>JAHXMU010000251.1:4831351-5022644 GCA_019455685.1 Philornis downsi
ATTTGCATTTGTTTTCATTTAAGATTGAGTTGACACAAGAGCTTCTTCCACAAGACCGTTTATGCCGCCGTACATATGCCAATAGGATGTTACACCTCACCCATGGCAACAACGATTTTCATGAAAAAAATTATAATGAGTGACGAGGCATATTTTCATTTGCATGGGCAATGGAAATAGTTCTGGGCAATGGAAAACCCTCAAATTATTCATCAGTCACCTTTACATCAGTCACCTTTACATCCATTAAAAGTGACAGTCTGGTGTGCAATTTAGTCAGGTGGAATCATTGGGCTTTACTTCTTTGAAACTGAAAACGGCGTAACGGTAACAGTCAATGGGGAGCGATATCGTGACGTAATTGAAAACTTTTCAACGCCACAACTCCAAGCTTTGGGCTTGATTAACATGTGGTATCAACAAAACAGTGCCACATCGAATACAGCCAGGATTACAATGGAATTACTGCGAGACCTCTTTCCACAACAAGTTGTTTCAAGAAATGGTGATATTGATTGGCATCCACGGTCCGGATTTCTTTTCGTGGGGATATCTGAAAAGCAAGGTTTATTCAAACAAACCAGAAACGCTTGAGCAACTCAAACAAAATATTCGTGATGAAATTAATGAAATACCGCGTGAAATGTGTGAGAATGTAATGAAAAATGTGCTCAAAAGAGTTCGCATTTGTGAGGCTAACAGAGGCGGACATTTATTTGGTACTAGCTGACCCGGCAAACGTTGTTTTGCCTTCAAAATGCATTTTGAATTATTAGTAGTTATGTTTGTCACCTACCATTATTTGATTCAATGTTAATGTGGTAAAAAAAATTAATTGCAAAAATCTCATCTCCAACGCCATCTATCACTTCAAATAAAACCTTTTAAACCTTCCAGAATACTCTACCAATAATTTAAGACCAAAATGAGCCAAATCGGTCCAACCGTTCTCGAGATTTAGCGAGACTAACGCACAGCAATTGATTTTTATATATATAGATTGATTTCCATACATAATTGCCGACATTAAATAAAACATTTATCAACGTAAGATCCATTCTCTTTCATTTAATCACAAATTATAAGCAAACAAGTAGTATGCCTTCCCGACGGACACCCTGTATAATATTTAGCAACTACCAAATGGATATTTTTTGATAGAGAACGCATTGTATTAAATTTATATATCTCTAGGTAAACAACATTTTAAAGTTGCCTTTTTGAAGGAAAACCAGCTAACCACTTAATGAAAAAACTGATTGACTGACTTCAAAAAACCGATTTCCAGGTTATTCAAACATAGAGACTTTTAAAAGAAGTGCATACGAATTTTGATATGAAAATCAGTAACAGATTTGATCGATTTTTCTGTTTCAATTTTGAACATCCTATAGGGGATCCAATTGATATTTTTTGAATATGATTGAATTTCCAATCCATTACTGATTTTTGTTAAACCGGTAAAAAATTTCAATCAGTTGAATTGGTTTAAATATTCTTTCTGAAAACGTGCAAAAGTGGGTGATACAAAGAGTTTGGTGCCCTGACTTAAAGCACAGTAAAAGAAATAAAATCGGAACTTTCTTCGCTCAGAAATACTTGATGGATCATTGTTTTATTTCTAATGTGGTCAACTTGTATGTATGGTACTTTAACAGACGCGGCAATGTAGTCTATTTTTATCCGCAGAAATAAGTTTTCTAAGTGCTTGATGCCAAATTATATAGAAATTAGTGGTATTAAAGAAAAAAACATGAACCTGAGAATATGTGGGTTAAACAAGATTGTTGGAAAAGTTAAATTTCTATAAATCGGTGAATTTGTATGGGAGGTACCACAAGGGTCCGCAGTATCCTCTGTTTTTATTCCCACAACTTATTTTGTCAAACGCATAATGTGTGCCAAATTTGAGTGAATTCAATGCAAGTACTTGAAAAATATTAAGCTAAGGAGACATCGGTTAAATTGTTCATTTGTATAAGATGTACCAGAAGGGACGTGGTTGCCTGGCACTGCAAAGCGAAATTTGAAGAGACTGGAAACGTTACAATACTTTAGGCCTATGATCTAGCCTGTGCATCATTAGAATGTACGCACTGCCGAAAATATCACTTGTGTTAGTGAAAGTGAATCCGAATTTGGGCTATCTTCAGGGCCATTATGGCGTATTTTGCAATTAGATTTGCGCCTCCATCCATACAGAGACCTCAGGCAACAATTAAAGCCGGCTGACCATTCGCAGCGCCGTAGGCATGCTGATTGGGTGCAACAGCAACTGGTTTTTAATGCTGATTTTTCGAACAAAATTTTCTTCATCGATGAAGCTCATTTCTTACTCGGTGGTTACATCAACAGGCAAAATTGACGCATATGGTGCTCGATGAACCCTGAAGTGATTGTGGAAAAGCTATTGTATCTGGAAAAAGTGACTGTTTGCTGCGCATTATGGTCTGGAGGTGTCATTGGGCCATATTTTTTCGAAAATGACGCTGGCGGAAACGTTACCGTTAATTTAGAGCGTTATGGCCGTATGATAACCGACTTTTTTTTTTTTTGGGCTGCAATTGAAGATTGTGAACTGGACGATATGAGGTTTCTACAAGACGATGCCGCGAGACACACAACACGTCCGATTTTGGCTTTATTGCACGAGAAGTTTTCAGAAAGCGTAATTTCACGTTTTGGTGACGTCAATACTCCACCAAGATCATGCGATTTGACGCCGTTAGACTTTTTTTGTAGGGCTACGCCATAGACAGTGTTTACGCGGATAATCATCAAACGTTGGAGCATTTGAAAACCAACATTCGTCAAGCTGTCGCCGAGACACCGCCCGGAATGTCCAGAGGCGCTCATTTAAATGACATTGTATTTCGTATATAATGGCAATATCGAAACATTATAATAAAATGTTTCATCGAAATTATAAAACCGAAAAATAGATAACGCGGCGCATGGTTAATTGGTCAATTTTTTCAAATTTTGCCGAGCATTGTACTGCAACATAAACGAATTTGTAGTTACAGGGGAAAATTAATTTAAAAAAATTGGCCAATTTGAACATATCAAAAGGGATGGGGAGATATAGACCATTTACAATCCTAGACAAGGATTTTGCAAAATAATAGGCTGAGCCAAGTTTTGAGAAGTTTCATAATAGTTACGTCTACCAGCCAGCCAGTAATGTAATTGACTTAAAAAGTCAATAAAGATATTTGGTCAAGAGGAACTTGTTAGTTTAGATGCTTCCTTCCGGATGTTATCAAATGATATAAGGCGTAGTAAGAGCAAATTCTTTATTTTTGCACGACATGTGCATTTAACACCACTTTGTGCGAAACCCCTTGTTATTCATAGAAACCCTCTTTCCTATTGACTTCATAGCAAAAGGAAAATTATTCGCCATAGGCGAAGACAATACCTCCCCTATTGGCAATAGCTGACCACATCTGGGCGATTGCTTCCTTTAGACGGACGGTTGTAGTATAACCCGATCGCACTTGCACATCGCGAGATACAGGTTACCAATAAAGTCATTGGTTGTAGAAAAATAGCATAAACATATTTATGGGCGGATTAGGTCTTTATAAATTTATATATAAATATATATATTTATATTTATATAGCGCAACTGTATTGTCGGTTATTATCAGCACGATTAAATCGCCTTAATTCATCTTTTTGCACATCTACAACTTCGCTTTGTTTCACATGGTAACGGAAATCAATGAATGGTGTAAAAATTAATATCCTGGAAAAAATCGGAGGCAGCATAATCAGTGAATGCTTTCCTCAGCCTCCTCATAATGAGTCGCACCCCCTGTCTCATCTTAATTTTAATATTTGATGATGACAGCGAAGCCAGGAGCACTTCTCCCATTTTGCTTTATATGGATAGGCGTCATCGTGCTTTGCTTCACTTTTTTTTTTCTTTAAATTTAACACCACAACTGCTATCAGTGAGAAATCTATCATCTCACCCAGCAATTGAAATCTGCCTTGCGGTTAAGGACATCACTGCAACGTCTGCCAGTAAATGATTTATGAAATCTGTTTTTTTTCTTTGTTCATACATTTTTTGTCAATTAAACGCGGTTGTGCGTTCCATGAAACCATTTTAAAGAATTATTTTAATTTACGCATTCTGCAAGTACTACAACGGGGCTGTGGGTGTTAAATTCTTTAAAAGTATTTTTTTAATTTTGCTCGTCAAAATTTGATAACATCCCTGCCGCCAGCAGGCATTGAGTTGATAGTCCATGACGAATCTTGGTGATTGGCATAGGCTTCATCGTCGATGTTGCAACACCTGGCGCTGATGTTCGAGGACAAAATGTATTAAAATTTCATACAATACCTGAAGAGTCAAATGTTCCGTTGCCGTTTCACTATTTTGTTGGTAACATTTGTAAGGCGTTTTGAGTGTTATTAGAATTGTTTTTTCGTTCTGATTACGGTTCTCAGTTACATACATAGTATGATTTCAGTGAAGTAGGAGAGTAATTTGAATAAAGCAAAGATTACGCAGGGTAAATGATTTCCACATAAAATCATACCGACTACTACAAAATTAACTCCAATGTAAAATTGAAAAATGGGCAATTAGCATCGGTGCACATTCGCAAACTTTGCTAAAATTTTACTATATTTTATACCATCACCAATAGGAATAATGCTATTACTGTGTGCAAAAAGTAAGAACAGTCTTTATCGTTTTTAAAAAAACGTCCAAACTTATTTCATCGCCTTCAAAGTATACCTTCCTGGATACGATGCCAAATAGTCACCTTCCCAATATGGCCTTCAGATCGCGTTACGATTCGTGTTGAATCCCCGTTCCGGGATATAACCAGGTGTTAAATCAGTTGAATTTTTGAATTTTTTAATTTTTTGTTTGTAGGGGATGTTAGTTGGATTTTTGACGAAAAACTTACGAAGGAACAACTCGGTATTAGACGAAGCATTATTGTGGTGCCAAAAACAAGAGTTGTGTGCCGATAAGTCTGGCTCTATTTTATACCTTCATCAGGAGTAATAAAGATATATACGAAAAATGTAACATCCAAAATCACCAAGTATCTTTTGCAAAATGTGTTTCGAGATTTTCAAATCGGTTGAGTGATGACCGTCTGTGTGGCTGGCTGGCTCACACATTCTTAGATCCGTAAATTGAATTTAATTTCACTAAATTCAGTATCATTCGGAACGCATCAGGCTTTTAGCAAACTCAGTTCTGAGAATGAAAATGGCTGATAACTTTAAAAAAAATCTAGCTATTTACTTCAAAATTTTTTATACGAAAAATGATGTTCATTGAAGTTATATGTAAGTCAGTTCATCTGGCTGAAATTTCTATATTGGTTATTCGTTCGCCCCGAGGATATCACTTGGTCTGAAAAAAATGCAACATCCAGATGGAAGCTTCTATGATATGAAGTACCTTCTGACCTGAGCTTTTGCCTATTGTTTTGATCTATAATTCTTAATAAAATCTGAAAAATTGATACAAATGATCGATTTACTCATATATAAAGTCGAATTTGGTATACCTTAAAGATTTGCTAAAATAGTGTCCATAAATGCAAATAGAATGCATTGTCACACCCCTTCTGATACATCCAATACAAATTGATTGATTTTCTGAAATTCAAATTTTTCTTGTAGCTCCCAACATACCGACTCTGTTATTCTTAGTAAAATTTTGGAAAAACAACCGGTTAGCCTTTTCGTATCTCCCTTACAGATAACCAATCTAACCCACATATTCTTAGTTGCACTTATTTCGGTCAAATTTGGTAGACGTTCCACCTAGTAGCTCTCATACAAGCAGGCCGATTTTCCGAAATTCTGTGTTTTCCTTGTAACACTTACCTAGAAGACTGACGCAACCTAAATTATTGTTCATAAAAATGGACCGCAATACCCTGCTCATTCGTCTGCCTCTCATACTAATTGAAATTGAATGTTTCCATTGTAAATTCGAATGCGTGCACTGCAGTAGGTTAAATTATTGCCAATAACATTTAATTGTAATGTTTGGTAAAATGTGAAAAAAATCGATCAGAAAATCATTCTATTTCTGCTATCGCCCATAAAAATTCCCTAATTTAGCTTAGGGTAAAGAATTCGCAATGAGCGATACTAGGATAATCGAAGAAAACTGCCAACATAACTTTAATTTTTTTGCAAATTTCGCACGATATTTATTTAATTTATTCATTGTTTCTGAACAATAAGCTTGGGGTGAAGTCCTGTGTCTCGTATAATGCAATGGTTGTCAGAAATTCTCTTTTCATTATTTAATTTGCTTCGTTTAAGGCCCTAAATATCTTTTAAAATGGAGTTGTCTGATCAATTTGAAATGTCAACATCACCAACAAAGTCTGCAATTGCTTATTTAGTTTTTGACCATTAAATGTGGGATTTCCTGGATGTGACATTCATGAGTGAAGTTTGATAATCTTCCGGGGCTATCTTCGTCTTTAACTCGTTCTCGATCTTTTTTGAACTCTTTATGTCGCTTAAAAACAATTGTTTCAGACGAAGTCTGTTCTTCGAAGACCTCCAGTAGTATTCTAATTCTGCAGCAGAAATTCTTTACTCAACAATATAACACATTGTAAAAATCAAAAAAATACTTTACACGTCATAAAAATCTAATCGTAGCTGAACCACTAATGACATTTATGAAATGGAATTTGGCGCAGATGACTGCGACAGAAAAATTATCTCCGAGAAACCCATTAGATGTCTCAAGATGACATTTTTTTTAGTACTTTGAAAATCGGTTGAAATGTGACTTCTCTGAGCTGGCCGGACAGCTGGCGGAAGCAAAATCTCGAGTAAACCTTTATTATTATGTGATACTAAACGAAACATTGCCTTTACCAACAGTTATGGCTTCATATATTATTTTATTCGAGAAAAAGTTAAACGCATTGAAGGAGATGTATTAGGGCGAATCGATAGTTTTAGTAGTAATTTTTTTATTCAAGACCTAAGATTGAAAGTTCGTACAAAAACTGCGTCCGCTGGAATCTCAGATACAAAACGATAGACTACGCCGAAATTAATCTAAATGTAATATATATATTAAACTAAAATTTTACTACTTATAATATTTTGTATCCGATGCATATTCTTTCAAAATTCTTAGAAATGACTTCAATACTTACAATGTTTTATAATATACTAGCCGACCCGGCAAACGTTGCTTTGCCTTCAAATTTTAGCAGGAGCAGAAATAATTGCTTTTTAATTTGTGGTTTGTATAGGAGGTATCACTCCCCATTGTCCAATCCCGCCCATATTTGCAGCAGCACTTAAGATATGTACACCAAACCGATGTACCAAATTTTGTTCAAATACAGTAAGCAGGAGCAGAAATAATTGATTTTTAATTTTTTGTTTGTATGGGAGGTACCACGCCCCTTTGCCCAATTGGACCGAATTGTAAATCTAAACCATCCTGGGCACCACCCAGACGCATATACAAAAATTTATGCAAAGCGGTCCAGCCGTTTAGAAGGAGTTCAATATAATATAATATAATATATATAATTTTTCTTAAACATCGGTTTAAAATTGCATACTTAGGAAATGGAAAGTTTAAGAAAAAATTTTTGCAAACCGCTGCTAACCACGAACATTCCAGTATATCCCAAACAAAACGGTGGATTTGGTAGCAACCATTTTTCATCTATAATTTTGAAGTCATATGAGTGATTAGTTTAAATTTCACTTTTAATGTTTTGTGGATCAAAACGTGTCTGCTGCATTTCAGCATTAATGTGTTTGAAAACCTAAAATAATAATTTGTTGTCATATAATTTTAAATATCTATCTGTACACCTCTACTCAGTTTTGAATACGTTAATGTTACATCATGCGACAAATGCTGCCAGTACAGAAACTTCTGTCAGCTGAACTGATGTCTAAATTTCTCAACTAGTAATTTGTACAAAAAGGCAAGGATCCAAAGTATTTAATATCTATAGTCTGTAGAAAAAGTATCGGAAATTGGTCAATGAAACACAGAATATTTATTATTTATTCAAAATTGTTGTATTGTTTTCGAAGTAGTACCAGTACCTTCACCCAATGTCGTTTGTGTTGCTGCAAAAAAATGCTTGGAATTAAAGTACAATAAAAAAAGCAAAATTGTAGCTTTCTGAAATACTCCATTTGAGCAATGTAGAAGGACCAGCGCTTTTTGTTAAATCGGCCAATTGGTATGTGTGTGGTACTCTTAGAGGCGTGACACTGCATTCTATTTTCTATTCCACTATGAATGCAGTGTAATTGAATGAAAAATTCTAGCCTAGGAATGTAAAAGTTAAATAATTTAATTTGAATGAGAGGTCATTTCGACGATTTTTTCACATTTTGACCACTATTATCATGCAATCTAATAGGTGAGGATTTAAGTAACTTTGAGCTATTTTCATGGATTACGATGGGGGAAAAACATTACAACTTGCATGGGTGGTACTAGAATAGGTGTGGCAACGTCGCTCGTTTTCATTCTCAGAACTTAGATTATCAAACACATAATACAAGGCCAATTTGGTCAAATTGGGTACAATTAATTGGAAAATATGGAGTTAAAAACATATGGGTTAAGTCGGTCATGTGTATGGGAGATCTTGGTTACTTGATTGATTTTTATCTGTTATTGTACAGAATTGCGAAACAACAATATGTTCCGTTTTTATACTGAAATTCTACTTTGATAAACGCTGAATGTGTACCAAATTTTGGTTAAATTTAGTGCAACTGCATAAAAGATATGAAAGAATACACGTGTAAAATCGAGCATGTCTATTGAAGGTGACAGAATGAGTAGGGTTAATGTAATGCAACGGATAAAAATCTGGTTTGCCGCATATTACGGATAAAAAGTTGCAGAAAAAAGTCGGAAAAAAGGGGTGGGCCGGTATAGCCCATTTACAATTCCCGGCTACGATCTGCGAAAATATTAGACCGTACTAAGTTTTAAGAATTTCCATAAAGATTTATGGCAGTTATGGTTTCCATCGGCTAGCCAGCTAGCCCCCAGACATCGCTCACCCGACTTGAAAAGTCGTGAAACGCATTTTGGCAAAAGATACTTTGTAGTTTAAGCGCTTCTTTCTGGGTGTTACATTTTTGTCGTATCAAATGATATGTATTATACTTCCACTCCTCCGGGTGAAGGTATAATCATTGAAATAAATGCATTCTTTTTTATGTCTCCTATTGTTTGAGGTTGAATTTTGGAGAGAAAAAAATCAGTCGGGGTCATATGAAGTGGATACGTTGGGTGTTCGATGATATTAATTGAGTTTGTGGTCTGAAATTCGCTCATAATGATAGGTTTGTGACATGGCGTGCCATCTTAGTACAAAATACATGAGTTGTCCTTCCTCAAACTTATCGTTTTTCGCCGATTTTGCTTTCATAAATAATATTATGACCACATAATATTTTTATAATTATCGTATAATCTTCTGAGAAGGATTTCGAATGGACAACACCTTGATAATCAATGAAAATAACTAGCATTGCCTGTACTCGTATTTTTGATAGACTTCGACGTGTTTTTTTCCGGTTTCAGCTCAGATAGTTCTTGGTTGACTTGCATGTTATAACGCGTTTTACCAAAGTGTAGTCAGAATTGACTGTTACGATCTTTAGAGTTCTTTGTGCGATTGAGTTTTCCTAATCGAATGGCGATATGTTTCATACTAAAACAACAGCAGCTATCTTTTTCCATGTTAAATGAAAACTTTCATTTCCTTCACTTTACTTATGTTAACTTCATTTGAAGACATTGACAACCGTTAAGTGAGAGGTAAACCTTTCACCGCAGAGACCGCTGTTGAACGCATTGTAGCGTTCCTATGCCTGTAATCTTAATGAAGTCGATTCACCATTTTCAGTTATTTAGCCAACGAATTTTTTTATGCAACACAAAATTTTGAACAGATTTTTAATTCAGTATTTTTTTATTTCATTGTAAAAATTGCAAAATGTTCCTGATATGAATTGGCAAAATCGAGAGCTGTAAACAAACGAAATGACAGATCGCATCCAAACTCCGCTTCGGCATAAGTACGGCATAAATGGAAGGAGGCTTTTAAATTATCAAGTATATATTTTGACTAAATATGTTTTAGAACTTTTTAAGTCGTTTGAACGATGTCAGTATGTCTGATACTGCTTAATATTTTGCTAGATAGATTTAAATGGGCTGTGGCATATATTTTTGTCCATCGTATTGGTTTATAATGCTTGTTTCAATTTGAAAAAATTTATTAATTAAATTACCCTTGTGGTAACTTTAAAAAAACTCAGCGATTTTCCAAAGTGCAGTTGTTTCGCTATAGCTCCTAACTTCGACGATCTGAATTTTTGTACACTGTTTTGATCTTTAAGTTAAAAATAACCTGATAGGTGTACCAAGGTGTATGGTACCTCCCATGCAAATGATAGATTTGATCCATATCCTCTTAGGTGTTTCTGTTGCATTTCTCAAAATTGATACAAGTTGTGCGTTTGCCAGAGTAGGGTCTTGGGTGGCAAAACAACTAATTTATAACGATTTGTAATTCTCTACAAAATCCCCAATTTAACCCAAAAATTCTTGTCTCTTAAATGGTTGCACCGAATTGAGTTAAATTTGTCAACATCATTCATATGGTGAACTAAGGCAGAATGAAAAGAAAGAGGCATCCCATACAAATTGACCCATTTATCGAAATTTAATTTTTTCCCTGCGATCCATTATTCGTAGACCGCAGTTACTTAAATTCTAGTAATTTGTATTGTCTTGTAATGCTTGGTAAAATTTGGAAAAAAACCGGATAACCTCGTTTTATCTGACCCATATATTTCTAGATTCATATCTATTCTTTAGTTGCACTAAGTTTAGTATAACGCTGCACGCGTCAGGCATTTAGTAAATTCAGTCTTGGATTGTATGTCCACACCTGCGGCGCAATTTATCGTGGTCCTTCTGGCACTCCTAACACTACAGCACCAACGCAAGTAAGCAATTATTATTACTTTCTTGATACAAGGTACGTTAAAACCTAAAATGACGCTGTTGTCATATCTGAGCTGTGAAGAAGGTATTGTTATCTTAAGTGGCTCCTCAAAGCCGAAATTGGACGTACGCTTAATATTATAAATTTCATATTATTGCCTTAAGGTAAAAAAAAAATTCGGCTCAAAAAGGCTACATGGAAGATAGGATGATGGATGATGTAGCAGTCATCATTTCACGTGACCGAAATTTCGGCATTGATTTTTGATTTGAAAAGCTTAACTGGGGAACTACGCAAATAAGAAGAACGCTTTTAATTTGTGTGTAAAGTTCACATGTCAGGGAAATTACAAATAATATTCCTTATAAATATTTGATATTGTTAAATAATGTCCCAGGCATTACAAATCGTTCTGTTAGTTAGTTTTGTAGAGGAGGTGTACCAAAAAATATGGATAAATGTGACCTATTTTCCGTTAGCTTGTTAATCATGCCAATTTGATTAGTTTTAAAACATTTGTACTGGTTTTGGATAAAAATTATAACTCATCATCTAGCAGAATTAATCTATGGATATATAATTATATGAAGGTATATCTGAATTTGGACCGACGAAACCTATTTTTGATTAGCTTGTTGTTTACATTACTGTTAACACGGGGGAATGATCGTACGGTGTTTTTATTTCATATGAAAGAGAATGAGAAACACGGGGTTTAAAGAATTTATAATCCAATCATTTTTATTTATTGGCAAGGGTTTCCGTTTTATTTCTGGGGGTTAAACTCTCAAATATATTGGACGTATATTGGGTGTTTGGGCGACCGCTAGCTGAGAGTTAGAGTACCGCTTTATTACATAGAACGGTGGAGTAAAAGCTCTTTTCTTAGCCGTGGTGGGTGTGTACTTAGAAATTACAACTTACAACTATCAGGGCAAGGAAAGCAATGGACGTAAACAATTACTATCACTGTATTTGGATTGATTCGTGCAAAAATAGTGGCTTCAAGAACCGATGAAAAAAGGTTGGTTCAAAGTTTCAAAAAGCAGATATAAACTATTTTCAGTTGGATTGTTATCGGGACTGATTTAATCATTTATGGCTCTTTTAACACAATTGGTTAATAAATGTAGTTCTAACAGCCATAAGAACCAAACTTGGTTTCGACATTCATAGGAGAGTCATATAGAAACGTGGACCGACCCATACAAAATATCGTATGAAATTATTGTCTATGACGAACAAGTATTGTAAAAAGAAGTCTACTACTTTTCCAATATATGACTTTAATATCGGGTTGCGCTAGATGGCATTATAAAGATACGATTTCATATTAAAAAAAAAAAAAAAAAAAAAAAATGATCAGACAGTTTTGTGATTGTGGACACAAGCAAACAGAAAATGTTTCGATAAGGGCGAAAATGCAAGAAAGGCGGCTAAAAGTGCGAAGCAATTTTGGTTTCGCCGATTCCGTTCTGATAATTTCGATGCCAAAGATGCGCATCGCTTGGGAAGACTAATTGTCGAAAATGTCGATGGAATAATTAAAATCGTCAAGTCGGATCATCATGTAAGCACAGTTTCTATTGTCTAGGAGTTGAATATTGCTGCAAAAACCCATTGGAATCAAATGCAAGAAGAAGTCTCATGTATGGGTGCCGCACGATCTAACGCGAAAAAAATTATGGACCGAATTTTCATCTGCGAATCGAATCACACTGACTTGGAGTGTGATTGTTTCCGACAACGTTATGCAAAAACAGTCGTAGTCGAATCGTGGTGATCCAACGCAAACAGTAGAAGTGAGATTGGCAAGGAATCATCTATTATGCTATATACATGAGGTATTCCCCTACGGCCAAACTCTTATTTTTACGTATACTGTCAACAGTTGGAGTTCCAGGAGCAGGTAGCTTTGGCCAATAGGATAAGAATTATGTTTCATCAGGACAAGTCTAGGCCTTACTCATCGAGAGTAACTCGCCAGGAGCTTCTGGAGCTAAGTGGGGAGATTATTTTGCATCCACCTTATAGTTTGGAGGTGTCACTAAGTGGTTACCACCTGCTCCAGTCTACGGCGGATAATTTTGCTGGTGAAAAACTCACCTCAATAGAAGCTTGTCAAAGTCGACTGTCTCAATTTTTTTGCCAATAAGTGCAGTGATTTCCTTGAGGCAGTCATAATAGAATTCCGTTCAAAATGGCAACATGTTATTGAACAGAACAGTGCATAATTGATCTAATTCGTATTATTCTAATTATGCTAAATAAAGCCTTTAATGCCATGCAAAACAAGCGATTCCTTTCTACTACAATTGGACGGTTTGCGATAGAAATTTAGAGCCAATAAAGTTTAGCATCTGCATTGGAATGAAGCCATTTTTGAAGTAAAAGAAAACTGAGTTACGTATTTTCAAGTCTCCTACTTCAGGCATACTAAGCTCCAGATCGTTATATGGACAATATTTCAAAGCATTTTAGCCACTTGCTATATACTCTCAGCTTCTATATTAAGACATGTAAGTTGTTGATGCTTAAAAGACTTAAAATCAACCCCTTGAAATAATGATAGTATTGGACTAATACCTAATTTTCGATCTTTATCTCGCATTTTAAAAATCCTTATTTCAATTATTATTTAAGGTATTTGGTTCGATCTAGAAAAAATTACCTATAATAAAATTTCCCGTCAATTAAAAAATATTAACACTGGTAGACAGACATTTGATAATTTTTATTCAGAAATATTAAATTCGCGTTGGTAACAATTATAAATTGGCACATTCGTATTCGTTTAATCAATTTGTGTTATCGATGACTCATCTTGGCTGGAGCAGCGACTGCTGTTGCCATCTGTGCGATATTTTATCGAATCAATTATTTCTACATCAATGTCACGTTCACGATTCGATCCCTCGTCCACGTCGTTCTCGTCGGAGTTGCCAACCGATTGACGTCCATCCGATTCCCCATCGCATTCGATGTCCGATTTATTATCAGATTCCAAGAGATCACTGTTTACAGCGTTATTCAGAACATTTTCGTTCTGGGCTTGGGCAATGAGATCACGTGCAGCGAACTGGCTATACAGACGAGGTAGATGCTGCAACATGTAGTTGGCACTGCATTTCGATATGTTCGGCTGATTCTCTTTGCTCTCTCCGAAGTCATAGTATTTGGCATAGTTTTCAAATTTATTGACGGCAGCTCCAGCATTCGAACTCAGATTGATGGCATCTGTCGTTGCCTGGAGGGTAGCCATGGCTTTGAGATCATTCGATCTTGGTGTGGGCACCGTGAAGGCTGAACCGTGTCTATGTTTATTTGGCAGTGTTAGGGCTTGGGATGCGGGCGGGGAGTTTTCGGAGTCATTGGCGGCAGTAGCATTTCCATTATTCTCTGCACTGGCCAGAGGTGAAACATTTTCCTTCTTACGATCGTAGATGTGTCCAGATACACGAAGGTCTATGAAGAAATGTAATGGATCTATACCATAGGGTGGATACAGGGGAGGATACCAAACAGGTGGTGGAGGTGGTAAAACCAAGTCCTGCGGGGGCAAAGATGCGGCCGGCGGAGTATTTTGCATTGTGGCATCTGGTACGCTGGCGCCTCCAGTTACTACATTATTATTTCCTGCGGCCGAGCTTTCAGATTCCCTGTCATTGCATTTTGATGCCGCCAGCAGATGTTTGATATCGCTTTGTTCCTTGACCGACTCCGTTTCTAGTTTACGATATTTATTTGCCAAATGTTGCAAATATGGTTTATGTGTTGTCAGCTCCAGCGGTTTCTCTGCTGGATTAAATGCTTGCTGGTGTTGTGCCTTTTCCAACATCGTTTCATTTTCCTTGAAATACGTACGATGATGGGACCATGTCCGTTTTCTAGGACGCCTGGCTAAAGCGGCTGTTTGTTGCAATTGTAGATTCCGGACATTTTCTTGATTTCGAGCTGCCACTAAAGAGCGCAGCATATCACTGAAAAAGAAATTATTGGGGCCCATCGGAGCTGAGTACAGGTAGGGTGGGGTGGCGGCCATTAAGCGACTAACAAAATCCTGGTTTCGCATTTCGTGTATGTTGGATTTGCGTGGGGGTGTGGTCGGGTTTGCATTGTTCGTGTTCGTATCCTTGGGGGATTTAATCTGGTGTTGCTGCTGTTGCAACTGCTGCTGTCTCTGCTGTTGCTGTTGTTGTTGTTGCTGCTGCTGATGTTGCTGTTCCTCCGACATTTTTCTTGGCTCCGCAATTTCTTTTGTTATTTGTTCAGTATCTGCAATTAAAACACAAATAGATGGAAAGAAAAAATATGTTTATAAATGTTTTAAATGGGTTTTAAATGAATTTCTTAAATGTAAATGTTGTGCTGTCGTTCTTTGTTGGACGGGTATGAAGTGTATGAAGATGTAAAAAATGTAGATGTATACAGAGACAAGACATTTGTATGTTCGCATTCACTTGAATCCATTAGACAAATTTCATCTTTTATTGTGCCCATGATGATTTCAACATGAAGGAGGTGGTTTCAAATTATAAGATTATTTGCTTTCATGTTTTGGGAAGTATTGTTCCATAATGAAGAGAACAGCTTGAACAACTGTCACAGAACTCACTCAGCATGTTGCATTAATATACTACGAGTCTCGTATAAGCATATCGTTTAATCGAGGTATGAGCAAAACTCAACAAAGTAACGTATTTTTAGCGGTTTAAGGGGAATAATCGTTTACGTATTGCAATCACACTGAATTTAATACGGTTTGTATGCAAGTCCGGAATATACCTATAAAGTATAAACGTCGTGAGATAATGTGCAGTATAGTAAGTTAGGCTTGCGACTTTCTAACATTTTTCAACATGTAAATCTTAAAAAGTGCATCGCTATGAATTGTACGGGGACTTTTGTAAGTAAAGTATGATTCTTTAGCAAAGACCTCTATTTTTGGCTATGTATATTTGCGAAAGATGGCATACGAGATTGTTTTAGAAATTCGTTTGCTATTTTGGCACGTAATAGATTCAATCATCATTCATTGAATTAATTCTGAAGAACGAATTTAATAAATCAGCAAAAGAGCACTGAAAAATGTGCTGTTTTGGACACCTTTCACACTTTCAGTTATAAATCCAGGCTGGTGCAGGAATCGTGCTACAGTGTAACAGTAAGTGTCAATGGGGATGCCGTTGTTTAAACATATTGAAGGGGGTTTTTTACCCAGAACTGTGCCGAAGACGTGTCCGTTTCAACTGTACACATAGCCAGACCTGTTATGGCGGAGCTCCAACAAAAATTCCTACACAAACTATTATCCAGAAACTCCACTTTTCTCTGGGCCCCCAAGGTTACCTGATTTGACTGCACCAGATTTTTATGGGGTTATGTTAAGCAAGCGGTATACAAAACGATACCAAGGAACTTGACTGGATTGAAGCAGTCTATTAAAACAATAATTAAGGCGATCCCAACTTCAACCCTTCAGGCCGCAATGAATAATTTTCTGAACAGGTGTCGCATATGCGTGAATGACCATGGAGGTCATTTACGGTCTATCATCTTCAAAACCAATTAGTTATATGAAATAAAGTTGAATTTTCCATACAATAAAAAAATATGTGAAATACATTGATTAAAAAAAGTTATTTGAATTTCTTATTGTAGCGTAATTGGTGCGTCATCCTGTACATGGATTTTAAATATCTTCTCAAAAAGAGTCTATAAAGGTAACAAAAAAATTGCCAGAAACACAGATCTCCACATTTCTTAACCGATTTATTCAATCAATACATATTATTTATGTATGAAGTGGAATTACGTTGATTGTCAAAAATTAAAAAAAAAACAAGTTCCCTTGCACCCATGAATGAGATGGTTTCCCACATTCAGTGAGTTTTACACGCATTTTGTTTTTAGACTCACTCAACGGGATCTTAATGACAATTCCGAACATCACACTTTGAGAAGCTTTAATTAGACATATCGATTAGTCGGCAATTCGAGGTGTTCTTCAGATACATCGAGTTGACGATCCCTCAAATAATGATTGGTAGCTGTATCGGGGATTGAACCCACGATCATGCGAACTATCGCGTCACAGTCAGTCACGACTGTCATAAAATTTCGTTCGATTTAAGCAATTTTGACCCACAGACAGTAGTGATAGTTGTGAGCAGGAAGGCGACTAGTTCCAGTAACCTAAATATAGAGCCAATACCTATGCGCCTTAGCTGAGAGTATAACACTTGTTGCAGAAATTCAACTTTTATGTCAGTCTAGCTGATATGGGCAGCTCTAATATTAGAATCGGACGCTGAAGCCTAATAAACACTTGAGAAAATGAAAAAGCGAAAACTCCAAATGTGGACGACTTTCACAAAAGCTATAAGGATCATTACTTAAAGATATGTACCTAGATTGTCCGGACTCTTTGCAAAGAAAGATGTATACATTCAATTGGCGGACGTCTTTGGCAAATATGCCTTCCGTCCATATATTTTAATTGCACCTATGTGTGGTTTAGCTGAGCGAAAAATGTATATAACCAAGCGTAAAGAAAGGTAAATATCACTAATCTGCATATCCAGGAGACGCTTACAGTCTATTCCAACAAAACTGCCCCAATTGCTCCACAAAACACCCCTAATTATGATGTTCATGACACAGTGACTGCAAAAAACGCATCTGTGTACGAAAAAACTATATTTCTTTTAAATTGAAATGAGTCGCATTGAGTTGATTGAGTCTGATAGAGTTGAGTGCATAGTGATCACTCAGGAGTTCTTCAATACCATTTAATTTATATCCTCTGTTCCTCTCAGAGCAGCTTTAGATCTGGTAAATTTACAACTGACTACGTGTTCACCGTATGACAAATCTTGAAGAAGACCCAAGAAACATACCATCTTTACGTCAGTTATAATGTCAAAAGTTGTATACAGCCATGACTGAGTTTGGTGTTCCTTCAAAGCTAAACCGTCTTTGTAGAAAAACATTGATTGTCACGAAGCTTTCAGTAAAGATAGGTAAAAATCTTAGTGAAACAAGCTTCACCAAACGGGGATTTAGTCAAGGCAACAGCCGAGGAAACGTACGGTCGGAGATGATTCTAAGGAAAGCTACAGTTAACGCGAAAGACACCATCTTTAATAAAGGCAATATGCATTTTGGTGAAAGTTGCGAGATGTTACTCAGTTCTCGGCTTTGCTGCGGAGTCAGTAAAAATGGGTCAGGCGACAAATATCGTTAATAGTAAGTTGTTTGTTTCGACGGACAAAGAGTCCATTTGTTTGGGACACAATAATAAATGTAGTGTAATTCAGTGTGATATCTAACGAAACTAACGAAATTAGAAGAAGAATATAGCTTTCAAACATCTATGTACATGATTTAACGACAAAGCCAAGCGGGAAAGCTGGATTCTCCTTAAATCTTTTTTTTTTAATTGTGGTACAGCCTAATATTTTGCCAAATCGTAGCCGAAAAATTGACCAAATTTTTGTTTCTGGCATTATTTTATAATTCTAGTAAATATTTAAAATAATCTACTGATAAACCCCAGCTCTCCCGGTATCTCCCATACAAATGACAGATTTAATTCATGTATTCTGGGCTTCATATCTTCTAAACGGTTGTATTAAATTTAGTCAAATTTGGCATACGTTAGGTGTTCACCAAAGTAGTGTCTCAGAACGAAAACGAAGCACATTGCCGTACCCATTCTGGTACCTCCTGTACAAACTGGCGAATTTTTCGGGATTCAATCAACCCGCTGTCATTTCCAATTAGCCAGCTGTAGTAGTTTATATTTCTATCCATTACATTGCTTTATAATTCTCTACTATATACAGGGTGGACCATAAGGGTGTAGGCGGTTTAAATATTCAAAAAAACTACGAAACATAAAAAAAATATATTTGTATTTTTAAAAAGTAGAAGCATGGGAATTTTTAAGACTTAAAAATAATGTTGTCCAAATGGCTTCCCTCGGCTGCTTGACACTCTTGGAACCGAAGTCGCAAATTTTGGAAAACTCGTTAAAAAGTTGTTCTCGGTATTTTGTTACTTTCCTGAATAACGTTTCTCTTCAACTGCTCTAAATTGGTCGGATTATTCTCGTAGACTACCGATTTGAGGTAGCCCCATAGAAAATAATCGCATGGAGAGAAATCGGGGCTACGTGGGGGCCATTCAATATCTCCCCTTTTCGAAATGGGTTTTCCAGGAAAAACATTTTTCAGCAGCTCTATGGATACCCTAGCCGTATGACATGTGGCTCCATCCTGTTGAAACCACATCCTCGAGGTATTGCCTTGAAGTTCTTGCAAAGCTGGCGCCAAAAAGTCTGCTAGCATGTTGCAATAATTGTTCGCTCTAACCGTCGTGAACTGAAACACGAACACGCTCCACAATGTCGGCTGATCTTGCAGAAACTGGGCGACCACGAACCGTAATTGGTACTGTTGAGCCGGTTGTTTCGAACATTCTGATCCATTTTCGTATCACATTGGCGCTTGGAACATCACTTAAATCGTGTAAACCGTATTCATGCCGATACAAACGTCGTGCAGTAATCACTGATTTATTGTTTTCGTAATACGCTCGGACACAAAATGCACTCCCGTGTACGGCTCCATGGCGACTAAATTTCCAGGAAGCGGCGCAGCGAACAATACCTTATATCCACCCGCCACCCCGCGCCGCGCGTCACCGAGAAATTGAATATTTAAACCGCCAAAACCCTTATGGCCCACCCTGTAGAATGTCTCATTGTATTTCAAGGACAATCGACTTAAAAGTGTTTAGGACCAAATCAAATTTATTCATTATTACTATTGTATTCAATATAGTTTATGGTATTGTTGTCTAAGCGCTATTTAGAAAGTCGGTAGTTTTCAAAAGTTATAATGATTTTTCAAAAACATAATAACATCTCAAAAAGATAATTTGCTGTTAAGTCGTTTTTCCTTGTAAGCACAGATATAAAGTTTGAATATATTTAGTTGCGGTCGTTTACATTATTACGTATGGGTTATGTAGAGTGAAAACTGAAGCGATGTCTAAACTCTGAAATATTTGAATAACATGTCAAAACATATTTAATGTAAACAAAGTTTTACATAATCCTTTGTTTACCTCATTTAAATCAAACTTTAAATTAATATATGTACTCGTATGTATTTGTATGAATGTAATCATGTACGAGTATGTATGCATACAAGTATGCTATTTTTACAAAATGTCCAAAAAGGTTCACTTATATATGCATGTACATATGTATGTGCTTACAACCCATACAGAGGCCAATGAGATCAATTCCGCTGGAAGTGTTTTTTCGACATCCCTATTTTTGAAAAGAAAGTAATTTTGTCACATCACAACATGAAAGCCACGGATACATACAGGAACATTCGTGACGTGTACGGTTTGAATGCTTTAGCAGAGCGCACGTGCCAAAATTCCAGGAACATTTCGTTTTGAAAATATCACGGGCAAGCTGTTGATTAATATGCAATCATATCTAAAAGTGCCTACGTATGATCATTGA
Organism: Philornis downsi; assembly: GCA_019455685.1. NCBI lineage: Eukaryota > Metazoa > Arthropoda > Insecta > Diptera > Muscidae > Philornis > Philornis downsi. The sequence goes on from JAHXMU010000251.1 coordinate 4,851,923, forward strand.
TAACCATTTTAAACGGCTTGGACTCGTCAAAATGCTTGATATTTGGGTCTCGTAGAAGCTAAAGCAAATCTGCTTAAACAAAAACAAAATGATCCTTTTAGAAATCCATTTTCGCTGGGGATGGAAATTAGTTTCTTCACAACAATGTCTGCTGAAATAGATCGTGGTCCAGACAAGATGAACACACTCGAACTTCATCATAGGCTGAACTGCACCAAAAAAAAAAAAAAAATTGTTGTTGTAAATTTGTAGGATTTTGAGGGAATGGTCTACGAGTACTTCGAACTACTTCCAAGGAATCCAACTATAAATTCTGAGGACTATTAGCAATTGATAAAACTTGTGGAAGCACTGAGAAAATAAAGGCATGAATTGATAGCTGGAAAAAGCGTGATCTTCCACCGCGACAGCGCTAGGTCTCTCATTGAACAAAAATGTTGTAACTTGAATTGGAGGTGAAGCCGCATACAATGTACAGTCCTTATATGGCCCGTATAATCCTTCAAAACAGATGAGGACCTAAGAACTGAGTCGTTCCAATATATTGATCTGGGATCAAGAAATTGCCTGAAAAAAGAAATGTCATTCAAATTAACTAATTGAATAAAAAATTTTACTTTGAACAACAAAATCAAAATTATTTCTTCTCAACACAACGACTATGCAAATTCAATGTAATTGTCGAGAATAAATAGTTTCTTTTGTTGCTATACTATATTTGTTTCAAACAACGCCCATAAATATTCCATTCTTTAACTTCTTCATCAAACTAATATTGCCTGAACGTTAAAGTTGTATTGCAGAAATTAAAAAACTAAAAATTGTTCACTTGATATAAATTATGACTTCAGTGTGAGAAAAGGAAGTGTTATACAATACGGGTTTATATATTTGTCAAGCATAAAAAATACAAAAGTTAGAGAGTCAAATTTTAATTTCAGAATGTCTGCTAATTTGTTTAGAAGGGGTATATGTTCAATTTACAATTCTCAGCTATGATCTGGCATACTGTTGGCTATAACAAGTTGCAAGAAGTTTCAAGGAGGTTTATGAACATTATCTTGTCTACCGGCCAGCCAACCAAATAGAGGGACATCGCTCAATCGACTAAAAAAGTCATGAAGCACATTTAATCAGAATATGCTTAATACTTCAGATGCTTCATTTTGGGTGATATATTTTTGTCGTATCAAGAAGATATGACAATATTAGAAAAATTCTGAAAAAGGATAATTTTCTCAAAAGTTGTAGTTAGTTTTTGTATAGCATCCTGCATGGCACACAGTGGTGGTAAACGAAAAAAAGAGAGTGAATGCAAGGCGTTTCGATTTATTGGCTGGACTTATATCAATCACTTGGTGATCGACATATGTTTTAATTTTCATGCTTTTTAATATCCGTCGCACCGTCGTTTCTTCTTCAGAATTTGCTGTGGTGACAACAGAACGTAATGATGGGTTCTATTTTATGACTCTCATTCATTTTCTTCTCTCTTTAAGGTTTGCAACTGGGTTCCGCCCAGTTCTCTTTCTCTTGGACAAATTTCCGTAAGTTTCTTTTTTGTAAGTAAATTGCAAACGGTTTTTTGTGAAGCTCCGTAAGATTTTTCAAGTTCAGAAGCTGAAGAACCATTCTTAAATTCGATAATAGTTTCTTCCCGTTTTCCAATACTTAGTTCCTTCGTTTTAGACATTTTAATAACTTTATATTAAAAGTGGAAGCATAATTAATAATCTGTATGATGCGTAAATACTTTTGACGTGAAAAAAATGCGTATAAATAATTTTGATGCAAAATGTCGGTTAATATGAAAATGCGTTAATTTTCTTAATTCGTTGTTGTCTTCGCATATTCCTAGCATTCCCAAAATAACAACCACAACACAACTGATTTGAAAAGTTTTTAAACAACAACAAATGAAGCCGTTACTGGATAAACTCTAAAAATGTTAGGTTTGTATAAATATTTTCGATTATGGGTTCATATAACGTAAGCTAATTACGTGAAAATTAATCGTTTGTGTCACAATCGAGAACAGGTATATATCAATAACACCTGAAAATGGTTTGTGGAATTTCTATACCACATTAATTTTTCCTTATAATTTTACGCAACAGTTTTACCTTCTTCAGAAAAGTAGTACTTAAATTATCGCTTTATAAGTATGGTAAATAAGTAAATACGTGTCAATTTTGATTGTATATCCTCAACCTGTTAAAATTGTCTGTTATAAAGCTGCACAAAATCCAGTCTTCACAAAAAATAATCTCGAAAGTAGTTTCCTTAATACTAATATTAGTGTATGTGAGACTATTGATGATTTATCGACAAAGTCAATTTATGATGTCATAGCCTTGTCATTACCTTTAACGGGCAATATTTGATCTAAGATGTTCGAATTTATATACTGATCTTGAATCTTCAATTATTTTCATGAATTTTAGGTTTTAGGTGGTTTTTAAATATTATTTCTTTTTTTTTAAACTGATTGACCGAAGCGAAAAAACGAAAAAATTTCAATTTTATAAAAAAGCCAGTACAGCTTAAAATCATTTAGTTTTCGAGTTTCAAAACTTTAAACACAGCTATTAACATTCGCAAATTGTTATGTGGACTTGGCTGTTTTGACACTTCAGCCACACAAATCGTGCTCTATATACAGATATTCACGCGGCCGTTGATGTATGTAAATGTAAATGTTTACTGTCATCCATTTCCCTTTCCGATTGACAAACTGCCTGAAAGTTTGTGGGACAAGAGAATTTTTTGACAGCCGTCCATACTGATAAACACATTGGTTTAGTTGCATCAGCTTAAACATATTTTAATAAGTCGCACACACACACACACACACACACACACCCACACACCCACACAAACACACTCAGAGGGGAAACAACAACAGCAGCGACTCTACATTCACATTGTCTATATGCGAAATGGTTCTTAGTCTTCCTGTCTACGAAGGTGGTGGCAGCCACCTTCATCACATACCACCCACATTGTGGCTTATAATGAATGAATGTCACAAACAAGGCAATAACGTTGGCAATCATCCTACAATTGTGTCATCCCTTCTCGTCAGAGTTAAGCCAAAGCGTGTAAAAAATGTATGTTTTAATTTGCTGGCAATCTGTTGCCACACTTTGGAATTTAGCGCTCTTTTATTTTCGCATTAAAAAAAGTACATTTTAATTTTTGTTGGTGAGTACCCTACGGCAATTCCTATCACTCATTTGATTGTGCCTTCGTACATCCCATTTACTAGCTCCTATGTAGTTCCTCTTATTGTTTGCGTGTTGCACGGGAATGGAATGCAAAGTTTTATTGTTTTTTCATTTCGTTAAAAAAATAAACTTTGGAGGATTTGACAAAAATGTTGATGCCGTGATGGATTCCGGACGATTGCGTGGGGTGGCACTTACAAACATCCCGCCGAAAAGAAAAAAAGTAAACACTACCACAGAGAAGTTTGAATTAGATTATGCTAATTAAGCTCATTCAAGCGTTGCGAGTTTTGAAATTAGACGGGACGTGGGAACATGTTGTTAGGGTATAAAATTCTCATTTTTGTAGTTTCCTTTGCATTTGCTTTTTAACGAATGCGAATTTTTGTTCATTTTTTTTCATCTTTTGGGCTGGCTGGCTGATAGACACTATAGCTGCCGTCAATCTTTATGAAACATCGTAAAACATGGCGCAGCCTAATATTTTGTCAGATCGAATCTGAGGATTGCAAATGGAACATAGTAGCTCGTCACTCAACGATCTGAGAAACATGACCCTTTTGATACCGCCCATACAAATCACCGATTTAACTTACGTATTTTTGGGTTTATATCTTCTATGCAGCCACATTAAATTCAGAAAACTTTTGGACATATTAAGAGCTTCATTAAGCCTTATTGGAAAATGAAATTGGACGGTTTTTTTTTTAATTATTTTTTTACCTGGAACTCCTAATTCGTAAACTGCAGCAACCAGTTCTTCTTCATTTTATTAATTTATAGCATCCGGTCTTTCGCGTCTTTCGGTACTAATGACCGATTTGGCCCATGTACTCTTAGCTTCATATCTGTTAAGCAGTTATACCGCATTAAGCCAATCTTGAGACGTGATGCGTTTAATAAGCTTAGTTCTGAAAATGAATACTAGCCGCAGCACCTGAATGGGCGGGTACCATCAATACTTATTGACCGATTTAATGATTGCAAACTCTAACACGTAGACTGCAGTAGCTTATATTTTTATCAATAGCATTTAATGCAATTCTTTTGAAGAAACTCAACCGGATAACAAATTACAAATTACCTATTTTAACCCCTATGCTCCTGGCTTTATAACATTCATTAGTTATGCTAAACGCAGCACTCTGCTCACTTTTGGGCTAATGCAGGAGGACGTTGGGTGATAGTTTATGTCAGACAGTTTAGATAACTTCTGGTACTCCCGCTGTTGTTGCACCAACGCTAAAGGTCGTCATCGTTTTTCACCTGACCAAAATTTTTGTACTGGTTTCAACTTAAAATTGCAGACAGTAGCCGAAATAAATTAAGAAGCGGAATATTTATTATCAACTTCCAACAAAAATAAACTCAATTCCATTATGACTCTATTATAAAAATGCCCGTCCCTACTGGAAAAAATCTGGGCAGTCGATATTCAGCAAAATTATTTGTCATAGCAGGAAGAGGTGGTAAACACTTGGCGCTAGATCCTCACTAACTAGGGTATGCATACATCCTAGTTATTGCGGACCTCCCAACCGAGGTCACAGAGTTCCTGGCGGTCACTATCGATGTTTGTGATCTAGCGTTGTCCTGGTGGAACGTAATTCCTCTCTTATTGATTTAAGCTGCCAGCTTCTGGGAGATTGCTTCCTTCAGATAGTCCAATTATTGACAATATGGGTCCGAATTCTTGATAGGGTCTGAGTTGAGCATTCTAAAATGTTACAAGCAGAGTGACAAACTTCGTAAATCTCGTGGTAATTGGTATAGGGTTGTTAATGGTGTTCAAACGTCATCTGCCAAAGTGAAAAGTGTACAGTAAACTCTGCCATTTCATCATAGGTGGACTAACAAACGAGCAACGCTTGCAAATCGTTGAAATTTATTATCAAAATTCGTGTTCTGTGACAAATGTGCATCGTTTGATACGACCGATCAACAATTCGTTCTGTTATCTCCAAATTTCGCATTTTGTTGAACATAAAATCATCTACTCGCATGCGTAGAGTGCGTATCAAAGAAAATATTGCAATCGTAGCGATCAGTGTCAATGACGATTGTGAAATGTCAATTCGTCGCTGTTACTCAACCACAAGGATTTTTTTTTTTTGGCTAAGTTGAACTTAGTTGACATGTGGTTTCATCAGGACGGTGCGACATGACACACTGCTCGTGAAACAATGGATATGTTGAGGGATGAACTTGACTATTTCTTGTGGGGTTATGTCAAGTCGTTAGTCTATATGGACAAGCCGAACACTATTGAAGGCTTACAGGATAACATAACACGAGTTATTCGTGGAATACAGGCCGAAATGCTCGAAAAAATGACGAAAAATTGGACCTCCCGAATGGAAATTTTGGGACGGAGCCGCGAACAATATTCGTCTTTAAATATTAAATGGCAAAGACCAATTTATCGATTCCAATAAAAAATTGTAATATATGATGCAGATTTGGCATTTTGAAGCATATCGTAAAAAGTAAAAATTTTCATTTAAAATCGACCCATCAAAATAATTTTCAGAGTATATATAAATTATTTTAAAGAAGAAAGATGTCAAAGTAATTCAAATAATTTGAGCATAAAAATATAGCATCTCTCCTGTGTAAAACCCATGTGGAATTAGTTGTTCCTGATCCAAATGAAATAAACAAAACGCAATTCCTTTTGATAAGTTATGTTTTCATTAGAAAGAAAAAAGATTTTCATTCTTTATGCAACACGATTTCAACCATTTTGTCAACCTAATTTCTCAAGGCCTTGGTCATTGCTGTTCGATAGGCTGTGTGGCAGCCCACCGTTGGCCTAAGTGGCGTTGATGCTACCAATCCAAAACCCACAAGAAATTTTAACCGGCAGCGACTGACGTTTCATTCAATTTATACGGAACCATTTTTAATATCATTTCTAAAAAATAGAAACAAAGTCTGAGGGTAATTTTTTAAATACTTTCTGAAAATTTCAACAGGTGAGCTGACTTACCTTCACCCAACGTCCCTTTTCGTTGTTGCAAGAAAGCACTCTAAAGCACAATGAAAGACCCAAGATTGTAACTTTCTGAACTCCTCCGTTTTAGAATTGTATAGGGAACACCGACTGTTGCTAGATCAGGCAATTGGAATATGTGCTACCCTAGGGGGCATAATAGTGCAATCTATTTTCATTCACAGTACTAAATGCTTGATACAAGCGCAATTACGAATTTAGGAATACATAAGTTAAATAGGGTAATTAGTATGTGAGACAACAGGGAGGGCGTGGTAATCCCGTCGATATTTGACATTTTGATAAGAATTTAAGTAACTGCAGGCTATGAATTATAGATTACGGTGGAAAGTTGATCTATTAGAAATTACAGATTTGGAATTGTAATACAATGCAACGGCCAACAGTTTGGATTGTTGCAACCGGTTTCGGATTCCGGAGCATGAAGCCTGTGCATTTCATATGAATTTATCTGAAAGAGCACTTGTTGCCGCTAATTTGTTCGTCAATAGGGGATACAGAAAGTAGACCAAAGACAAATTACCCAATTTTTTCGGAAAAATAGCCCAAAATCTTTTCATACAAATTCGAATGAAATTTCATGTAAAATTTTACCCATAATTGTGGGTGTATACTTCTCTTATAATTGGGTTATTTTTTATAGTCTGTTTATGGAAGTTAGTTCTAAATGGAAAATGGTCCAAAATATGATATGGAAAAATAGCCCTTTTTTGTAAGGTTGTACTACCAGCGACTCAAACGTACTTACCTGCATTCAATCTGGAAATAAACGACTAATCGCAAGGTAAGCGCACAATAAATTCGCATTAAAATTTCAACTTATTTACAAATTATAAATAGCGAAATTAAAGATAAAAACTTCATTATTTTTAAATATTAGAGGAGGCGAATAATTTTAATATATATATATATAATTTTAATATAATAATTTTAATATATAATAATATATATATATATTTTTTAGTTTTTATAATTTTTTTCGCCTGTGGTCTTTCAATGATTTATAACTACCCAGTTTTGCAAGAGGAAAATTTCGTGCCAATTAAAAACACGGCGCTTACTAACGTCGGGTAGCTGCCCAGTTTTATGGTATGAAGAATTTCTACGGAGTTGCAACGGATTGAGAACAGTGCGATTAGCTGTGTTAAAAATGGAGGGCAAAAACGGAAGCAGACAAGGCAAATAAAATTCTAAGGGCTAGCTATTCCCCTAACAGAATAATTTTTCCCAAAAACAACAAATTAATTTGTATTAAAATGGAGCTATAAAGCTAGTTCCGAAAAGAAAGTGAGTTAAGGAATATGATATGCAAGAGTAAGAAGAAGTTGTTGCATTGAAACAATCTGAAAGGCAGTATACAGTTGTGCACCAACCCCATGAAATTTTACGAGAATTGAGAAATAATTGTAATAACAATTAATGCTCATATTGCCATTCTGCAGTTATTATTTTTTTATGGAATTTCTTATTGAATTGCATTTATTTTATATTTTACTTTATTTTATCATTTATTGGGGTATTGGAAGAATACATTTAATTTTATTTCAAAAATACAAACGGACGACCATTTTCCACATTTCGAACGAACATTTCTTTCAAAATATTGCTCAGTTGGATGACAAATCATGCGATGAATTATCCTTTTGTTTTGAGTGATCTTTCATATTTAATTTGGGCATTTATTGATTGATTTTTGAGCTAAATTTCATATGATGTTTTGGGAAATTTTTCTTCTTAGAGCGATAATTTTTTTTGGAAGATTTTTCGTAATGTAATGCGATTTTCACCTCTTTCAGAATCAAGCAGCTACCTTTGCCGACGCAAATGTATGTGAATTGCAGATGGTTTTTGGCTCCATTTCACAAATAATTGGGAAATATAGGGGTTAAACTCCTGTGAATTGTTCCGTGCAAGATAGATCACAAGTAAAAATAACAATGCAGTAACGCCAATTTCATAACACCGATGCGTCTTAAGTAAGTAGGTAACGGACACTCCGAGTGGTTGTTGACAGCCTCAACAATATAATTATCATAAATAATTTTTTTTTTCGAAAACGCAGATAGAAGAAGTAAATTGAACCACCTAAATATTGACGACCCCCGCAAATATTATAAGGGCCTTGATTTAAGGATATGCGTTCGGATTGTCGGATTAGAGGAGTTAAGCTAACGCCATTGGCAAATATAATATAAAGAAGATGCGATGGATTGGGCAAAATCTGTGGCCTTGTGGAAAAGCATGAATTCTGATGCGGATTTGTTACGGTTAAGAGTCTCATGTCTCGTGATTTAGGCTTATACATTACTGTACAGCTATAATACGCATCAAGACTAAACATTTTCCTACCACACGCTCCAAATGTTGCCAAAGGTGCATTTTATGAGTACGGAAAAGGAACAGGCGACTATCGTCACGGGTTCAACCCCACATACAGTCCTATTATTATTTGAACGGCGATCAAAGTAATTAGCAAATCTGGTAAATGCTTCTCAAACTGTGACGTTTGGAATCGGCGTTTAACTGTAGGTCTCGTTTGAGTTAGTCTAAAAATAGAATGTGTGTAAGTTCACTGAAAGTGAGAAGCAAGGGAATATGCTTTTATCATACCATTCTTACTTTATCTAAAAACGACACACATTGTTAGATGGTTGATATGGAAGGGTCATCTCTACTCTTACATTTTTTAATGGGCTGCAGTAATTGTGGGAGTGGCTATTGAAAATTGTAAAGAAATATAAACTTTCATAGGGGAAATGGGCAATGTCTGTATGTCATATACGACACAGTACAGAAATTTCAGTCTGGTGAATTAACTTACTCATATATACAGGGTGACGCACAAATTGCACTGCAATAAGAAATTCGAATAACGTTTTTTTGATCAATGTATTTCATTTATTGGTTTTATTGCATAGGAAGTTCAATTTTATTTTATATGACTAATTGCTCATTCACGCATATTCGACACCCGATCAGAAAATAATTAATTGCGGATTAGCCTCAATTATTATATTAATGGACTTCTTTCAAATGTCAAATTCATTAGTTTCGTTTTGTCTTTCTTGCTTGATATAAGCCCATAAAAAAAGTTTGGCGCAGTTTGGTCAAGTGACCTTAGGGGCCAGCAGAAAGTAGACCTTTTGATATTAACTTGTTTGAGAATTTTCGTTGGAGCTCCACACAAACCGGTCTGGCTATATGTGCACTTGCTCCATCTCGCTGGATCTTCGGCGTACTTCTGGGTAAAAAAACTCCTTCAACATCTTTAATTAAAGGTCTCCATTGACAGTAGCACGATTCGTACGCCACTCAGTGCTTTCCGCGAAGGTATGTTTGGGTTGGTGCAAAAGTGTGCAAAGTAGCAGAAGCGGAATGATAAGCTGCAATGTTCTTAACAACAACTGAATTAATGCACAATAAAAGAAGCAAAATTACAACTTGACAAACTCTCAAAACTTAAAAAGGGACAATTCTTTATTTCAAAAAAGGTTAATTTGTAAGTATGATACCCGAATGGTGTGGGATTGCCGTCCATTTTCATTCGCAGAACTGAGTTTACAAGAACCTTATGCGCCCTAATTTATATTGGATTTAGTGTAGTTGGGTGAAAGATATGAGCTCGAGAATATGATCGCTGATTGAAAATGCTTGGGGTTTTGGGACAACGCATGCATCCGTTTACAAGGTCTGCACAATATTTTGCATACAAATTTTAATATGGAAACACCATACTTAAGCTGTGAATACTGATACTCTTATTAAAAGAAGGCATTATCGGTTTGCAAGTGACATAAATTGTCTTCCCCTCTCGTGTTTTCTATTATATAGTTTTAGAGCCCTTTGGCTCTTTTTTTCGTGCGCTACACTATTGTGCTGATTATTGAGTCACTAGCCAAGACATATTTTATACTTCACATTTTACGTTTTATACTAACTGACTCGGCGTCCGTTGTAAAGATACCATTAAAGTGAGAAAGAAGGACATTCTGTAATCGAATAACCTTCAAATTTTTACTTAAAATAGAACCTGAGTTGAATTGTCACCAACACGGCTACTTCCTCAATCTTTTCCGGGTGCAATCTAGTTCGGTCGTTAATTCATTATTATTACAATTTTATGAATTTCGATCATCAAACTATAATTTTTCGTAGGGCATTTTTTCTTGGCTTTTTTAATAAATTTCACATATTTATCTCTAATATTTAATATTTACTTCCTAATCTTAAACTAACTTAGTGATTGATAGCAACAATCTACTTAATTTTATTTTTATTGGTAGTAACCTTCTACAAAATTGTTATGACGATCTGTTAGTTACTTTGGCCACCGAAAGGAATTTTTTAAAATGGACGAGGACACATTTCTTTCTATACCAGTAGCATACGCATCAAACTGCATTATTGTACCTCCAATGAGATGTGGCCACTCAAAATGATAAGTTGTGAGCGAGGTGAAACGTCCCTTTTATCAATCTTAACTTAATAAAACATACGACAATTTCGTAATTGATATCGGCTGTTAAATTCTTATACTTTTGTTTGGATATATTTCTTTCTAAATCTGCAGTATACTCGTATGTATCAAATCACATGATTGCGGCTTTATTTTTTCGTCAGATATAGGCGTTAAAGTTTTTTGTTTTTAACGTCCAATTCAACCTTAACCCCACATAACTTGAGACAATTGGCAGTAACATGCTAACATGCAACATATTCCCTTCCATGTTAGTGGCATACGTACCTAATCTTTTCCGAATATCTCTAATAGTTAATTAAACATAGCCTTACCCTTTGTCCAATCCAAACCTAATATATCCTATGATTCCTTCCTGGACGATATAAATATACTGTGACCTGGCAATCGGTCCATTCGCTTAGACGCCTATTCGGGGCAAAGTTACAAATATACAAACATACACATATTTAATTTCATATATATCTATATATAGATTTCATGAAAATTAAGATATTTTTTAAACAGCCACAGTGTGTTAATCCAATGTGGGTTATTCCCACAATCACGGCCTGGAGATCCGGAAATTTGCATCCACAGTATTCTCAAATGACCTAGAACCGTAAATGTTGTTTTTATCCATGTTTATGACGATGCAGCCAAGCAATTGCTATAATTATTTGCACAACTTCACATTTTATTTGTTTTCTTTTGCGTTTCAGCACAAAAGTTTTTTTTTATTGCCGACAAATAATTACTTCTATCTTGGCACTTGGATAAATATGTCTTAAGTTTTGTAGAGGAAAACACATTTCTCTTACAGACAAATTTCAAAGTTGAGTGAGTTTCCTATTTAATATGAGTTTTAGTGAAGAAAATATTTAAATCGCCAATTCAACAAGATGATAACGTCTCTATGCTTAATAAAAGTAGGCGTACATTGAAGTTAGTAATCCAAATATTCCTATTATCGACAGCGTAATCGTAATAAATAAAAAATCAAATTAAATATTCAATTGAATTCACTTTGTAATTATAAACAAATCCCGCCCCATATATCGGGTGGTTCGGAAAGTTTGTTCGGGTTTAAAAGAAATTTATTTTCAAATTTGTATACAAGAAAAGAATTATTTTAATCTTTTATATAATATCGCCTTTTGTAACAACTTCTTTCCACCTCTCTGGGAGCTTTTTAATTCTTTTCTCATAAAACCTGCGTGGTTTTTATGAAAAAAAGCGTTCAATTCGGTTTTTCACTTCATCGTCGTTATTAAAATGCAAATCCTTCAAGTGGTTGCTCACACTGCGAAATAGGTGATAGTCGGACGGGACGAGGTCTGGGGAGTACGGTGGGTGAGGTAAAACTTCGCACTCAAGCTCTGACAGTTTCTGATGGGTCCGCAAGGAAGTGTGAGGCCTCGGTGAGGCAGTGTGAGGAACCCATACATCGAGGTTGCTCACAAATCTCTTTTATGACCCCGTGAAAGGTTGAGACTGATTTTTTGATTGTTTCAGCTATTTTCCTAACAACTGTTGCACGGAGATTAACAACTAACAAACAAAATTGAATCTCTCACCTCCTCGGAAATAATTTCCTTTGGTCGTCCTGATCTGAAAGCGTCGGTTACGAAGAAGTCGCCCGTAGAAAATCTTTTTAACCATTTCTGGCAAGTTCTTTCATTTGGTTCGTTTTCTTCATAAACAGACTAGCTTCAGCAGCATAATATGTCTAAAATGATCTTTTTCGCTCATCTTTTCCACTTTTTAAAACTTTTTTTTTAATAAAACTACACACGACCAGAACGAGAACACAAGTAAACAATAGTTAACAGTTTAGAGAAGGGGTGGGAGGAAGTTATGATAGTATTTAAAGGAATTCTACGTCATGAGAAGTGACGTATGGTAAACTAACGACTTAACCGAACAAACTTTCCGAACAACCCAATATAATGCTATTTGGAATAATTGGACATACTAGTATTTTTTTTTATATATATCTATGAGTATACCCTAATTGAAAAGATTAGTTATGTTATAATAAAGTTTGGCCTAATTTTGGCTATATCTGAACTGGTAAATCGCCAAATACAATAAGGGATGTCATAAGCAGCATGTTCAATTACGGAATCTCCTTTAAAAATCGAAGTTCGAGCTTTTCGAAAAGTGGTAATTTATAAAAAAGTCACTCTAAAAACACACAGTTTAATGTAGCAACTATATTTTGAATAAATGAGGCACTGCCACAATATTTTGCCGGATCGTAGTCGGGGATTGTAAATGACCCATAACGACCCACAATCTCCAGTACTCATACGTTGTTAGCTTCAAACTACGGTGGTGCCAAAACTAGCCGACCTGACGTATAGATGGTGCCAGTAGTTTGAAAAAAATATTTTGGTGAAAAGTGGCAACCTTATGAAACATATGTTTCAGGTTTCAAGGTGTCACGTTGTCTAGTACTTTTATTTGAACCATCAAAAGTAAAGGATCTCAGTGAATTTGTAAACATGGAAAAAATTGGTCACCGTTATGTAATTCAATATTTCCGTTTGAAATGTCTCAGTCCAACCAATATTATCTGCTTCTTCATTTACAATTGTAAAATATTGGGTAACAGAGTTCAAACGTAGCCGTACGAGCTACCAAGACGAACACTGTACTGGTCGACCAATTGAGGTGTCCACGCCAGACATTGATAAGAAGATCCACAAAGTGGTACTGGATGATAGTCGGCTGAAGGTGCGTGAGCTAGCCGAAATTGTAGGCATTTTAAAAAGTGCTATACGTGGTATACTGACCGAAGATTTGAAGATAAGAAAGTTCTGCGCAAGATGGATATCGCGCTTGTTTTCAACGGTAAAAACAGGGTCGATGTTTCACCGCAATAAAGCCGAATTTTTGCGTCGGTTTTTAACCGTGGAAGAGACATGTGTCCACCACTTCACACCTGATACAGAGGAACAGTCAAAGCAGTGGACTGGAATGAGGGAATTGTGTAAAAAGAAGGCGAAGACGGTTCCATCTGCAGACAAGGTCATGGTGTCTGTTTTTTGGGGTGCGAATGGGATTATTTTTACTGATTATATTCACAGAGGAAAAACCGTCAACGACGAATATTATACTAATTTATTGCAGCGTTTAGGTGATGACATTATGGAAAGAGGTCGAAAATGCCGTCGGATTATTTTCTATTTTTAAACTTGAAAAAATGGCTCAGTGGTATAAAATTTGGCAACAATCAAAAGGTGGAGTCTGCTGTTGACGGCTATTTTAAGGTGTCTGACAGATATCACTATAAACGGGGTACAGAAAATATTGAATATCGATGGAAAAGTGTACGAAGCTAAAAGGAGATTATGTTGAAAAATAAAGAAAATTGTTCCCAACTTTTTTATCTTCTGTCTGTCTTCTTTGATCGGCTAGTTTTAGGACTCGTATATTTCAAGTAGTACTACGGAATTCACCCTGCTTTTGTTACTTTTTGTACAAATTGGCCGACTTTCAGAAATTTAAGTTTTCCTCCTCACTTTATAATTAATAGTTCATGTTTAGTAAAACTTTCTTTGTAAGCTTTAGTTTGTTATGTTCCTTACAAGCTTACGGAAGCTTTCGTTTTACGTCTCAATGAAAAAAGTTATCGAAAGGTTATGAAATCGAACCAGTCATTGCTAATGAGCTACGACATTTACGTGTGAACAAAATTTTTGTGTAGCATTTTTGCTAGCATTAAAAACTACATGGAGGCAGACATCCGAAATATGGCAACATCGCCAGAAATGGTTCGAAAGGTGAAAGCCCGAATTCAACAACCAGATTCGTTTAACAGCCGAAGAACGCTTAAAAATTGTTAAAACTTACTAGAAAAGTGGTGATTCAAACGTGATTCAATATGACCGATTTTGGCTTTATTGCATGAGAAGTTTCCGGAAAGTGTAACCAAATCGCGTTGGTTTGTAATTCGAAAAAATGATAATAATTATGGATATCCAAATCAACAGATTCGACTTTACGAAAAATACTTTGAACACAGATAATCAAAGTTGACTACCTCGGTCGCCAAAAATCTTTCCGAACTTGTATTTCACATGAGAGGTAACCAACGGTGATGGTGTTTGAAGTTTTGGAACTCATGCAGTAAGACAAAGGAAATTATGCTTACAATACCAAGTTGTAAAAATATCATTTTACCTCCTTTAAGACAAAAAAGACATATTTAATTATCTTTAATCATTCAGCCGCAATAAATCCTCAGTTTCCAACTTTAAACCAGTATAGAAATTTCAATCACGTGAACTGACTTTCATATAGCTTCAGCAAACGTCCTTTTGTGTAGGTAAAAATTGTGCGCGCTTGCAAAAGGACGCGATAAATCGTTAGATTCGTACATGAAAATGCTCTGAATCAATGCGTAATAAAAAGTGGCGGCTTTCTGAAATCTCAAGCATAGAATTATATAATAGATAGGTGTTGACTAAACACCTGGAGGGTGCTAAATTACATTGGATTTTGTGCAATCGAATGAAAATTACGGTTCAAGGATATATAGGTATATGGGTTAGATTAGGCAATTTAAAGAGCGTGGTAATCTGGTACATTTTTTCTGATTTTACCATGCATTATAACGTAATACGATTGATAAATATTTAAGTTACTGCAGTTTATGCATTAAGGATTACAAAACGAAAATAACATTTCAATATATTGGACAATTTACCTATATATGGCATTATGTTTGAAAATCTGGCAGAATTCCGTTCAGCATCTTGAAAGGTTGAAACCTAAATCGGCTATTCTTGTGAGAGGTGCTAAAGAGTATATCAGTCTATTTTTCCCAATTTTTATCAAGCATTAGACATCAATATAACGGATAAAAATCCAGTTTACTGCAACCTACTAATTAAAAATTACAAAGAAAAATTTGAATTTCGCAAAATCTGTCAATTTGCATATGAAGTACCAGAGGGAATGAGAGAGTTTACAGCAACTGGAAAAAATGTACGAACCTGGGGATATATATGTCAATTGGGTAATTTTTATGTGAGGTACCGGAATGGGCGTGGTTAATCGCTCGATTTTTTTGTACATTTTGCCAAGCGTTGTAACAAAATACAATGGATAACATTCTGGATACTGAAGTTCACGAATTAGAATTTACAGAGTAATATATATTTCGGAAATCATGAAGATTTACGATGAGTATTGCTTTAGACGGACGTGGCTCAATCTATTTCAAAAGTAATGAAACATGTTTGATCAAAACATACTTGTTACTTTAGACCCTACCTTCTTCTGGGTGTTATATTTTTCTGTCATATCAAACGATATATACTTTCACTCCTTAGGGTGAAGCTATACAAATGCAAGATTTATCCAAACCGGTGCAATTTTTCTCGGAGAGATTTAGATTATTCTGTGATGATGCAGGGTATTAAAGGTTTTTTTTTCGCCAAGTATAGGTTTTCCCCTACGAAATCAAATGCATCGGAATTCGGAAATCCATAATGGTTACCATTTTTTGTTGTTGTTTCATGAATGAAAAAGAAATCGTTTCAAGAACAAATCCATAGAATACCTACTAAATAATTTCCAAAAAAAAAAAAAACTGAGAAGAACCCTCTTCATCTTCTTTGTGCTGCTAAAAATTCGTTCATAGTATATTAAAACTATGAGCTGCTCATTATCTCGATCTCGAGACTCTGTATTACTCTAACGTGTATCAAGGAAAAAACAAACTTCTAGACTATCTGATCTGTGTCAATCGATTTAGATAAAGGGGTTGATCGATCATTCGTTGGACCAAAATCAAGCGAGTGTCGGTTTTATCCACTTCCACATGATCGATACTAAATCATTTAGGTGAGTTGTTACTTCCGGCCAACAACTCGAAGTGTATCGAAGATAAAATGCTATATTTTCTTCATTTTGCAGTTTAGATCTCTCTCTCTCTCTCTCTGGCCTAAAACAACCAAAAGTTTACATTATTTGGCAAGAAAAAAGAAATGTAAAAAATATAAAAAATAATGTGCAACAAAACCCTTCTAAGTTAAAGCAACACACTCACTCAACATTATATGGTAGCATCCTTGGAACTGTTCTGCAGGGGTAGTTTGTCTTCAACCCTACGTGATTGATTTGCGACAGTTGATTCACCCTGATTCCTTATAAAATTGTATCCCAACACTTAACTTGCAAACAACCTCTAAACTTAATCATAATGAATGCTTTACTATCCATTCGAAATGTTTTACAGCAGCTCGGCCGCAATTGAAAGTGAGTAAAATTTTTAATACTCACAGCAATCCGCATCAGAGGTAATCACATGTAGAATCGCATATCACAGGGACATTCAGCGGATAACAATGATACGGGGATGCATAAGAAGGCCCTTGCGTAAATAATGTGCCACTTGTGGCTTATTCCCGTCAACAGCCAACAAATTCTCAACCACAAATTTGTAAATTCAATTTCAACATCATTCATGCAATTACTGCGTACTCGTATATGCGTTCCTGAGGAAGCAGAAAGCAGGCAGACGTCATATGGAACTGGTCACAAACACGACCACAGCATTCACGGGATAAAGTTGTTTGGCAAGTACTAAACAAGTTACATACATTTTAACGAGTGTGTAAGTAATGTCACAGGCGAACATTTGCGTTTACCCTGAAATCAAATTTGAGTTCATAAAGCCCTCACTTACATCCTAAATGAATCTGTGAATATGTGTGTTGGCGTGTGCAACACACATACGTACTCGTACTCTCTTGGGTGTGTGGCGTACATCATTCAGGAGTCCTTTGACTACTTAATCATTTTGTATTTAAGCCTTTGGCCTTGATATCATCATCGCACACATGAGAATGTGCAATGAAGTGTCATACGAATGTGAGCTACTGAATCACACATTTAAAAACGTAAATACGTATGGAAATATGTAAGTTGGTGTTACAATTTGGTAATCAACTTGAGATGATTGATGAGACCAGGCCCAAAGTGTTTCCACATAACTGTTTAGACATCTCGAAAACATGTTTAACATCTCCATGGAATATGAAGACATTTGCAGAGCAAACTTTTTGTATGAACGTCTGTTTGTGATAACAATAATTCCTTAAATGCAAATAAATTCGCAGCGTCTGATATTGGTAATAATGAGGATATCGACATGAAAATAGACGATTTTTGGACATAAAAAAAATCGTAGCAACGTTTACACGAGTAGCTCATGAAATTGATGAAATTTGCCATCACTGTTAATAGACAACACATTTCATTGTATTAATAAAATATCTTTCACCAACCCCAATTATGAATGAAATTTACCAATAAAAATTTCCAATTTACATTTTGACTCCCATCTAGTTTTATTTTGCGCTTCTAAAATTTAAGGCTTAGAACCACAATGTGGTCCAGAGTATGCTGATTTTGATCTAATTTTTGTAACATCAATATACTATCCGAGTTAGACTAATCAAAATGTATACTAATCGGCTTAGTACCAAATTCGAAATCGATTTCAATCGATGACCTTCTGCCAGTTTCAAAGTGCATGTCGCATGTGGGTGAAAATTGTTGAAATGTGTTCGCGTTTCTCCGAATTTAGGGCTGTTTGAAAAAGATTAAATTTTGAATTGGAAACAGTCAAAAAATGCGAATTGAAATATCTTTTGAAATCTTAATTCTTTAGTGAAGTACAATACTACATGGAATTGATCGTTTAAAAAATTATGAGCTTTTAAAAGAGCTCAAAAGGGGTTGTCAAAATTCTATTTGTCGCTAAGTCGGCGTAACCGGTTCCTATACTGACACAGGCTTGGAGCAAGATTTGCCATTTAATTTGTTTACAGTGTTCAATTTTGTCAATTTATTCCAAGTGTTTTTCGCGATTTCTACAATGAATGCAATGGAATTTTGTGAATACTTACGGTGAATCGGATTTATTGAAAAAAGCATATGAGTGGTACAAAACAGAACAACTAAATTTTTTTTTTTTTTGTTCAATTAAATTTAACATCGATAAAGGGAAAGAAACGGTGATTGAAAATCATTATTTGAGTTTGAGAGAGATAGCCGTTAAACATTCTGGTTCTCATGAATTATTTTCGTTACATTTTACAACGCACTGTCGACCGACTAGTGCTGAAAGACGTGAATTGTCTTGAAAAACTCAATGGCGTAAAAGCCGCTGAAGACATTCTAGAACGAGTCAATTTCAACTTCTCATTCATAAAACGCATTATAACTGGTGACGGGCTTAAGTGTTAGAAAAAAATCTTCTTCGACTTTTTTCTTCTATTCTCGCAATGTTGTGCGCTCGAAATTCTTGCCAAGAAGCCAGACGATAAAAAAAAGAGTATTACCTGGACAATAAACGGCGTTTGAGAGACGCAATTTCTTCAAAAAGGCGAGATTTGTAGAAAGAAGATCAGTGGATTGTGCATGAAGATACCACACCATTTGACAAGACTATCATTGTAAGCGGAATTCGGACCGAAAACTCAAGAACCACCGTATTCTTTGGCTTTTTCATCTTTCCAAAACTCAAACTACTCATTTTCAGTAGATAGAAGGCATATACGTTTGAAAAATGTTTTGAGGATTGAAGTATTCGTTGGCATAAATTTATTATTTCCGAAGGAAAGTGGTCTCCTTCCGACAAGAAGACAATAAAATAAATTTGAATATATAATAAATATATGCGTTTTATTGGTCAAATTTTATCACATTATGGGAGAATCTGTACCTACATTCGAATTCCGTCACAGAATGTGTAGCTTCATTCGAATGATTCGGTTCGATTCGACTTTACTTATTTTCTACCGATTAATTTATTATAATGAATCTGTTTATCAGTAATGTGCAGTATTTTCATCGTGCCGAAAATATTCCGAAATTATCACATAATTTATGTTATTTCATATACATTTTTGTAATAATGCATGTAACGATCCAGTGACCTGCAACTGAATGAAACATTTTTCAAATGCTTTATCCGGAAAAGATTTTAGTTCTCGCCTTTCATCGACTGAAAACGGAAGTGGTATTATAATTTGAGTTTTAGAAAGTATATATAGAAATTTCACCCTGTGTCCTTTTACGTTGATGCCAAAGTTTAATTGGTGCCAGATGGGGCGTGGTTAATTTGCAACGAAAGAAGCAAAACTGTAACTTCCGGAGGACTTCCGTTTGGGAAATACAAGGGAAGCGCTAATTTTTGTTAAATCGGGCAAATTGCATGTCTGTACCCTACGAAGAGTGGCAGTGCAGTGTATTTTCATTCACAGTATTAAATGCCTGATTAATGTTAAATTGTAATAAATATACCTATAGTTCAATTGAAAGAAAGATACGAAACTAGAAATTTTTAAGTTAAATAAAGTATTTATGTGGGAAGTACCGGACAGTCAAACTGCCATTAAATCCCTGAATTTTGGCTTCCTGAACTCCACATCAGCCCTGAAATGCCGCAGATCTCTTAACGAGATGGCTCAGCATCCTTATGACCTTGTGTGGGTTCCGGGCCACAGGGACACACCAGAGAACTGCAGAGTAGACGAGCTGGCAAGGCTAGGAACAACCTTACAGACTTCAGACAAGTTTTAGCCAGTGGGCATGCCTCTAGCCACTTGTAAGCTCCTACTGCGAGATGGGGCATCCTTAGCGGCAAATGATAGGTGGGCGTCTGTCCGAGGCTGTAATCAATCCAGATAGATGTGACTTCGCTTAGATCTGAAGCGTTTGCACACACTGCTATCGCTGTGGGGATGAAGAGGAGGAGTAGTCCATAGAACACCTTCACTGTAGTTGCCCCGCCCTGGCTAGCAGGACGATATATATATCGACCGACTTAAGAGCTACTTGGGGCGCTTAGGATGGTTCAACGGGGGAAATATAGGGACATCCATATCTCTAGTTTCTGTGGTATCACAATGGACTATACAGTCTAAGTGAGTCTGTCTAGTCAGACTGCCACATTGACCTAACCTAACCTACCGGAGAGGACGTGGTTGTCCGGTCGCTTGTTATATTTTAACCAGCATTATTAGGCCGTGTAATTGACAAAGCTTTCAGCAAATTCAAGCTATGAATTAAGGATTATAGCGCAAAAATAAATTTCGATAAACCGGCCAATTTATATAGAAGGCGCCAGAAGGGGCGTGGTTACTTGGTCAATGTTTCTCCAGTTTTATAGAAAATTATAAATCAATGTAATGGATAAAAATGTAGACTACTGCAGACTATTAAATGGATATCAGTAATCGGAAAATCGGTCCGGCGAAGAACTCGAAAAAAAGAGATATGAACCTAAGTATACTCGTATGTTAGATATATTGGTCACTCATATGGGATGTACTTTAAATTTTACCAAGCATTGTAAAAAAATGCAATAGACAAAAACTTGAATTACTGCAGGCTGCGGATGACGAGTTACAAGGAAGAAATTGAATTTCGCAATTCGGTCAATTTGTACTGTAGCCAGTATAGCCCATTTACGATCAACGACAACAACAACAAGTTTTAAGGAGTTTTATAACGATTAATGGCAGGCATCGCGTCTAGGCTTAAGAACGTCGTTCAACCGGTCAAAAGATACTTGTTACTTTACACACTTCCACCTCGATGTTACATTTTTTCCATATCATATGATATACCTATATACTGTCATTCATCAGGGTAAAGGCGGGAGCCACATTAGTTGAGTGCGGCGATTTTTCAACGCTATTTGTTGAGTTTTCAGT
The DNA here is from genome assembly GCA_019455685.1 of Philornis downsi. Lineage (NCBI taxonomy): Eukaryota > Metazoa > Arthropoda > Insecta > Diptera > Muscidae > Philornis > Philornis downsi. Next base: position 4,873,358 of record JAHXMU010000251.1, read on the forward strand.
CTGAAATTCGTTACCAATGACTTGTGAAATAATTCGCTATCGTGATGTAAAATCCATGATTTTTCTTTCCATAGACCTGGTTTTTCGACGGATTTGATCTCTTAACAATAATTCTAAGTGCACAACACCGCGATAATCAGAGAAAGCAAAACTTTTTATGGAATTTGAAGTGTTTTTTCGCCTTCGGTTCAGTTGGAAGGCGTCATCCCGAATCTTGTTGATTAGTTTAAACGTCAAAACAATAAACCCACCTCTCATCACCAGTTATAATGCGTTTTATAAACGAGCGGCGAAGCGTTTCATATTCAAACAATCGTGCGAATTGGTGCGAATTGATTCGTGAGATATAGAAAGTTCAGCGGGTATCTTTTTTAAAACTAAATGACGATTTCTATTACCATTTCTTTCACTTTATCGATGTTAACGTCATTAAAAGAAGTTAATGACCGACAAGAATAATGCAAATTTTCCATCACGTTTCGAACGCTTTTGAAAGCGCTATATCCACATATGGACGTTTTTTTTTTTGTTTTTTTTTTTTTTGATAAAGACAATTGTTCATAATCTTTCTGTAACAATTTAAACGACTCAGCACGCGAAATACCATTTGCAATGCAAAATATGAGACAAATTCTTTATTCCACATCGATCACCGTAAACAAACTAAGTGATAAGTCGAGCTCAAACTCCGAGTCAGTATAAAGGAAACTTATGAGACTTATTAGGTCTAAATGGATAGGAAACAATTATGTCACACTTAGATACAGTCACTGGATTATTTATGTCTATTAAAACCAGAATAGCAATTTCAGTCAAGTGAGCTGATTTACATATCCAACACCCAATTTTCTTTTGCTTTGTTGCAAAAGTTTTTGAATTAGAGCACAGTAAAATTCTGAAGTCCTCCGTTTGGAAATTATAGAGGGATCACTATTTTTTGCTAAATTCGCCAATTTATATGTGTGGTAATCTAGGGGCGTGACAATGCAGACCACTTTCATTTGCAGATCTAGATTTACTAAATGTCTGATGCTTTGTGGTTACTGCTGCTTTGAGACTAACGTAATTGAATGAAAAAATAACAATCTGATTTAGATTAGTATTAAAACAGCGTTCTTATTCGATCGATATCGCACATTAATTCACATTATTATTATAATTTAAATAACTGCAGTCTTTGAATTAGGAATTAGAGAGGGAAATTTAAAAATCGGTGAGTTTGCATGAGAGGTACTATAAAGTGTGTAGCGAAGGCCCCCATTTCCATTCTCAGAACTTAATTCCCCAAACGTATGATGTGTGCCAAATTTGGTTGAATTGTGCAATTCCTTGAAATATATGAAGCTAAGATGTGCACCGAACCAAACCACTTTTTCTGTCTGTGAACAGAAGCATGAACCAAATCATTGCCTCCAGAATAATTGCGGACCGAAACAAAAACAAGAGAAATCACATAAAAACGACGGTTCGATTCACCGTAATTATCCATGGCCTCTTGGATACCAAATTTCGTTTCACCGTAATTATCCATGGCCGCTAGGGTACAAAAACGATTTCCGCCGCATTGTCATTAGACGAGTTATATGCCAGACAAATTAATTAGGCATCTATCGAAGCAACACAAAATTTCTTGTGGTTTGTAGTTCAGCATTGGTTATTAAAGGGCTATATATGATGTCCCCAATACTGATAGTTTCCCGCGTGTATGTGGTTCGAGTGTTATGTATCTTTCAAATCTCAGATTCGTGCCAAAATTAACATTTAAATCCAAAATTGTTTGTCAAATTACCATTAGCAAAATGCACTGCTGCACAGCATATATAGAAAATGTTGGGATTGATTACAAAAGTAATAAATTACACATTTATGATCTAAGCCCTTCTCTGTTGAAATGTCTTCATGTATAACTAAAATTATCTCTTTTGGACGTAGGGAAAATGACAAGCTGCTCATAAAACACATTTATATCTTACTTATAATTATGTTTTTTCCAGTTCTCGAGGTATGCCAAATGATCACCTTCTAATATGGCCTACAGAGCGTGCTGCGATTCACATTGAATCTTAACAATTAACTCAAAGCGGTGTCTCCGGAACGGTCTTTTGAGTTTAGGGAATAACTTAAAGTCACACGAAGCTTGATCAGGCAAATACTGTGGTTATGAAACGATATTAATTGAATTTTTGCCGAAAAAGAAACCAACGAACCGAAACAGTGAGCTGGCGCATTATTATGGTGCAAAAACCTAGAACTATTTGCCCATAAATCAGGGCATCTTTTACGAATAGCTTCATGTAAAGAACTCATAACTTTCCGATAATATTACGTGTTGAAAGTTTGGTCCGGCGGAAGAAACTTATAATGCATAATAGCGAGATAATCGAAGAAAACTGTCTGCATAACCTCGATTTTTGAGTGGTTTTGGCGAGATCTTTCCTGTCTTGCTTCACCTTTGTCCCGATATTCACTCGATTATAAGGATATTTCCGGATAATAAGCATAGATTTAAATTTCCTAGAAATTATGTCTTCATAGATTTTTAATCAATGGCCTTTCGAAGAAATTAAGTTTTTTGGATACCAATATAAATTTGAAGCAATGGGAAAAATTTTCAGAGAATCGATATAGTCACAGAATTTAAATTGAAAACTGTTGATACTTCTTGGATGCGGCAGCACATCTGGTGGTATAATTGATTTATTTAGAGAAAAGTTCAATGCCCGTCTATAAATGACAATGTTAACTGAGAACCAAAATCGCAAATCTACCATACTATTTTTTGGAGCCACTGGTCTAACATGCGAACGAATATTATTCGTTTTATTGGTAAAATAATTATAGATTTAAATAGTAGAGCAGTTTAAAATTGGTGTCTAGAATATAATTTTTAATAAATCCAGGAGCAGTCACTTACGCGAAATCATTTTTATTGTAAAATGTCGAGAATCAATATTTTACACAACAACAAAAAGTTGATGCTATTTTATGTTGTTTTGCTTTTATTGAAAATTAAAAATGTATAGCCATTATTTGATCAACTTTTACAATATAAGAATACGAAAAAAGGAATATTTGCGTGCGCCATATATTCGGATTCAAACGGCAATTGAAAACAGATGGATGGTTTATAAATAAAATTTTCATAGCACGAACATTTTTCAAACCATTAAGAAATGTGTATAAATATGGCCGTTGAGTTATTGAAATTACACTACAATTTTTAAGTATATTTTGTCTTTAAACCATTATTATACTATTTTATACTATTATTTATTATTTCTAAACCTTGTGGGCTCGTTAAATGTTTCACAAGTCTGCCGATAGTCTCTTCTGTTGAAAATGTAAACCTTATAGTTAAACATGACTTTTTTCTTCAAATCGGATTTTATCCTAAGAATCACAAAAAATAGTAATTAATTTACAACGCTAAAATCTTTATGCATTCTCATTACACTTTCATAACTTATTCGAATTTCCAACGAGCTTCCATTTGTTCATTTCAATTAACTTTATATTGTACTCATATATTTGTACTCACATCCAAAACCGCCGGTACTAAATCGAAATCTTTTATTCAAATGCAGATTTAGTTTACACACCAACAACTTTTGTACACAATCTTGGAATGAAGTGCATGATATCAATCCGCTCTAATTAACTAATTTATTTTGAGATTTTTAAAAGCAATCACATTCACAAATATCCAAGAATATTTGAAATCACATTCACATTCACAAAATTTCAGTTCTTTTCGAAATATTTTATTATCCGAGATGTATGATTTGCATTCACCGACGACTGGAGTTGATGACAGTTTGGAATCAAATGAAATGTTTGCAAAAGTCTACGGCTATTTAAAATTATTAAAAAACACTTATTCTACCGTACGGAAGAAGTGCGGCGCAACATTACCGACTCGAAGGCGCAGACAGCAACCAGGCAACCGAGCCAGACGGCAAAAGCACTGCGAAGCATTAAGCTGAATCAACCAACCAACCAACCAACCAACTACCAACCACCACTGCCATCAGTTTTGGCGATACGGCCACACGTGGGTGCTTGTGGATGGATGCAACCACACAGCAGCAATAACAAAAGGAAAGAATACTCGTACGCCAAAATAAGACTAAAATGACACTCGGAAACCACCCCCAGCATAAAGATCCTTTACAGCTTCGTTGGCAACATAAAGCAACATTGGGAATAGAAGCAACGATACCCGCATTTTGGCGCGCAACATTTCTATGGCACAACGCCTGCAACGTGGTAGTGGTAGCGGTGCGTAATACACCGACCACCAATAACAATTGTTATGAGCTGCAGTAACAATAGCAAACAACTTGTGAAAACAACAAAACAAAACAAAACACAAACATGTAAGGGATGATGTTGCCAGTGGAAGATATACGGAAGATGCTGCATCGCACTGCCAAAGTTTGCTACAACAATCAGGCATTAAGACGTACGATTGTGTTTCACCGCTTAAATATATTATAGGGAAATGCAGGGCCTTAATTTGAGTATCAAAGCAACAAAATATGATAAGTGGTAAACATGATATAGCTGCAAATAAAGATTTTGATGACATCGGGAACTAACTTGAAAACGGGCATAGTAAAAACACAAAAAAGAAATTAATATAAAAATTTAAATAAATTTACATACAATATAGGTTCTGATTCCGATAACCGAATCAAAATTGTGTTAAATTTTGTTCTCATTTCATACATCCAAAACGAAACTACAATCAATTTTGATTTTGATTCAGTCACCTGAAACGAAATTAGAAATCATTTTGATTCTGATTCGGTTTACGAAGCGTTTTATTATCATTTCGTTTGATGTTTTATTTAAAGAAAAAAAAACGAACACAATTTTTAAATAACTGTGGAAATTTCTAAGAATCTGGTATCGTAAATTCAGAAAATAAATCTTTAAAAGCATTTTTACTTTTCGCAACTCGGTGTTTCGGGTTCATAATCCAAATATGTGTTTCATTATGTTAAGATAGAGAAACAAAACCAATGTAGGTTTAATGTGAGAAACGTGAAAAAAGTAAATGCTTGTTTTGAATATGAATAAATTTCTGACGCATTTTTAAACGAAACTAAACTTTCTTGAAGGTCGCTGCTTGACGTTAGCGTTAGAGTATACAAATACCTGACGTTTTTTCGAAAACCGTCATCGGTTTAATTTGGAAAGCAAATTTTCCCACAATTTCGGAGTTCAAAATGTATTCAACTTTCATGCAGGGAAAAACTAATATATTGTTAATGGATGTAGCTTATCTGACCATAAGATGGCATGTGCGGTAATTTTTAGTAAGCAAACAAATTAATAATTCATTTCATTTAAATATTCTAAAAGCAATAAAAAGAAGATGAAACAACCGATAATAACTATCATACAATAAACATCTTCAGGCCGTATTGAACACTGATTCGTGTATGAGGAGATTGCTTGTTGTTATCATTTTGTCATCTCCCACATATATTGTAGCTTTATGTCGAATAATCGATCTACTAACGAATTTAATGTCATTTAAAGTTATGAATCTAAATACATATACTGGCCGAAACTCGCAATTGTCGACTGACGCATGTAACCTATTGGTGGACGGCAACATTATATGAACTGGCAACTTGTATAAATAGGAATTTGGGAAAACTGTTTGACTGCAAAGTCAATTTATTAAGAAACCGACATAGAAATTTCAGTCAGATGAACTGACTTACACACACCAACACCCAATATCCTTTTGCATCGGTGTAAGAGTGTGGAGTGACAGAAGCGGATGGTAAATCCCTAAGTTCTTATCAATAAATGATCTGAACTAATGCAAAATACGGCATTTAGTACAATTGAAAGGCAAGGTAATTTGGTTGATTTTTTTGAACTTTACAAAAAATTTCATTAAATGCAACTACCAAAAATCTAAATTACTGCAGTCTAGAAGAATTTCGGGTTAAATCGGTCATTTATATGGAAGGGGCACCACCAAAAAAAAAATTCAGCAGAAAAGTGGACAGTCGGCTAATTAGGAGTTACAGGATAAACATTGAATCTCGGAAAATCGGTCAATTTGTATCGGAGGTGCTAAATACTGAGATCAAGTCGGCATTTGCCCTCTTGCTCTGTGTGTGGTTTCTGTCTGAACTAAGATGTACCACTCCTGCATTGGTTAGTAGTTATACCAAATTTTAAATATTGACAGTAGTACCGAAATACCATCTCATATCGTCGAAATTTGTTTAAATATATCCGTGTAATGGCTAAGATGCTCGTATGACACACGTTGCACTTAATCGAGTAATTAAGAAGGCAATAAGAGTAGTGGCATTTCATTGGCGATAAAGACCATAGGAATAAATATCTCCCATTTAGAATTTAGAATAGAATTTTCATAGATTTGCGGCACTTATAATATCTACCAGCCAGCCAGCAGCCGAACATCGTTCAGGCGGCTTAAAAAGTTATGAAGCCCATTTGGTCAAAACATACTTGGTAATTTATACGCTTCTTTAGTTTTTTTTTTCATATCAAATGATATATACCTTAATTCCTTCTGGTGAGGGTTTAAATATAGTGGAGAAAAAATCAACTGGAGATATACAGATGCCTCAAAAAGGTATTAGTAAAATTATTAATATCTAAACCAAATACAAACAATCCCAAATAATTTTAGGGGTTTTTAAACGCCAGACTGATGCGACAATTTTGAAATAATATAGAAAAATTACGATGATTGTGCTTCATTCTTTCGTATAAGGGCATCAGAGCTATTTTCAGTAGTATTTAACCAATATGGAATAAATAAATTAAATACTATCAAAAATAAATTTCAATGGAGTTGGTAGTATTATTATAATTGCACCGAAAGTATTTGTGGATCACAAATTCATGCCGTACCACACAAATGCATTTAATAGCTCTATATTTTTTCCTCCGCCCACCCTAATTTGCTTTCAATAAAGAAATTTGTTTTAATATCAAGGAATATTACTGAAAGTGTTATAGAGAATTGCAAACCAATATCTTTTCTGTACATCATTGATAAATTTTCTTCGAAAACTTGCTGTCTAAAACCCAACTAAACTAACTTATACATATCCTTTTGCACCAGTTGTACGTGTACTTTTACACGGAGAGGAACAAGGGGGCTTTATAAATCACGTGGTTCTCACCAATCATTGTTCTGGATTAACGCACAATAAAAGAAGCAAAATTATAATTCGTTGAAGAAAATTTCAGCCCACAAATTTTAGAGGAATCATTAATTGTTCTTAAATCGGGTAATTTGTACAAAATGTTTAGTAAACGTCTGATGCATACTAAATTATACTGAATTCAGTGCAAAGAAAGAAACGAATCTAGGAATATATGAATTGAATTAGGTAATTTGCATGAGAGGTACCGTTCATTTTGTTCTCAGATTTTGCTAAATTAATACGAAGGACAAAAACGTATATTAGATTAACTAGAATTTTGGTAATTTGTATAAAAATTTTGCATGTGGAAATGCAGTACGTTTCCTATTTTGATTTGTTTTTTTTTTTCAAATCAATGCAAAGCGGTAAAACCTGGCGTACAGCAGCCTACGCCACTTTGAGAGATATCAGGATTTTCCAAGTTTCCCGAACGCATCCTCTAAATTTAATAGAATTCGGCGAACTAAAGAATTTTTGAGCTAAATCGATCAATTGTGTTGAACATATCAGAAGTAATGATCAATCGATAGTTCTTACTTTGATTTTATCAAGCATTATGTTATCTAAATTTTCTAACCAAATTTTATCACAAAAAACTCTATTATACAAAATTTATTTTCAAAAATTCCGTTAAATAAGTTCAAAAATGAACAAATTTCATGTAACATCATCAATTTTTTAAGGATGCCAATTTGTTTTCAAGAAATGTTTAAATAATTGCTTTTATTGAACGTAATTTATTCTCAAGAACATTTTTATTTGATAGAATACTTCTTTTTTAAATAACTGTTTTTTGGTGAACTTTTTGTATTTTTTTTTTTTTTTGTTTTCAATAAAAATTGATTTAATAGGACTTTCCTTTAAGGAAACTATTTGAAAAAAATATAACTTTTTTAAGCAGCAAAACAAACTTGTAGATACGAAGGCAAATGGAGTTGCCAAGTTCGGTTAAAAACCTAATAAATTAAAGAAATTTATCAGTAAAATAGTTTTCTTTGTTTATTTCTATTCTTTTTTTCTTTTATTTTCTTTCGGAAAGTTGTTTTGAAGAAAGCTTTATGAAGATTCCATCTTATAAATTTAGCATGAGTTCATCGAGCTAACACGTATTTAGCAACTAATAACGCTTATTATTAGCTCATCGATGTCGGTCTTTAAGAATTGAGACTTCAGGCCATCAGCAACCACAGTTTGGTTGTTTTTAAGACGCGAAATTACCATTCTGATCGTCGATATTTGGCGTAACTTCTTCACTTGTTGTGCTATACGGAACTTATAAAAATGTTTTCTCCATATTTGCAACACACTCTCCATATCTGTTAATAGATTTCCACAGCTGCCCTTACCAGAGGAGAGCCCCGCTCCATATCTTTACTTTTTACCTTTTGTTAGATCTTTCAGGCTTCACCTCCATGCTTATACAACAGTTTCTACTGCTTAAAAAACCGATCTGTATCTCTTCTCTTTGTACTCTTCTTTCATTGCACACGTTACAATTGGCGATATTCTTTATCGTGACACAGCTTCTGAGTTCGGTTTTTTTATGCTCAAGTAGGATTTTTAAGGCAATAATCGATCTAGCAATTGAGAGAGTTTGTTGTAGCAGGCAGCGACTATTTCGGAGTTATACAGTTTAACAGCGTCTAGCTGTCTTTGTGCCTCGTGTCATGCGTTCCTTAGCTATAATCAAGTGGTAATCCGAATCTATGTTAGCGACACGGATAACGTCCACGTCCATGAATCTCGAACGGTTCCTTCCGTCGACTTTTCTCGCATTATGTTGAGGAGATATCCAGTTTGTTTTGTGGCCATCTTTATATTGAAATATGACTCCATTTTTAACCATGTTACACGGCACGTTGAAAGACACAAAATTAATTTTAAGACTGATGCGTCATGATGATATTCAACACTGTTGGGAAGTTTTCTTTCCATTTGGGAGCCCATAGAGATCGAAGGAAACGTTTTGGGCACAAAAAAGAAAAAAAAATGGATTCCGATTCCTAGATTTTAGAAACCTGATTAAATAAAATTAAAGATGCTGTCCGAATCCAGATATATACGAGGTGTGTTCAAAAAATATGGTGAATTTTCAAATTTCGCGGGCAACGTACATTCGACTTTCGATTATTATTTTTTTTTTATGTTGATCAATTTTTATATGGTTTCATAAAATATGAAAATAATATTTGTAAAGATTTAGTAAACCACTATATTTTGCAACTAAAATATCACTTTTTCATATTTTGGCTATATTTGGGCTATTTTGATGATATTCGACGATGGATTTGATAATACATATTCCTTATAACATATCATATTTCTAAATTTTATGGATTATAAAATGTATTATAAAATCTGACTTTCAAAAATAACAGTGACCAGATTGCAGCGCACCTAACTTGTTGAGTTTAATTATATTTAGATTTTCTTTATCAAAGTCTGTTCGAATCGTTTTCGAACAAATATTTTTTAAATGAATTTACAATTTTGTATTATATTCTGATTCTTTGTTATGACTTTTGATTAGTATTCTATAGTAGTACAAAAATTGGCCAAAAATTTTCAAACCATAATTTTAAAATACTCTTATTTGAAAGAGGAATCACTGCACGTTAGAAAACATTCAGTTTCGTACATTTTGCAGAAGTTCTGAGAAACATCTAAAATACGAGCTGAAAACACAAAACTGTAAGAGTTCTTTTTTTTAATTTTGAATATAATAAAATTTTAGATTCTCTTCATTTTATAAAATCGAAATTTTCAGATCGGAAAAGCCTGCGAAAATAAATAAGAATGAAATTGTGGGATCCAGCAAAGCCATGTATCTCTTAAACTACATATTTGTAACAAATCCAGCAGTCACTTACTTTATCGAGATTACCCGAAATTTTAAGCCTATTGTATATGAATTCTTGTCTGAACAACTTTCAAAATTAAAATACATTGTCACATTTGACATCACCACCGGCAGGGCCTGCTGAAAGGCGTTTCATTTCACCTTTTTCTTCTTATTGTTTACTCCAATATCATACGAAATGCCTCAAGTTATTTGCTATTGTTGATGCCAGAGTGATGGAATCATATCACATTAATGTCTGCGTATGAGATGGATAAGACGACGACATTGATGTCATGCGAGCTGTGATGTTTTTCACTCACCGAAACTCTTGCTATTTAGGACACTTTTATAATTCACAGGACATCTTCATATCATCCATGCCGTCATGAAGTTGTGGCATAAAAGTTCCATCAACATTTCAATATGTTGTATTTGTTATGATTGGCTGGGAATTTGGAGATGAGTATAATTTGTTGCAGTTGTGATTATTTCAACTCGCAACATGTTGCAGAGCAGCTGAACTGTGTGTTAACAAAACTTTGGTTTCTGTTAAGATTTTTATTAAAATAGGAGACTGTAAGATATTTGATATACATACATAGCAAGAAGATCAGAAGTTTTTGAAAAAACTTAAATATAAAGGATGTCCAAACTATGATTATTCTGACTTTTTAAATGCGGCCCACTGTGGGTTGTAAAACTAAATACTGCACCGCCAATTTATTGGTTAACAATTTCATTACAGTTATTTGAAACCAATTACTATTATCTATTACTAATACAGGTTGTCCGTCGGAAAGGTATACTACTTTGTTTTGTCACCATTTTGGTAAACATTAGTCTTGACAGTTCATATTTGGCAGTCGTTAAATAGAGACGTGGCAAATTTATTATGGAAAAATATTCAATAAACCAACGTGTTTTAATCGTTAAAACATTTTATCAAAATCAATCATCGATTACTGTGACGATGAGAAAGTTACGAGACATTTTTGGGAGAAACAAAGTGCCAACAAGACGCACTACTTATCGTGTAGTGAATGATTTCGAAGAAAGGGGGTCTGTAGCTGATAGGGCTAAGCATGGACCACAACGTACTGTAAGACCGGCCGAAAACATTACTGCTGCTCAAGAAAGTATTCAAAACAATCCATTAACCTCAATTCGACGCCGTGCTCAGCAGCTTGGTCTTTAAAGCACAACTTTGGCCACAATTTTGCACAAGGGAAACAGAGGCGGACATTCATCTGACATTGTATTCCATACATAATTGCCGACATTAAATAAAACATTTATCAGTATACGATCCATTCTCTTTCATTTAATCAAAAATTATAAACAAACAAAGTAGTATACCTTCCCTTGTCTAATTATAGATGATTCCATTACAATTGGCAATTGTGATGAAATCGCAAAAATTATTGGATGAAAAATAATCATTACCATCACTACGTCATTTGGGCTGTATTTGTTTTAAGTTGAAAAAATGAATTTTATTCAAGTTTCTTATTTCCAGATTGCAACCGATATCTTTTGTCCCACGTAGCAAGTGATTTTATCATTTGATATATTTCAGAAAATAATAATACGAGTTTTTGAACCAAATACAACTAGTATTTTAAGCAATTGGTGGGATTTCATTACAATTGGTTCAAATAATAGTAGTTGAAAACTTCTCAATATCATTGAATGGTAATTAAATTGTTTTCAGTTTTTTATCTTAAATAATTGTAATGAAATTTCCTCACATATGACTGTAAAACAATGATAAAATTTGAAAAAAGTCAACATAATAACCGCACCCTTTCTGACCAAGTTCAGTATATTTCAGCAAGCAGCAGACATTTAGTAAACTTAGCTCGGCAAATGAAAATGGGCGAATACAAACTGGTCAATTTAACAAAAAACTGTTGTGATTCTATAATTTCAAAGCGGAGAAAATTACGATTTTCCTCCTTTTATTATGTTTTAAGTCAGAACATATTTGAATAAAAAAATATATGTAAACCAGTTCACCTCTCTAAATTTTCGATACTGGTTCCAGTTCAAATTCGCTTATTTAAACTTTCGCCCAAATGTGCAATACGTTTGAAAAGCAATAAAGAAATACCCTGAAGGAAACGTTCAAAATACCAAGTATTTGCTTTTTTAATCAAATAATCTATGTCCACGATAATTGTTGTGAGACTTATTAAAACTCGATACTGCCTAGTATTTTATCAGATAGTATCTGGGATTGTAAATAAGCTATGCCTACATTCTAGGACGGTTTACCGAAATTTAATCTTTTCTCCTCCATTTTTATACCAACACGCGGATGACTAAAGATGTACACCATTTGATACGGCAAAAATGTAACAGATCGTTGCCGGAGATTGTGAAAGGACTATATCGGCTCACCACTTCTGGTATCTCCCATACAAATTGATAAGTTTCCCTAAATTCAACTTCCTCTCCGTAATTCCTTATGCTATTGTTGTGTTACGCGTTGCAGAATTTAAAAAAAATTGCTTGATTAACCACTCTTTCTGGTACCATCCAGTAGACAAAATAGACATACATATATTCTTAGGTTAATATCTTTTATTGTATGGTAAATTTAGCCTACTTTTAAGCACGTTGAGCATTCAGCAAAATAAGGTATCAGAATGAAAACGTAGATATTGCCATAACAGTTCTTGGACCTCCTATAAAAACTGAACGGTTTTCAGAAGTTTAATCATTCCTCTGAAATCTCTAATCAATAGTCTAACTTTTGTCAGTTAAGTCGCCTTCTAATTCTCGATAAAACTGAAGAAAAATATATTCATACATCTTATTAATCGATCGCCCTAAGACTGTGGCGATGTGGCCTGTGGTTATCAAGAAACGATAAAAAATACGAATTTTCACAGGCAAAATTAGAAGAGAGTGTTTAAAATATAAAACAGCAAAGAACTGATTTTTGATGTTTGGCAAAAAAATTTGAAAACTGATTCCGATAGATGTGGATAAATTTTTATCAGAAATGGTATTCATTTTGAAAAAATTGCTTAACTTAATACAGGATTTCATGTGAGGCTTTCAGATATTTTACTAATTGGGGATGTTTAAGGTCTCTGAAAAATGCCAATTTTTTCTACTATCTTATATAGTTTTTTTCAGAAACGTGACAACGATGCGACCGTGGCGCGATGGTTAGTACACTCGACTATTGTTCGCATGATCGTAGGTTCAACTCCGCATACAGACACACATCATTATTTGAGCGGCGGCCTCGACGTGCCTGACTTGACGTTCTTCGGAATCGGTTTTAACCTGTAAGTCTCGTTGAGTGAGTTTCTAAGTTCTCCCATATCCCATTCATGAGATGCAAGGGAATTTGTTTTTTAATTCAACATGTAAAATTTATTTCACACGATTTTGAAGAGTAAACTCTTGCTCGGAACTCTTATGTTTTCATTTCCAAATTGCACAGTGTGATATTGGAAGGCAAGGCCTTTAAAAATGCGTCCAGTTCCATATCGTGGTGGATGTTATAATACATATTCTGGTATATCTAATATGAATTTAATTGTTTTTGATGGTATTGTATAATAGTATTTAATTTTCAATTTTTCTTCAATGTCACTAAATTTCGAACTCATGATATGGTAGCCGCAAATGCTATGCTCTGGTCCGCACAAATTATGATACGATAACATTTAAAATTCATCTTCTAGTACGGCATATAACACGTTTTTTATCGGCATGTACTGAATGCCCTTCAATATTGCGTCCAAAAAAAGGTTAATGAGAAATCGTTTGTCTTGTTTTCTCGACACACTTTCTGACTCTTCCCTCATACAACGCCGTTTTGCGTTTTGCAACAACGTGAGGGGTGCCAAAAGAGGCATGGAGCATCTGTTGGTTCTTATCAAAAAATGTTCTTAATTTATGTAGAATAATAAAGCGAAATTAGAAATTTTTAAGTCATTTGCTTAAATATCGTAGCGGAAATGCTGTTTTTGGTAAAAGGATCAATTTGCGGGTATGGTAAAGGCATTATAGCAGACTTTTGTTGGCAGACCTAAGTTTAAAACACTTTAGACGCGAGCTAAATTAAGCTTGATGCATTTTTCTCAAATTTTACACAAAATAATAAATTGATAAAATGGATGGAAATCTAGACTACAGCGGTCTGCTAAGTAGGAATTACAGAGGAAAGTATGAATTTCGATCAATTTGTATGGAAGATTTTAGAACGAGTCTGGCAATGTCGACCATTCTCATTCTCAAAACTTAAATAAATAAAGGTATGACGAGTGCTAAATTTGATTGAATTCAGTGCAACTGATTGAAAGATATGAAGCGGAGATCGCTGTATCAACTTAAAAAGTCAGAAAACACATTTGGTCAAAGACGCTTGGTACTTTATATCCTCCCTTCTAGGGAGGATATCAAATGATATATTCTTTCATTCCTTCGGGTAAAGATATGTTAACTTGTGCGAAAAACCCAAAATAACTTTCTTGCCAGCCCAACATATTACATTTTGCCACATCTACTCATCCGACGACGATCCATACGCGATATTGTGGACTATACGAGTATGTAGTGTAAGTGGATAAAATTTTTACAGCAAAATGACTTACATAAAGCAGCAGAAAATAATTGACTTCATTTTGATTTATGTTGTATATAATTTCATTCTACTCGAGGTCAGAGAATTGAATTGAAAAAACAAGGATGTTGGTATTGATTCTGGTTGTTTTATTTAATATTTCCCAATATTTCAGGGGTATCTTCTTCTTCAGGGACAAGACATCATATTAAACAAAGAATACAAACCATTCAACAAACAATAATTACATTTAAGTATCAATGAAACGTCCTACCGATTTGCGTGCATTGTGCCAACTAAATTTATGATTTTGAGCGTCCGTGTTTGTTAATTGAGTTTATGTATATTTAAACACACTTCTCTGTGTCACTGCGATATTTCAGTCTCTTGTCAATTTTGACCTGTGCCTTGCTGTTTGCTCTGATTTGTGCGAATATTCTTGTCTTTAATTTTGTCTTTGTAGTGCCAACATATAACTTCTGGCTTATGTTGGACTCGTCCCCATCGCATTTTATTTGGTAAATTAAATTAGAGTTACCCTTGTTCCTTATTTTTGATTTTGTTTTAGTAAACAAACCATTGACTGTATTGTTTGTCTTAACAGCTAGTTCAAATTTCTCTCCGTTGCAAAGATTGGACTATTTAAGTCATTCAGAAAAACCAGGTACATACGTCAAGGATTTGTATGTTCTCGTAGAAACTTCCTTTGGTTTCTCTGATTCTTAATGCTTAATTTGGTAAATCATATCGTCAATTTCGGAAAGCCATTCTTTCTTGTATAAATTTGCGTTGTGAAATTGGAAATTACTGATTTTCAGCACCCGTCGTGTAGAGTTGGTGGCAGTATTTATAATTATCTTCCTCGAGTGTCTTGAATTGAAATTTAATAAATGTCCCGAAAGCTTTAGGTTTCTGAAACCAGTCAACTGCTCTTCTTTTACTTGTATAATGAATGACCAATGCATACAAACAAGACATGCTGTTGACCTTTTTCCCCCCCTTGTGAATTGAATTTGCCTGCTGAAAGAACTCAATATTTTAAGGTGGTTTGTACATTGGTTTCCTTTACTATGGCGAAGAAATCAACATATTTCGTAGTAATTGGTCCGCTAAAATACGATTATCTTGTCTATTTGATGCAAAATATTAAAATTTTTATAAAAAACGGCTTTGTGACTTTTGTAAATTTTTCAATCAGAGCGATTCATAAGAAAGGAATGCTATTTGTGACAGCTGCGTTGCCCGTAAACATATGCTATTTCCCCTGTGAGAGAATATTTATATGGGGAAAAATATGAAAAGTATGTTCCCATGAACAATTTTGATAAAAACAAATATTATCCACAGCGAAAAATTCTTCCAAAAAAATTCTTGTCTCGGAGAATTTCATATGAAAAAATTTCCTTAAATATATGTCTTTTGTATAGAAAATCGCTTTCTTGGATACGTGTTATTTATAGAAAATTGTCTTTATTCACGCTTTTCGCATAGAAAACGGGATTTTTAAAACGTTTTTTAAAGCGTTTTAATAGTAAAGTGTCATCGTTGGCACTCTGAAGAAAAGCGTCTCCATGCCTTCCATATATCTAAGTAACTTTATTGATACTTCTCGTACGAAAAAACATCATAATTAACAATGTTCAATTTGAAATGTGTCTTTGTTGACACTTTCTATAAAGAAAAATGCCTCTCGGCTTCTTGTATATATAAAAGTGTCCTTTGTTATATGAAAATATCTTTGTTAACACTTTTGGTATGGATAAATGTCGTTGGGGCTTTCCGTACAGAAAGCTAACTTCATCGACACTTTTCGTACAAAAAGTATCTGTATTGACACAGAATAGAAGACATTTAACTACAGAGAAAATATAACTTACAATTGTTTGGATAGCATTTTATATCGATATTAAAATGCAATATATGGCAATAATCAATAACTTCAAAGGAAAGCGTATAATGTCGGAAATTTGTGTGAGGAAATAACACCTGTTTTAGGTGTTTTATTGGAACATAGAATTTATCTATACTTATTGGTGATATGGACTAAAAGCTTATGAAACTCAACCTTGTCTTAGATCTTAGGCGAAAGCGTAACATTTTTTGTCTATGTGCCCATCTATAAGTAATTGCGAGCATACAATTTTGCTCTCCGATCTTTTGTGTAGCGAATTAACTGAAATTTCTCGGCGTTTCGCCGTAAACAACATATATAAGCGGATCATGAACTGTTTGAAACCAAATTTTGGCCCCTTCCATATGAAAAAGGACTTCCTGAAATCGGATGAAAACTATGTATTAATCTGTCTGAAAAATGCGGTTTATGGTGAATTTTATACAAAACAAATATTTTTTTGTGATCGATTTGGAATTTAAACAAAGTGTTATTACATAACAAAAATGTGCACGTAAATATAGAAGAATAAGTAGTTTAAACAGATATTTATGCCTTTACCCGAAGGATGAAATTGGAATTGGGCGATTTTTAAAAATTATATTTGTCCCCATTATTACAATTAAATTTAGTCCATTTTCTTTATCTATAACTCTTGACAAAATCTGGAAAAATCGATTGGTCAACCTTGTCCTTTCTGATACATTCTATGGTAACGACTGATTTAATCCATATATTCTTAGGTTGATATTTTCTGTCTGGTTGAACTAAATTCAGTTAAATTTGGCACACTTTTAAGGGTTTGCTAGGGTAGTGTCTAAAAATTAAAATTTTAAAACCTTCTCCAGTACCTCCCTTACAAATTAACCGATTTTCCGAAATTCTATTTATTTCATGTTGTGATTCCTAATTCCTAGACCGCAATAACCTACATTTTTTCGTATCGTATTGCTTTAAGGTATCTGGCAACCTCTCATACGAATTACCTAAAGTATTCCAAATAAGTTAATATAACGAGGAATGTACATTTTTAGCGTGTCTCCACACTATATCATTTGATATGAGTAAAAATATAACACGCGGAAGGAAACGTTTACAGTACCAAATATCTTTTGACCAAATATGTTTCATGACTTCAAGTCTATTGAGTTTTGTCCGTCTGGCTGGTTGGTAGGCTGAAATACACGTATAAGTGTGCGGAGTTGAAAACACTAAGAACAAAGTTATTCGGACGGAATAATTTAAATTTTGGTGCAGAAAAGTTAATGTTTTAATGTTTTTTTTACGAATTACTGTCGAATTTTGTTATTAAACAATGGAAAATATATTTCATTTTCATTTCATTTTTCATTTATTGAACAGTCTTGTAATTTAAAGCCTTTTGGCCAATATTAAACAAATTACAAAATGCATAAAATAAATACTACTTGAATTTGAAAAACAAAATATAACTTAGAATATAAAATTAAATTAACTAGTAACTAATTACCTATAACGCTCAAATTGAAGTGCACCACAAAGTAGGCGATATGAAGGGAAATAAAAATAATGAAAAAAATTAAATATTGAATGATGTATATATTAATATTATATATATTATTATTATATATTATTATTATATATTATATATTAAAGAGTTAAAAAAAAATTTACATAAATAATTGGGTTTCGTTTAAACCTGTTGCACTTGGGTCTTTCTTCATACAATTTTTGGCCTCTTGATCATTATTTTAGACAAAATGGGCTTTCGAATTGAAGATATATTATGATTTTAATGGATTTCACCCCTGGACACAATTTTAACCCACACCCAATCGAATCGTGTATAACGTTTGATGAAATGTACCGTATTAATCAGGAAAAACACACATTTCTCATTTGAATATTAGTTGGAAATATTGAATTACATAACGGTGGCTAATTTTTCCCAAGTTTACAAATTCACTAAGATCATTTACTTTTATGACTCTAATAAAAATACTAAACCACGTGGTGCCTTGAAACTTAGAACTTATGTTTCATAAGGTCGCCACATTTCACCATATTAATTTGTTTCAACTATCAACTACTGGCACCATCTATACGTCAGGCCGGTTTGTTTTAAAACCGCTCTCGTATATTCCTATGTTCATAGCTTTCAATCAGCACTATTTAAAATATGCCTGGCGTTTAGTAAATTTTTTCCGCCACGCCATCGCCACACACCTCAGAGTATAAATACATACAAATTGTCCGATTTAGCAAAGATAAATGACTCCTCTATAATTTCTAAACGAAAGACGTCATTAATTTATGATTTTCCCATTTTTATTATGTGTATCCTTATTATGTACATCTCTACTTTTACGCCAAAGCAAACGGACGTTGGGTTAAGGTATATGTAAGTCATTTCAGCCGAATGAAATTTGTATATGGGTTTCATTTAGACAATTCTTCTATCATTCACCTACAAACGCTTCTTTACCAAGGATGGCGAGTGCTTTGGAACAATGCTTAAAGTAGAAAAATGCTTGTAAAATCACGACAAATTTTAGAGTAATGCTTCAACAAGCATAAACATTGGTTTAGTAATATTATTAGATTGTAAAATTTGCCTCGATTCTTTCTGTTCTTATGGAATCACATTGAATCGATCCAATTGAATTGAGGTTTGACTTGGCTACCTTTACAAGCCCTTAAGGTCTTCTCCCTTACAACATAATCACCATTATCTATTGTTGCAAAAAAATTATAAAAAAAATTGTGTTAATCAAAATCCATAATAAAATTGTACATGAATTTCATTTGTTGTCCTATAATTTAGGCCAGAATTGCAACTTAGTTCACAAGGATGTGATCGAACCACTTTTTTGTGGTGATGAACCAATTAAACGCTTTTTCGCTCCGCAAAGCATTTGATGTGCAACCATTTCTATCCGTTCCTTTTAATATTTTATTAAAGGGGTAGGAGTGGGCTTGGGTGGGGCTTTAATTGTGATGCGCAAGGATTTGTTGCATTTGTTGTTTACACTTTGAGTTTGCAGTGTTGTTATGGAAATTTATACGAATGTATTGTGAGCTGTGTTTCTGTGAACGGAACAACCGACGTCTAGGAGTATCAAAATGTGAATGTATGGTTAGAGATTATGTTTTTTTTATTGTTAAAATGCTTTTTCCACTTTTTTCCTTTGCGTCGAGTTGAGTTGTCAGTGTTTTACCAATCTGTGTGGCGAAGCATTTCCCACTCTATCACTGCAGGCGGTTACTGATGATGATGGTGATGATGCCAACGACGACAATGATGATACATCGTAGCTAGAGTGCGCCTGCAACAAACAATCATCAGGAAGGAGGAAGGATACATTACAAGTTTTGATTGAAAGTTGTGAGGCATGGCACGTTTGTAAGGCAATAGTAATGTATGTATGTGTGCGCTCATTCGCTCACAAATGTACTAGCTAGCATTCACATGTATAACTCAACAGTGTACCAATCTGTACCAATTTCATAAACACACACGAAATAGGGTGATACCGCATTATGTGGAGAATGTTTTCTTCGAATTTCAGATGTCAATGGGCAAATAAATGCAGTGTTAAAATTCTTTAATGATAATAACAATAATTTGTCGAATAATTGTGATACATTTTAAATGCCTGTTTCCATGAAACAAATCACTTAATACATTCGACAAGCAAACGAACAATTATTTATTTTGGTCCTTATAATTCAAATACATCTGTGCTTACGAGGAAAAACCATTTTTCGTTTTGAGGTATTAAGTGTTTTCCCAAAAATCGATATTATGGAAAACTGTTATAATTTTCGAGATATACGTAATTTTGAAATCACTCTTAGATGACAACTTGTGTCTTAGGAACGCGAATAACATTTAAAAAAAATATATACTAATACTAATAATTAGAGATGTTACGTAATTTTTAAAAATCGTTGCTTTGAAAATTTTTATAACTTGTGAACTACAGCGAATTTTGGAACTTAACGCAAATATGTATCAAAATAAGTATAATGATAATAATGAGTACATTGACTTTGTTCTAACTTCCCTTTCCTTATAATCACAAATAGTTTCTATTTGAAGAGCTTTTGTTTTTAATTTTGTTGAGTTGGTTTACCATGAAACTATTATCTTCTGGCGAACAAAGACAACATCGTTTTTTAACGAAAACTTTCATCATACTTTATAAGAACAACATTTCCATTGCTTTCATTCGCAGACGATTCGTTCGTGTAACGTTGTGAACGTTTTACGGAAACAGGCTGCACCATTCCATGTAGTTTAGTAAAAGATTTTAAGGAACCAAAAAACATCTTAACGTGTCACATCAAGGTGGAAGACTATTTTATTTATCAAAATTAAAGGAAAACATTGACTACATTCAGATCAGATATACACGAAATCACTTTATACTTGTCTTACTTTGGATAATATTCCTTACAGATAACTTTCAATTTATCTATTATCAGCCGAAATAGACTGATCAATACGAAGTTTTAAATAAAACCTCACAATTCAAAATCTTACGTTTTTATATGACGAAGTCACTGTAATCTGATGACGTTTTATCATATACCTGGCATGAACCTGACAATTCTGCTGCCTTTCATGTAATCAAATGATTGTACCGAACGGTTAAGAAATGTGACATTCAAATTAATTTTTTTCCAAAAATGTTGGTTTTCCATAATCTTTTTCTTGTGATTGAAAATTAGTTTAAACAAAGTGTTATAACAAAGAAACAATGAAACATGCACTACATATATTTTTAAATTTTGATAGAGTTTGCAATTTTGTTTCTATTTTACATGAAAATACATTAGAAACTAGGAAATATTATTGACACAAAATGCGGAAAATAGAAAGAAATGTTGCAGATAATTCCGAGATTTCGTCGACTTTTTCAATTATTTAACGCACAAATTTTACCTGATATCCAATAAAATAAAATTATCATTTGATACATCAAAAATATAACACCCAGAAGAAAACGTTTAAACTATCATGCATCTTTTGACCAAATGTGTTTCAGGATTTTTTAAGTTCATTGAACGATGTCCGCCTGTATGGCTGGTAGACAAGATAACTCATTAAAATCAATATGAAACTTCTTGAAATTTTGCATGGCCTAATATTTTTTTCAGATCGTAGCCGAGAATTGTGAATAACCGGAGTATATTTATATTTATATAAGTGTAATTTCTCGAAGCGTCTAGAATATACACTGTTATGACCGCTCCTAGAATATTTAACTTTACGTATGCAATCTCCTCTCTTTTAATCTGTAAATAGGAAATTTCTAGAATTACGTTTACGACAGTCTCTTACACTCTTACACTCTTTATATAATCTATTGTTATCTCTTCTTCACCTGTTGTGTAAATAAGAACATTCTACGTGTAAGTTTACATTTAGCAGCACTATTCTTTATCGCACCCATTACGTAAATATTTGTTCTCTCAATTTTCTAGAATAAGTAATTTTAGTGTAAATCGAGCAATTTTGACCTTTGCATTAATAAAGTTAACGTTAGAATGGAAATGCGTTCCACGACACTAAACCTTCTAATAACTCCTATATAAATTGACCGATTTTTCGAAATTAAATTTTTTTCAATTGAATTGAATATTGACTAAAACCAAAAACAAAAAATAATAATAGATTCCTTTACATTCCACGTATGACATATGAGAGAGCTTCTTGCATTCAGTGGACTTTCACGTAGTCTTTTTTGGACTCTCAACGAGATCTACAATTTAACGACGATTCAAAACGTTACAGTTGACTTCAACTACTTGAAGTGTTCGTCAGACACATCGAGATGGCCGCCGCTTAGATAATGATAGACGACTGTGTCGGGTATTGAACGCGCGATTATGCGAGGATAGTCGCGTTGGTCATTGACTCCTGTGACCTAAATTTTCGTCCATTGTATTGGTTTTTAATGATCGACAATTAGATCGACCGATTAACCATATCCTTTCTGATACCTCCCATTCAAATGACCGATTTAACTCATATATTCCCAAGTTCATATCCTTTAAATAGGTATATAGAATTCAGCAAAATTTGGCACGCATCATGCGTTTTATGAAATTTGTTTTGAGAATGAAAATGAACGGCATTGCCTCGCCGTTTCTAGTACTTCTCATTTGCGCATCTTTAAAGCAGTTGTATTCAATTTAGTTAAATTTCTTCTGGCACTTCCCATACGAAATGATTAATTCGTCGGAATTTATGAAATTATAAACTGCAATTTCTTGTAGCTTCTAAATGTATTCCGAAGTTCATGTCTTCCATTCAATTGGACTGAATTCAATACAATTAAGCATACATCAGGCATATAGTAAACCTAGTTCAGCAAAAAAAGATGAACTGTAGGATAGAAGTTTTCGAGTGCACCCAATTCTTTTCACACGGAATATACATACGTTCCTTAGAAAACTGTGCAAAAAAGTCGAGTAAAAAATATACGCGATGTGTAGTAAATTTGGAGATAATTTATAAACTTAAAAAATCGTGTAAGAAGAAAAAACACTAAATATTTTCGCAAGAAATCCGTGCAAAAAAAGTAATAATGAAATCCATATCAATACAAATTATGCTGGAATTAAATCGAATTGAAAAAAGAATTTAATTTGAGCATCAACTTTTAGAACTTTGCTGAAATTACTTATTGCATCATACGAACTACAAAATTCAGTTATACTGAAGAACGAAATGCTGTGTTCGATACGACTATAAAATTCGAATATTTCCCGTAATACCAGAACGCAAAGTAAACAAGACATTAAGTAGATCAAATTACTTACTCACAGTGTTGTCAGATTTTAAAGCACGCTTGGCAATGCAAATTTTAGAATTGCGATTGGCGATTTGCTTTTTTATTTTTTTAACTACTTGGTCTTAATTTTGGCAATAAAATATGACAAAAATTCTTGTTGATATGATTCTTTATCACATAGGAACTAAGTTGCTATGTTGCTGTCATTTTGCCGTATCGTCTTTGAATAGTTCGGGCAACATTATTAAATTCATTATGAGAATCACGCGGATGACAGCGGTAAAAGTTTTGGAACGTAAAAAGTTGCCAAATAGTAATAAATAAAGGACGCCAAAAGAGCAAAAGCTTCTAATCAGAGAAGTAAATAACGATACTAAAACAGAATATGTGAACAATGAAACTAAATACATATCGACAATAACTATAAATCAAAAACTGCATATACTCGTATAACAAAGAGGTGGTAAGGAATGTCGGGCAGAAGCTGCACATTTTCTCTATTTGCCGAAATGGTTAGTCCTGCCTCTCGTTTCATGTCCAATTTAGACTGCCTCAAAGAAGCTCTGTGTTACCAATCAACAAGCAACGCTTCAAATGCAAATCGTGTTACTTTGCTTGCAAACGTGCTTTGGGATCGCAAATAACAAACAATATTTGTAAGGATATATGAAAAAACTTTATTTTGTTGCTAAAATAACATGATTATTTATTTTGACGATATGTTTTGATTATACTGCCAAAACATCAAAGTGTACGTTTATATTGGTTTAGTATTTAAACTTTTATTCTCTAAATTAAGTGTCATACTGTGTTATTTTCGCCCCTGATGTAGAGGAACGCCAAGGCGAGGTATTTCTGACAACAATTAAATGACCACGATAACACAACAGATGTGATAGGTTAGGTCAGTGTGGCAGTCTGAATAGACAGACCCACTTAGACTGCATACTCCATTGTGATACCACGGCAACTAGGAATATGGACGTCCATAGTTGTCCCCGTTGAACCATCCTGAGCGCCGCATGAAGCTCTTAAGTTGGGCAATTTCTATATTGCCCATATCTCCTAGGTCCCTAAAGAAATAAGAGCCAGTGTTGATCGCCGCCTGTTAGTCAGGGCGCAGTAATTGCAGAGAAAGTGTTCTATAGACTTCACATCCTCTTCTTCATCCCTACAGCTCCTGCAGAAGTCACTGGTCGCAACCTTCAGTCCCACTGCATGTCTTCCAATCAGACAGTGTCCCGTCATGGCGGATACAAGTAATGAGACGTCGGGTATTGAAAGCGACAGCAGTTTGTGTGAACGCTTCAGATCTAGGCGAGGCCACATCTGTCTGGATACATACAGTGTTATACCAGGAGTTCTTCATTTCCATTTGTCTCCACCTGGTATAAGTATATGGTACTTCATGTCGAACAGTGGTTCAGCCAGAGTGTAGTAAATGGTGCCTGTTATGTCAGGCTCCATGTTAAGGATCATACTATGACCGCAATCACTGTTTGACCACTGTGACAGCTCTCTTAGTGTTACTACTTAGTAGCTGCGGCAGTCTGCATTCTAATTATGTCCAGGAGTAGTAAATGCGAAATTACATTTAGTGATCGGGAGTGGTGCGGAGTGCACCAGTGATGTATAGACTAGCCATCCTCTGGATCTTGTCCAGTATCCAACAGTATATGGACTTCTCAAGAGCCTTCCACCAGAAGATAACTCCATACAACATTATCAGATGTGATAGTCGTATCGAAATCCAATAAACTCGTTATCGAAGCTCGAGATCTCCGTCGCGGAAGAATTTACTCCTATCAGGTTCAGATCAAATAGAATTTTGGATGAATGGACACCAAAGAGTGAATTTAATAACTCATTTATAACATAGGCAATGAATCATTTATTCGATCTCATTGTTAGTTTGTTAATACTGTCCTTTCATTGAAATGTAATTTGTTATACCTTCAAATGTAACATCCAGGAGGAATCGTTGAAAGTACCAAATTTATTTTGACTCTGGAAGTGTAGTGCAGCAATTTGGCAAAATCGACCGATTAACCACGCCCTTCCGGTAACTCTCGCACAAACGACCAGTTTAACCCACATATTCTTAGCTTTATATCTTCAAATCTGTTGCACTGCATTCATTCAAGTTTGGAACATATCACGCTTACTGTACCTCATATCCAAATTGACGTGTGGGGAATCATAGTTTTTAATGACCTAGTTCTTGTGCCAAATTATCACCCAACCCGATTTAAGAGACATACGCATATAGGAGATGGAAATCCCCAATGCTCAGTTAGATTGTTTAGATATGTTGCAGATTTTGAAAAATTATACACCGGAAGTAGAAATAAAACAAATTCCCTTGCATCTCATGAATGAGACATGGAAGAGCTTCTTACATTCAGTGAGCTTACACGCATTCTATTTTTAGACTCGCTCAACGGGACCTACCTACGACTACTAGGAGAGATCGTCAGACACATCGAATATTGATAGATGGCTTGTAAGCGAGGTTTAACCTGTGATCATGCAAACGATAGCCACGTCCGTTTATCAGCTCAATCAAGTAATAAACTGAAAATAGCTTTTTACGCTTTTCTGCACAATTTTCTTTGTTCAGTGTCTCAAAAACTTGAGTTGTCACCGAAAAATTAATAACATTTGTAAAAACTGACAAAAGTCCGACAGCGCCGAAGCTCGCGGAGTTGTGTATATGTACAAGGAACCGCAGTATAAATAGCCCTGTCTGAAACGTCCTATACTCATGCATAATGTATATACATATACTTAGCTCATTTTTCCAATAAAATATCCATTGCAATATAGCCGACATTTAAAAGGATTGTGAACAAGCTATTACCAATTATATTATTAGTTAACACTGATCTAAAAATTTGGAAAAAAAATGACTGCAGAAACGAAGCATGTTTTTCAACCAATCTGGGTGCGCTGAATTCGAATCTGGCAACATTTGGGCTATCACGTCTTGTTCATTTTTTATCGCATGCTGGCAATACTGTAAAGCAGAAGCCCGCATTCATTCTAAATCTTCCTAATAGTAGCGTTTAAGCATGTCAGGGAGATCGTGTGTTACTGATTCAAGCTATATTTTCTTTGTGTGTCGTGAATATTTGATTGGAAAAAAGGATATGCAATATCAGAATCATTAAAATATGCATGCTTACATTGTTTTGGTTTTGCTGTCAGAAACTTAAACAAAGAGTGAACACCGACAATGTTTTGCAATAGTTGCAGACCTGTTCTGTACAAGTGGTCAAATGGCAGGTACATCTATTTACATTTTTCAATTCCAGTACTTTGGAGATCCATTACAAATGATCCATTACCAGTCATTCCCAGTGCTACGAGCAGTGAGTCCGAAACATAATTCAGCAGCAGTGGTAGTTTGTATCGCGCTGACGATGAACGCCATTTAGTGACCCAAGCTGAGCTGAATGATCTGTTTCGGGATTTACATTTAACGAAGCAAGAGGCAGAATTACTAGCTTCACGCATGCAGCATTGAAAACATCTTGCAGCTGGGACAAAAATAACAATCTATATGGATAGAAGCTTGGAATTGACTGTATATTTTGAAAAGAAACACTCTATTCTATACTGTACTGATGTTGACGGTTTATTTCAGAAAATGGACCAGGCATATGATAAAACTGAATGGATATTATTTATTGATGGCTCTAAGTACAGAATACGAAAAACTCTACCATATCCATGGGCTGTAAAGGAATTTGTTTAGTTTTTTCTTAACTGTGATCCGTAACCATTCACTTTCCGGGCTTGCTACGTTTAGTATAACCCATCAGGCGTTTAGTCCCAGGAATTTAAGTTGACTGCATTGCCACGCCCTTAGTTTGCCATACATACAATTTGATCGATTGGGCAAAAATGAATGTCTTCTGTAAGTTCTTAGGAGTAGATCTTTTTGCATCATTTATTGTGGTTTACTTCAAAGCATTTTTTTTTTTGTGAGAACCTACTAATTCGCCACCTCTGTTTTTTAGAGTTGGATTCAGCTCTGTACAGTCAAGTTTTTTACTGCACTTGCAAATTTTCCGCCCCCTAGTTAAAACTTAACCTCTTAATTCTCTTAAACTGAAACTGGTTTTAAGTAGAACTGCTTTCAGAGGAATGCAACTTATCAATCATAGAGATTTGTATTTGCATGACAAAATATATCAATATTTAACAAGCAAGAAGTATGATTAAATTAATTGAATTTATTTATTATTAACCGTTATTCACTTTAGTGGCTTGATGACGATAGAAAAAAAACTTTAAAGAATAATGCATATTTTCATATTATATATTATATATTTAATATTTTTCAGAATAGAATGTTTTTTACCAAACATAACTTTAAAACATTTTAGTATAATAAAAATTTCAAAGTATAATTCAAAATTTCAAATCTAAAAAACTTTTTCGATTACTTTCAATGACAATATCTAATCAATATCTGGCAAAATATCAAGTACATCGCAAATTATTCGGGTTATAATAATAAAATCACGAAAAATAAGTATCAAAATAAATGTTTGTTAATAACATATATTTCTGTACATTGAATTACTAAAATATTCGAAAGTAAGGACTTATATTGAAGTTAATTTGGAAGTTGTGAAGGGTGATTTTTAATCGTACTTTTCTTTTTTAAAATCGAATAAAACACTCAAATTTGCATCATATATTAAAACTTTTTATTGGAATCGATAATTTGGTCTTAGGCATCGATAATTTGGTCTAATTTTTAAAAATAATTTTATGTAAATGTTGTCCGTGGCTCCGTCTCAAAATGTCCATTCGGAAGGTCCAATTTTTCGTCACTTTTTCGGCCTGTGTTCCACGAATAACGCATGTTATGTTGTCCTGTAAGGCTTCAATAGTGTTCGGCTTGTCCACATAGACTAACGACTTGACATAACTCCACAAGAAATAATCAAAATCGCAAGATCTTGGGGCCCAAGTCACAGGGCCAAATCGAGAGATAAGCTGCTCACCAAATGCATCCCTCAACATATCCATTGTTTCACGAGCAGTGTGTCATGTTGCACCGTCCTGATGAAATCACATGTCAACCAAGTTCAACTCAGCCAATTCTATGGCTGCAATATTTTCTTTGGTACGCACTCTATGATTTTATGTCAAAAAAAGTAAATTTGGTGCGAAATTTGGAGATAACAGCACGAATTGTTGATTCAGCAGGTCGATTATGACGACCATAAAATGGCCGTATCAAACGATGCACATTTGTCACAGAGCACGAATTTGGTAATAAATTTCAACGATTTACAATCGTTGCTCGTTTGTTAGTCTATTTATGATGAAATGCCAGAGTATACTGTACACTTTTCACTTTGACAGATGACGTTGGACGCCATTACCAACCAGTGCTGCCAAAAGAAAACTTAAATCTTAAAAAATCACCCTATATTTACGTATTTATTAATTTAAGGATTGTATTACAAAATATATCCCTTAATCGTTGATATTTCACGTTATAGAGCCGTCAAATTTGTTATACAGTATGTTCTTCAATTTTAATTTCATTCCACTAAACGATAAAAATGTGCGAATATTTTTTTAAAACAAAACAATGCGGCCAAAATGTTGTTTTTACGCACCACTGTACGCCGCAGTTGCCTCTAAATTATTATCGTTATGATCCTAATGTATGTGCAATACATTCATCAATTTGAATTTCTATCCACTAATAAATAAATAATATGTATATATGTATATATGTACATATATATATATTTTTTTTTCTCAAGATGACGAATAAAAAGTTCAGACATTAAAATTAAATGTCACTCTAATACATGAATGTAGAAATTTACGAGGGCTGTACAGCTACTACTCATCATCATATAACATTAAGATTTCGAATTAAATGTAAAATTCATTTCTTTTGTTGTAAACATTGACGAAACAAAAAGAAAAGTGTTTCGTCTATAGCCAAATAAGCGCTTTGTCATACTCAGCTTATCGATTGTATTTTATAACGTTGGTAAAATAAAGGTTTTCGTAAAACGGTTGTGCCATTATTCTTATGACAGACAATATTTTTACACTTTATCCCGAAGGAGTGAAACTATATTTTACTTGATAAGACA
The DNA here is from genome assembly GCA_019455685.1 of Philornis downsi. Classification (NCBI taxonomy): domain Eukaryota; kingdom Metazoa; phylum Arthropoda; class Insecta; order Diptera; family Muscidae; genus Philornis; species Philornis downsi. Next base: position 4,902,797 of record JAHXMU010000251.1, read on the forward strand.
AAAAATATAACACCCAGAAGGAGGCATTTGAAGTACCGGGTAACTTTTAAGCAAACTTCTTTTTCATGATTCCTTTCAAATCGATTTAGAAGACCGTCAACTTATATGTATATCTAATATAATTTGACGGTCGTCTCTTTTAATGCATTATGGAAGTGAGTCGGCGTCTTCATATTTCACTTAGAATTTCTTTATTTTTCTACCTATACTACTCAATTTTTTAGCCTGCATGTCCATTAAGAAGGTCCTTATAAAAATTAGATGAATTATGAGTCAAGACTATTTACAAGGTTTTCAAGGTTTTCAAGTTATAAGAAAAAGTATATTTTTCGAAAATCTGGTATCCTTGCCACCACATCCTTTAATTATTATCACTATTTTTACACCTAATATCTTTCTAGAATAGGTGGATCAGCAACTTTTAGTGTTTTAAAAATGTTTCGAACATTGCGAAAAATTTTAAAAATATCAAAAGTGAGAGTGCGGATTAGTGAAAATGTCATTGTTAAGTTATGTATTTTCCAAAGAGTGTAACATGTATACCCTTGGGATGCGGCTCATGAATAATCAACCCCTTAGAAATAACGTCAGTTGTATGTATTTCCCAAGCAAGATCTTGCAGACGAAAGTCTCATCTTTTATGTGTTCTAAGCATACAATGATTTCAATGAGACACCCAACAGGGTATACGCAGACTAGGGAAGACATTGAAAAAATTACAACATATAGCCTAATATAATCTAATTTGGACAATTTTAAAAAGACTGCACGTATTAAATGTGACTTTATTTAAAGTAGCAAGTACGTTTTAACTACTGATGCAGAATTGGGTACCAAGCAATTTTTAACCACCGTTGTGGAATTATAGAGCAACCTGTCATTTAATTTGTTTACAGTGCTCGATTTTGTCGGTTTATCAGAAGTGGGTTTTCTGATTTTTGCAGTGGATATCAAACAAAGAATTTGTTTCAAATTTTTTATTGTAAATGATGTGGAAATGATTGTAAATCATGTGCTAAATGATGGTTGGGTATTAAACTTGTTGCTGCCCGACTAGTTCCGAAAGAACACAATTTTCTTCTAATACTCAATTTATAACTCATATTCGTAAAACGCATTATAACGAGCGATGGGACGTGTGTTTACAAGTTCAACATACAAACCCCTGAACAGATCTCGTAACCACGTTTTCCAAATAAGCGGAAACTGAAAAAATACATAAAAATCGATCAAAAGTCAATGTATCGGGTTGTTCGGAAAGTTTGTTCGGTTAATTCCTCAGTTCGCCATATGTCACTTCTCGTGACGCAGAGTTCCTACAAACACTATCACAACTTCCTCCCACCCCTTCTCTAAACTGTTTACTATTGTTTACTCGTGTTCTCGTTCTAGTCGTCAGTGGTTATAGCGTTAAAAAAAAGTTTTAGAAAGTGGGAAAAATGAGCACAAAAGAGCATTTTAGGCATATTATGCTGAATTATTTCCGAAAAGGAAAAACGGCTGGCATCAGCAGTATAAGTATGCTTATGAAGAAAACGGGCCGAATAAGATCAAGAAGGTCAAGAAGATCTATGGTGCAGAACAGAGAGGTCCATGAGGCAGTTGATTTAGATGATGGCGAAGATGGTGCGTTGCTTGTTTCTCCTTAATTTGTAGTATATTGTTAAGTTAAACCCCTTTTTTTATTTCTAATGGTAAATCGCAAATATTTTAGTAGAATTTCTGAATTTTCAAAGTTTATTGTGAACAATCTAAACAAAGATTATCTATTATTACTAAGTGTAAATGTTAGAAGTGTTTCATCGATTGATAAGTTTAATAAATTCAAATATTTAATAGCAAGTTTGTCTTTTCTACCGGATATAATTTCAATACAAGAAACTTGGTTTCGTTCAGATTTAACCCAGCTTTATGGAATTCCTGGATATAGTTGTGTACATTGTTGTAGAGATGATAGTTACGGTGGTACTTCATTATATGTGAAGAATAATTGGAAATATAGAGTTGAAGTTTGCAAAAGTGAGGGATATGTTGAATATATATGCGTTAAATTGTTGAACTTTAAAATTGAAAGCAAACCGTTGAATATATTTTCTTTTTACAGGTCTCAAAAGTGCAGTGTAACAAATTTTCTAAATAGCTTGGAGAACAATCTTAGTAATTTTGCTAGTTGTCCGATTATGATTGTCGGTGACTCTAACGTTGACATGTTTCGTGATCCACATTTTAATGAGTTGTTGTCTACGTTCAATAATTATGACTGCGAAAGTGCTCATACATTTGTTACAAGGCCTATCACGGGAACATGTATTGATCATGTATTTAGCAACTACTCTGATAGAATACTTGTTAATTCGGTTGAAAATGAATTGTCTGATCATAATATAATTGCTTGTAGAATAGGAGGTATGAGCAATCAATCAAAAAGGCAGTATATCAATGTTCAAAAATTTATCATGATTACGAAAAGGCTTCCGAAGTTTTGCAGAATATATTACCAGTTAACTTTGAGAACAAACAGGCGTCTGAACTAATGGACGAGGTTCTATTTTGTATGAATACTGCTCTTGAGTGTTCTACTTCAACAAAATTGGAAAAAGAAAATTTAAGGTATCAATTAACACCATGGATTAACTCTAATTTACAGAAACTTATTGAATATAAGGATGTACTGTTGAGAAAGAGACGGAGGTCAAGACATAAACATATCGTTGAGAATTCTTTGAAGAGGGTTAGCAAAGTTATAAAAATGGCAAAGCAGATATGTATGGAGTTTTATTATGTTGATAATCTGCAAAAAACAAGTGGTAATATGAAAAAGTCTTGGGATTTTATAAACAGTACTTTAGGTAGATTGAAGAGAACCAATATAGATTTGAAGGATCCGCAAGGTAATGAATTGATGAGTGATAAGTTGAAAGCAAATCAATTGAACACTTATTTTGTACAGTCTGTCACTAATCTCAGAGAAGGTATTCAAATGCTGTCTGGAGATCATTGCAACGGTCTTCGAACGCTTGTTCTTTCCCGATGTCATTTTGCAGTTGACAGCATTCAAAATACAGACGTGCATGAAGTGGTTGCAAATATGAAGATAAATAAAAGTTCGGGATATAATGGTATTTCCGCAACGTATATCAGAAAATGTTCTGCAGAGATAGTTCAGTATTTGGCAGACATATTTAATAAAATGCTTTGCAGTTCTGAGTAACCAGACTCATTGAAAATTCACAAAGTGGTTCCAATACCTAAAGAACTGAATGCAAATACTTTGACTATGTACCGACCTATTTCAATTCTTTCTGCAATAGATAAAATTTTTGAAAAAAATTCTGTTTGATAAACTACAATTTTATTTTGATAGTAATAGCTTGCTGTACGATTATCAGTTTGGTTTTCGAAAAGGCTGCAGTACACAGGAAGCCGTATTAAACGTCCTGAAATGTGTTTACAAGGACCTAGATGATGGGTTTTCCGGTGTGGCCGGAGTTTTCTTCGATTTTACGAAAGCTTTTGACCTGGTTGATCACAATATAATGTTGCAAAAATTATCCTACTACGGTATTCAAGGGCGAGAATTATTATTATTTAAAAGTTACTTTTCAAATCGTAAGCAGTTTGTTGAAATAAATGGATCAAAGAGTTTAATCAGTAATGTTATGTATGGAGTCCCACAGGGTAGTGGTTTACCACTGTTATTTTCTATCTATATTAATGATTTAAAAAATATTGGGTTCTTCGGTACACTGTTTATGTTAGCTGATGACGTCAGCTTGTTTTATCCATACAAGTATGATGAGGTATTAAAAACCCATATGGAAAAAGATGCATCCTTATTATTTGAGTTTGCAAGATTGAACATTCTGGAAACTTAAATAATGACTTTAGTGCTTATATTGATGGGAAGTTGACTATGGAAAGCCACAGTATTAAGTATCTTGGAGTTATCTTGCAAAGCAATTTATCGTGGAACTTGCATATTAATTCCATTAAGAGGAAAGTAGCGCCAGTAATTGGGATTCTCTTTAAGTTAAAAAATAAATTAGATGTAAAGACGAAACTTGTCATATATCAGACTCTAATACATGCTCATTTTAGTTACATGGTCCATAGTCTACGCACACAATAAGAGCAGCAACTCATTAAAATCACTACAACGTATGCAAAACAAAGCTTCGAAAATTGTGTCAGTTTACCAATGAGATATTCGACAGCTGCACTTTTTAGACATGTGTGCCCAGATATAATGCCGATTTCGGGTCTGAATTTGTATCAAGTTTTAATGTTTGTTTTTAGATGCATTCACAGTATTGGGTACCACACTATATCTTTTCAGCTAAATCAACCTTACGTTAATACAAGAAATAGAAATAATATTAGAATTCCACTTTGCAGGTTGGAAAAGACCAAGCAGCGCATAGATTACGTAGGTGCGCTTACATATAATAATCTTCCTGCAAGTTTAAAAAGTATTGATCAGATTGGGTTGTTTAAAACAACATGCAAAGAGTATATACTTAATGATGTTGAAACACTTTTAACGTAATGTACATATTTACATACATATAATTTTAAATAATTATAAATTAATAAGAAAATAAAAGTAATGTAGTAAATGAATTGTTATTTTCGTACATAGGATTTTCTCGAGTGCTAACTTGCCCCAAAATAAGCCTATAGGCGCTGGGGCCTCAATTATATTGTATTGTAAAATATTGTACAAATTAACTGAATAATAAAAAAAGGACTTGCCAGAAATGGAAAAGATTTTCTATGGGTGACTACTCTGTAACGGATGCTCCCAGGTCAGGACGACCAAAAGAAATTGTTTTCGTGGAGGTGAGAGATTTAATTATTGTTAATCCCAGTGCAACAGTTAGGGCAATAGCTGAAATAATCAACAAATCAGTCTAAACGGTTCACGGAGTCATAAAAGAGCTCGGATTTATGAGCAACCTCGATGTGTGGGTACCTCACTCTCTCACCGAGTCCAACCGCCTGAATCGCTTTGACGTTTGCGATATCGTAAGGATCATAAATAACAAGGCACCATTTCTGAAGAACCTCATCACAGGGGATGAGAAATCAATAAACTATAACAATGTAAAGCGAAATAAAGATCAATCCACCTCTGAAGCGGGCCTACACCCCAGGAAGGTGATGTTGTCAATTTGGTGGGATGTCAAAGGAGCAGTCTTTTTTGAGCTTCTCCCAACAAATCAAACAATTAATGCGGACTACTATATCGCACAATTACATAAATTGAAGGGGGCATTGGAAGTAAAACGGCCAAGAGTCATCTAGCGGGGAGACGTCATCGTCCATTATGACAATGCCGGCCCACACAATGCCTTGCGGGCCCGTCAGAGACTGTCAGAGCTTGGGTGGGGAGTTTTACCGTCCAACTATCACCTATTTCGCAGTCTGAGCAACCACTTAAAGAATTTGAATAAGGACGAGGAAGTGACAAATCGAATTGAACGCTTTTTTCAGAAAAAACACGGGAGTTTTATGAGAGAGGAATTAAAAAGCTACCATAGAGGTGGAAAGAAGTTATTAAAAAAAGGGGATAATAATAGATTAAAATAATTATTTTCTTGCATATAAATTTGTAAATAAATTTCTTTCAAAAACCGAACGAAATTCCCGAACAACCCGATAATATTAACTCTTTTCTGTGGTTATCCCGATGATGTGCAATGCGAGTTCTTGCCAGAAAGCCAGAGAGCGAATAGTTTGATAGAACAATTTCGTCGAACAATATCAAATTAGTGGGAAGAAAACGATTTCGCACTCACAATGACATCATTGTGAACAAATTTCTGGCCAAAAACTCAACAAATAAAATCGAACAAGCACCGCTTTCACCTAATGTAGCTCTGGTTGATTTTTTTCTCTTTCCAAAACTCAAATTACCACTTCGAGAAGTTTTTAAAAAAAATCCATTTAAAATATGAGTTGATGATTGGATTATTCGTTGTCATAAGTGTGCTCACTTTGAAGGTGATACAATAAATTTGAATAAATATTTTAAGTTTTATTGACAAAATCCCCGTACTTTTTCGACGGAATGTCTTTGTTTTGTTCATGCAATCTTATTGAAAATGTATCACTTCAGTCCTTGCTTGATAATGTTTCATAGAAGTAGACTACAAAAGTATAGTTTTATTGTTTGAAAAGGTCATAGTTTTTACTGAATGGGGTTATATTTCGTTTATATTAAACCAGTCGTATTAACGACACCCGTTTTTATCTGGCCCCCTTAAAAATGTATCTTCTAAGCCATGTAAAAACGCTCCTAAAGTTACAGTTTTGATTTGAATTCAATTATTTAATTTGAATTTAGTTACGGTACTATATATATTGATTTGTATCTGGATATCATACGACCCCTTTACATCCATACGTAAGCATATACTCGTCAACGGCTATAGCAATATAGAAACATTCATAACAATGCAATGCATTGCCGTTTTGGTTTTTTATGTCAAGCAAAAAATAAAAATCCTTGGTTACATTTTTTATTTAAAAAGCCTGTAAAGGAGTGTGTATATACACTGTAAAAAATAATGTGTTAGGAGAAATGAGAAAACAATTCACTGCATTCCTCATACACAGAAAACAACAACACCGATTTGTACTACTAGGACCTTAAAAACGTTGGTGATCAAACTTTTAACTGGATCAGACAAATATATAATCAAAATGCCAAGCAGACAAATATTTTTTCTCTCTGTCTGACTAAGATATTCTCTCACCATTCATATTTAGTTTGAAATATTTCATTATTACCTGATGTCGACAAGAAAGTGTTAAAAATGCTACATTTTTCAAAGTTAAAAAAAATAATTTTTTTACCGAAAATTAGTATAGCAAATATTTATTCCTGCCAAAACAGTAAGAGAAATGTAGCAGGAAGAAGCTGAAATATAAAAGATTAAAAAATATCGAAATTTTTAAACAAAATTCAAATACTGTTGTGATTGTCTATGACCCTTCTCCGCACAATTCCAAACTTACGCATCTATTATACATTACTTATCTTATTTATACCGCATAGTTTACTTGTTTGCTATAAAAGTATATTTATAATTTGAAATATTTTCAACTTTTATTTCAGATTTGTCATGAAAATTTATTCTCTATCCAATATCATCAGTTCTGTTCAGAGCAGTCTAAGTTTTTACGTTTCAATAATATATTTTAATGCTTGTAAGCTTTAGCCAATATTATTTTGCAACTATAGAATAATTTAAAAATCCCAAAAGAGAGTTATTCGAAAAAAACTGTTTTTTTAATATAAAAAAAAGCTTTAGGCTTAGGAAATCGGGTAATTACTTTCGCACCAACCTGTGGACAACAATTCCGCGTTCTTAAGAAGTATAATGTGGAGGAATATTTCATGGCCTTGAGGAATGAAACTCTCTGATGGCAAAATTTGCTAAAATTGAACATCTTTCAATATGTTGATTACTTTTGATCCAACCTATATCATATTATTTGAATAAACATTTATGTAGAGAACCTTCTGCTAGTAATAGGGAGCAGACATAAAGTGAAACCGGCTCATAAATTTTGAAATTTCGATATACAGAAATGAAACACAAAATGTGTATTATTCATTTCAATTTGTTGCATCGCTTTCAAAGTAGGCGCCTTCCGAAATAATACATTTACGATAACGAATAATCCAATCATCGGAACTTTTTTAAACGCATTTTTCTAGAGATTTTATGTCTTCTACCGAAAAAAGGAATACCTCGAAATTATGAGTGGTGAGAAAAGAGAAAAAAGTGAGAAAAGAGAAAAAAGTCACATCCTTGTGAGATGGAAGTAGTGCAAAATCCAAAAACTTTCTTTCTACAAATACGACTTTTTCGACAAATTTGCTCTTTCAAACGCTTCATAAAGCACAAATAATTTTCATTCGGCTTTTGTTTGACCTTGACGTGTTTTTTTGTGATTTCGCCACCATTCCGAATCTTATTGATTAGCTCGCGTGTCAAACCCATTGTGGGTTCCGAATTGACTCGATTTAGCATGTCTGCTTCGACATTTACGCGAAGAAAAATTAAGTCTTCCAGAAGTAGTCGTGCGGCAAATTGATTCGTAAGACACAAAAAGTCTAGCGACTATCTCTCCCAAGCATTTGACCTTTTTTAGTCACTATTTTCCTCTTCTGTTCGATGACAGGCCGTGGCGCCATGGTTAGTACACGCGACTATTGTTCTCGTGATCCCATGTTCAACCCTTCATAAAAGCCATCTATCATTATTTGACGTGTCTGACGAATACCTCGATGTGTTTGACGAACACTTCGGGTAGTCGTGTAATCGACAATTCTTATAAATGTTTCCCAAACTGTGACGTTCAGAATCCGTCGTTAAGCTTGTAGGTCCCGTTAAGTGAGTCTAAAAATAGAATGTGCATAAACTCCCATATCTCATTCATGAGATGCTAAGGAATTTGTGTTGTGTTGTAATCAGTGCTAAGAAAATTTTGCGCCACCTTTCAACCACTTTTGAACAACAGATTTAATAAAAGTATTGATTAAATTTGTCTCCATATTGCGCGTCAAAACAATTTGAAATTAAATACTATGTGCAGCACTCAGTGTGGCACCAAGTTCTTCGATAATGTTCACGTGATTTTAATACAGTCGATTCACGTAAGCTTTGAGCATTTTAGCAATTAGACACTCGAAAATTAACTTACAAGAAATCATTTGTTAGATATTTTTATCCATTGCTAAATTCGCAAAACATGTCTCAGATAAACTAACAAAATTAGATCGCTAACAAGATTTAAATCACGGCTAAACTCTGCGTCAGTGCTAGGTACAGCAGTGCCAACTTAGCGGTAAAAAAAATTTTGAATATCCTTTTAAGAGGGTTTTTTTAATGGTCAATTTCCGTCTCCATGACGAACTTATACGTTTCAAATAATTTGAATCAGAAGAATTACTCTTGATTTCGATTTCCGGCGCAATAATTTTAAACATAAAATTTGTTTAAAATAATTGCCAGACGAATTAAGTATTAATTAGATATCGGTTTCAACTTCAAATGTTAAACCTAACCAAAATTGCGGTTCAAGTTAAATAAAAATCAATGCATTAATCGAACCAGTGTTTTAAAGGTTAGATCCTCAGAATGAGTTTGATGACTATCAACTCCATATGAAAGCTGCGAATATCATACATGATGGAAATGGGAAAATTGTTTTGTATTGCAGGATATGTAGAGCATATCATTTTGAAACACCTGTAAGTTATAGTTATTGGCATACAGAATAAGTCCGTTTTCACCCTTTTCTACGGGATATAAGAAATAGGAAATCTTAAGGCTGATATCAGAGCGTTAAATTATTTACCAAAAGTTACAAATTCTAGATGAACGCTCAAATAGGGTAGAAGTGGTTAGTTTAAACAATAACCTTGAGAATATTTTTTAATTGCCTTTGGGATAATAAAGAACTATATCTTCACAGTGGTTCAAAGGAAACGAATCAACACAAAATTTTACATGGTTTGTAGCTACTTGGATCTCAACCCCTCCCTGAACAATTGTCTGATTCCTCTTCAAGAAATATACTGTCTATGCCTTAGCCACAACATTAAAATTATTCTGGGAGAAAATTCAATTTTCTTAGCAAAATACATCATAACGGATACAGACTGTCTGGGGAACATGGAACCAGATTTCTACAAAAGGGTATCTCCTAATTAAGTTACGAAAAACCAGATCGATCCATTCGGAATAGTGAAATGGAATTACGAATAATACGTTGTGATAACATAGATTCGAATCATCACATGGTTGCAGCCAAAGTTCCCATAAGATTGACAAGAATGACAAATTTAACACATCAAAAACAAAAAAAATTGGGCTTGGTAAGATATTCCTGATACGTAGTGGCAACCATTGGATATAAATATTTTAAACCTTTGTCGACCTCTTATCAAATATAAGCTCCTGTCGAGTTTATTATGCGAGAGACGGAAGCCATTTCTATCCAACATAAATGAAGATAATTAGTATGACTTAGACTTGGCAACTTAATAATGACCAAGCCCACGGAAAATTTACCGAGACATACCACTGAACCATCGCCAGGACGATAGTCAATCATGTGGTCTCAACCACACATAACCCAAATGCTATCTGTATATATGTACATATTGCATTGATAGATATCTGCAAGATATTACTGTAGTCTTCCTCGGCGTTGAGAAGGGGCAACCAAAAGTTGGTTGGGAGATAAGCGAGAACAAAAGTCATTTCGATGAAAGGAATGTTCGTTGGTGACGCTGCGCCTAATTTGAGAAACGTAAAGTGATGGATGGCGCTATCGTGGAGTTAATAACAAGGCCCCCTATCAGCAAATAACAGAGATCTAAGTCAGGTGAACTATCTTATATATACCATCTTTCCCCAGTGTTGTAAAAATATGTGTAGTGGCAGAAGGGGCATAATAACACGCTAGATTCTTATCAATAAAAGCTGTGAATTAACGAATAATGAATGAAAGATATGGATCCAAGAGGAAAAGAATTCAATTAGGCAAATGGTTGGGAAAGAAACTGAGAGAGCGGGATTATCCAGGCGATTTTTACCAAGCAATACAATCAAATCCTATTGATAAAAATTTATGTCACTGCATTATAGTTTACGGGGGAACATCAAATTTCACTAAATCTGTTAATTATATATATACATATATATATATCGGGTTATCCATTTTTCGGTTTCAAAAGCAAAGTTGAATAAAAAACACATAAAGCTATGATTTCGATAAAACTTTTATTTCATAGTGATGCTTGGATATTATGGCCCCTTAAAAACTGGATGCAAACCAGTTTTATTCTTGCTATTCATTAATGACTTGCCAACAATTATTATTAATTTTTTAAATACGATTGTTCACAGTTTCCAAGAGGACTCAATTTTTAAATCTGTAAAAATTCTATCAAGATTTACTTTAAGATCTATCGACATTGGCATTTTGATGGACAGTAAAGTTAGCTTAAATGAACACACAACAGTCAACAAAGCATATGATGTGCTATTTGACAAAGCAGTATATATATAGTGAAGCGTGAAATGTTTTTAGACAGGCCTATATCAGAGTACGGCTCAGTGGTGTGGGATTCGAACTACCAGGTTTATGTTGATACTGTAGAAGCTATCTAAAACATTTCACGCTTCACTATTTATCGGTTTGCTCTGTAATTAAGCATTTATCCCGCCTTCTTAAGTAGTAAATCCCTATGAAATTTCTTCAAACTTGGCACAACCTAATATTATTTTAGATTGCAGCCCTGGATTGTAAATGGGCATTATCGAACCACGGCTTCTGATAACTCTAATACAAATTACTCTTTTTTAACGTTATACCTTTCAAGACATTGTCTGAATTCAATTACATTTGGCAGACATCGTGCACTAAATAAACTTATGCCTGCACACCCTAATATACGTGAGTCAGCCTTTCTGTTTTTGAATTGTTGATTCTGATATCTATAATACTATGCAAATTACCGATTTAGACCGTATATTTTTATGTCCATATTTTTTATTTAGTTTCATTAAATTCGGTAAAATTTGTTAAACGTCAAGCATATGCTTTACCACATGCTGAGGGTGAGAACGGACTGCACTACCGCACCCTTTCTGACACATTGCTCACAAATTTGCCGATTTACCGAGATAATATCTTTCCTCCGCAATTTCTAATTGGTAATCTGCATTTGCCTACATTTTTGCTCATTGTATTGCTTTATAACGCTGGACAACAAATTTAAAAGCATCGATAACCATGTCCTTTCTGGCACCTCCTACGCAATTTATCTAATGTAATCGATACATTCCTAGATTCAAATATTTCATTCGATTTCACTAAATTCAGCATAAAACAAAAAAAAAACGAATTCGAATGCATCTCATGAAGGAGAGAGCTTTCAGTGAGCGTATACATGATCAATTCTTAGATTTACTGAGGGGAATTTATGGTTTAATAACATTATGGTTTAATGACATTAGTTCAAAGGAGCTTTTACAAAAGTCGTCATTTGCTCGACTACAAGATCGATATGTTTGTCAGCATGCCGAGGTCAAACAAAGAGAGACGGCTGCAATAGGGCTTGAACTCACGTTTATTTCTCATCAGTCATTTAAGTACAAATTAGCATGCATAAAGCAATTAGTAAACTTAGTTAGTGCCAAGAGTGAAAACAGTGTGTATGACCATGCCCTTTTAGTGTACCTCCCATATGTATTGCCGTATTCAACAAAAATCAGTGATTCCTTCTATTCTTCTAATTCAGCCTCAGAGCTCTATTTTATGACAACAGAGCTATTAACCATGCCCCTTTTGGCTTTCCTCATACTTTCGCATCAACTGGAAAGAACGTCGGCTGAGATTTCCATCCGGTATCCAGCGAAAATTGATTTGAAGAGTTTTTTAGTAACCTCCCTATCTGCAAATGCTGGCGTTGCAACTTCAAAATGCATACGAAGAGGGTGTTATTTCCAATATCTGCATACTATAACCGTAAACCACTTTCGACTAACGAACAATCAGTCAGAGCGTTGAAATAATCCTGAAAATGTCTACTTTTCTAGAAATGGGCCCAACTATTGTGTGGGCAAATTTTTTTCCTTTTGGACCGACTTTGAAGATGAACATATCTAATTGTTAAGGACGAACTCAATAAATCTCCATCCACACATATTCATAGTACGTAAATTCTCCATAAGCCCTAAGAAAAACAGATCGACACATACTGTATTTTCGCCAATTATTATAAATATATGGGCTGATTATCGTTAACGGAAAGTATCTGCGTCGCCTGAACCATCAGTTGTATGAGTCACGTTATTAATCGCATCAATATATACGACCAAAGGTATGTTGAAAGGAATACTGTCAAAATCTGGTGTAATGAATTGGTAAAGAAGATTAGAAGACCGAAATGCTTGGGATTATTTTCTACGTGTGATGCATCATTGATAAGAATGTCTATTCTAGGCTCCATTTAAGAAAAACGAGGATCATTTGAATCGGCGCAAAATTACTGCAAATTTTCTATATATTTGACAAATTCGTATGGGACTCAGGTATTATTTCCCTAACTCTGGGTTGGAATTGTAGTAATTAAGGCAAAAATCGTGGCAACTATGCTTAGAACAGAAACAAATGTTAGTGTGGAACTTTTTTCCAATAAATAAATAGTCGATTTATCGACTTTCCAAATATAAAAACGTCAAACTATCGACTTTCAATGAAAAAAGCGAAAAAGTAAAATTTGCAATATTTCACTTAATACAACGCGTTTCAGCGTTGAATTTTTAATTAAGTTTTACGTATGATAGAACAATTGTGCCAAATTATGAAAGTATAGAACAAAATTAGATAGTATGATGGAACAAAATTAGTGCTAAAATTTGATCATGAGAATTAAAAAATCGTATGTTTGACGCGAGGCAAGTGCAAGTGCGAGATGTGATCAAAAAATAATCGGTATTTTAATTTTTTTTCAAAAAAATTGTATTTATTCGTCAATTTCTATTTTATTTCCTTTAAAGTAGTCCTCCTCAGATATAATACACTTGTGCCAGCGTTTCTTCTAATCCTCGCAACACTTCTAAAACGCGCTTTTTGGTATCGCCAACAGCTCCTGTTTCGGTTTTTCTTTTATCTCCTCAATCGTAGCAAAACGCTTTCCTTTCATCGGTATCTTCAGTTTTGGGAAGAGGAAAAAGTCAGCAGGGGCCAAGTCCGGTGAATACGGTGGTTGAAGCATTCTTGCGGTTTTGTTTTTGGCCAAAAACTCACACACAAGCATCGATGTGTGAGCTGGTGCGTTATCGTGGTGCAAAATCCATGATTGGTTTTCCCACAATTCTGTGCGTTTCTGACGAATTGCCTCGCGCAAACAACGCATAGCCTCAAGGTAGTATTCCTTATTAACCGTACGTCCTTGTGGCAAGAATTTATGATGCACCACGCCATTGCAATCGAAGAAAACAGAAAGCAAAATCTTTGCATTTGACCGAACTTAACGTACTTTTTTCGGTCTTGGCTCTTCTGGACACTTTCATTGGATGATTGGGCTTTGGTTTCAATGTCATAGCCATACACCCATGATTCGTCACCAGTTGTTACCTTTTTGAGGAAATCTGGATCGCCGTTGATGACGTTCAACAGCTCCTGAGCGGTGTCCATGCGAAGTTGTTTTTGCTCACAATTGAGCAATTTTAGAACAACCTTCGCTGCCGCACGTTCATGTCTAAAAAATCCGTAAAAAGTGCTTAGCATGAGCCGAACGATATGCCAACATCATCAGCAACCTCTCTAATAATGATTCGACGATTATCTAAAATCATTTTCTTAACTGCTTCAATGTTTTCATCGCTTGTTAACGTGCTCGGGCGACCAGGACGAACATCGTCATTGACATTTTCTCGGCCTTCCTTAAACCGGTTATACCACAATTGAGTTTGTGTTCTGCTCATAGTAGACTCGCCAAACGCCACAGTCAACATTTCAAATGTCCTTGCATATTAAATTTCAGTTTTTACACACAACGTAATACAGTTTCTTTGATCCATTTTTTCGAATAGTAAAAAACTAGCATAGCATAACAGAAAAAAATGCGAAAATCGAACATACGTAACTCATGACATTTGAAAATAGCGGTTATTTTTTGATCACATCTCGTATATCAAAATTCAAATGTTACTTAAACGTAAAATTGAATACCGGGTTCGCAGCAGACTGGCTTTTGTTCCAGTATGAGGACTGATAAAAACTTACGGCATTAACCTTTTATGATTTGCCGAAAGATCAATGTGCCAGGATCAGACTATTCTATATTCTATGTTGATAGAGAAAACGAGGCATTCAAAAACAATCCTACTGTAAATGAAAACATGTTCGAATTTACAATTTATGTCTTTTTAAATAAAATGTATTTCTATGGCAAATATTTTTACAGTTATTATACGTTCACCCGAAAGAATGCAGATACGTATCACTTGAAGATTAGTTATATTGAATCACCCCTTATGACACCTCCAAAATTTACAGATTTCCCGAAATTCAGGTTTTCCCCTGCAATTTCCAATTGTATCGTTGCGCCTATCTATGCTCTCGCCATTTCTAATGCTTTATAAATCTTATATTTTCCGTAAAATTGACCGACTTAACCCGTATATTCTTAGAATCATACATTTCCTCTCATTACCTTAAATTCAACCAAACTTAGCACACATCAAGCGTTGGGTAAAGTTAGGTCTGAGAATGAAAATTTCATATACTTATAAAATGGACTCCATTTAGCAAAACTCAATATTTCGTCCGTAATTTCTAAGCTTAAATTTCAAAAAGTTATAGTCTTCCTTCGCTATTGTGCATTAATTCAGTGAGGTAAAATGTGTTGAACATAGAGTTAATAATCCAAAAGAGTTTCCAACTTTGGTATCGTGGAGCCTATTTCCACATCAACATCAACTTTATTAATTTCCAAAAACGTACAAAGTTGCTCTATTTATACTAAAATTACATATTCGTAGAAAATGCTACAATATTTCTGTAACATATTTACAGAATAGTGTTGTATATCATAGACTTAATTCTAGAATGTTCTTATTTACATAACAGGTGAAAAGGAGATAACAATAAACTATATAATAGGAGTGAGAGAACAAACATAACTTATTGTCGTAAACGTAATTCTAGGAAAGTCCCACCCACAGATAAAGAGGGAAAGAGATTACATATATCATACTTGAATGTTCTAGGCACGGTTTTGATGATCTTTCTAGAGTATATACTTAGACAAATTACACTCATATACTACACAACAGAGGTTTAACTTTGCAAATTTGAGTATGAAATATTGTTGAAAATGGTACCGATATTTATTGAATATTTCGAAATCTCCCCACTTGGAGTTTCTTTTTAAAAACTATAGTCTTACAAGTATAGACATTTATATTTACGTTGATGCTGCTACAAAATCTTTTTTATTTTAGAAAAAATATAAAAGAAATCGTATATATATAGGTAATACAAAGAAAATCATTAACAGACTAAGCAACAACAAGAAAGTATTTTTCACTTTTTCAATTTTCCCTACAAACAGTCGATTGATCGAAAGAAATAATTCCACTGAGAAAGTTAGGTAGCAACAGAACTTCGAAATTTCCTGTTTTACTGCATTTACTCAATTTGCTGTTATATTTTAGCGTGTACTCAGATTGAAAACAGCATGAAATGTATATCCTTTTGTAACACTATATTATTTGGTTTTAGAACAGTCCTTCACAAACACATACGCTCCTCCACACAAACCTTCCTTATCACCGTCATGGAGAGCCGCCAACGTCACTTTTTGATGTTCTTTTTTATTAATTGAATACATTTTTGTAAAGCAAAATCTCATAAACATTTCATTGGAAATGTTAAATTTATTTAAAATTTATATAATATATTAAAATCGAAAACGTGTAACAGTGTCAATTTCATCACTTACTGTGAATTCTCATCGGAGAATATTGAAACTGTTTACACTCGACGTCAATGAAATCCGGGTAAACATTTTTGCTTGGATGCCATGTGTTGAAAAGCGTTTTTTTTTTTTTGTGAAATGATAATCTGGATGATTTTATTAGAGTGTCACTTACTGTTCTAACAGCAAATCCCACCTAAATACGTGTTTGTATCTGAGTGTTTGTGTATATATACACTCACACGATTGCGTACATTTGCATATATGTATGTATGTGGTAAAAATTACATAGATTCCAGCACATCCACTTGTTAGAACCAAATTGAATTTGAACAGGAAACAATTCCAAATTGTGATTTTCACAGCGTCTGTTTTTTTTCATTCCTTTTGTTTCTTTTTAGAAGATTTGTGCAAATAAAAGGCGGATTTTAGATGAAATGCCCCTGTGCAAATATTGACAGCATTTTGTTGCAGAGAGCTACGGATGTGTGTGACTAATACATCATTTACGGGCTTTAGTTTCGGCAGAACACGTACATGTGAAAACATTATTGACAACTTCGGTTTATAGTTGTAAGGAAAGGCAACAAACGCGCTGTTGTTAAAGATATGTTTTTTTTTTACTTCAGCTTGATTCCGAATAATTTGTCGCGAAAAAGTTCAGTTTTTGTACCTTTAATGAGGCTTTCTAACTTTTTACTGACAGACTATCAAACTAAGCCTTAATTTTACACGACTAGGAATTTGGGTTTATGCAAGTATCTTTTCTGAATGTTACTACAGTATGCAAAAATTCCAAAGGCATTTTAAGAAATCTTAATTTGGATCTCAACCATCGGACCCAACAAATGTTTAAACAGAATTTAAATAAATCGATTCTGAGGCGAACAGTTTCGAAACTTACAAAATTTTTTTATTTTTGTAAGAGTTAAGTTAGTTAAGCATTTATCCTAAACTAATACATAAATTTCATTAAAAGAATCAAAATTATAAATTACTGGACTTAATTATTGCAACCTGCAAGAGCGATTATTAATTTTTGCAAGATCGATTTCTTTATAAGGGGGTTGGCAATCGAGCCCATTTCCATTCGCAAAAGTAAATTTAGGAAAAGTCTGACGCTTTCTAAATCGTACTTAGTATATTTAATACAATTGAATGGAAGACATAAATTTACAAAAGCGGTCCCAAGACTAGCTGCCCTAAGAAAGAAGGCATAAAAAGGTTGTGAAAATTGTTCTTATATTTAATAGCTCCTACACGTATACTCTGTTTATGGTAAGAACTGCCAAACTCCTTTCTTCTTTCGCACAGCTTTCTTAACTTCAAGTCTTCGGTCAATATGCGATGTATTGCACTTTTTGAAATGCCTATCATTTCAGCTAGCTCACTCACTATGGTGTTCGTCTTGGCTGCTCGTACGGGCTCGTTTAAAGTCTGCTTCCTCGTTTAAACTAGCTCGGCTTTAATATTGGTTGAATTGAGACCTTTCAAATGGAAATATTGAATTACATGACAGTAACCAATTTTTTCTGTATTTACAAATATACTAGCATTCATTTGCGAATATATGTATGTGTTGGGCCTTTCATATGGGAGGTCGCAGAAAGGGTGTATTTAATCAGTGATTTTTTCAAAATTTTCCAAGTAGTCTAAGAATTATAGAAAAAAAAATACGTTTGGGAAAATCGGTCAATTTCTATAGCAGACAACACCAGTGTTTCATCCGATATAGCCCCAATTATGATCGGGCAAAACATAGACTGTAACAAATTTTAAGAAGTTTCGTTAAAATTTACGGCAGGTGTCGTGTCTACCAGTCAGCTAAATATTTTATCAACTTGACAAGGGTAGGCAATGTTGCGAAAATGCTAACAAATTTGTTACTGTCGACCATGAACATCCTTTGACAAGACAATACTGCGAAGGTGACAATATTGATTAAAAAATATAAATTATACTTTTTCATACGTTGTTTGAAAAAAGTCCAAAAAGTTTAATTCAGAAATCAGTTTATAATTATTGCATAAATTTCGACACCAGATTTAAAAATCGAGGTAGTTAATACGATTTTTCATTTCTTTACAAAGTGAAGTCATTTCAACGGCTTAATGAACAACATCAACCAGAGAAGAAGCAACGAACTTTCAAAATTGTTTAACAATATCCCTCTGTAAACATCACAGAAGACATCAGAATTTCAGCTTAATATCACCACCAAATATTTGTTGAATAATAAAGTCCATCAACGAGCCTAGAAAAAAGATCTAATGCTTGTGATACTCATATCGTAAACAAAATTAAACCCGATAAAATTTGCAAAGTTATTCATGATTTTAGCAATCGAATTAGAAACGATGCATTTTTTTAAAAAATTTACAAAAATCCAAAATTCACCCGAAGAAATAAAGGTACTAAATCTCTGAATCTTTTGAACAAATTCGTTTCATAACTTTCAGTGGGTTGAGTGATGTTTATCTGTCTGGTGGATACGATAACTGCCGTAAACATTTGTACAAAAAAACTTCGCACAAACTGACCAATTATTTCCCTTTATTCCCAAATTCGTAAGCAGCAGTGGCCTAAATTTGTGTCCATTGTTTTGACTTGTAATTCTTGAAAAAAAATTAAAAAAATCTGAACTTCTTGTTGTACCTTACAAAAAAATGACCCATTTAACATACATATTTTTAGGTTCGTATCTTATATGTGTTTAAAACATGCTAAAATGCTGAAATAGAACTGTTACATCAGCCCAATCGTTATGGGCGACTGGCACTTGGACCGGATGCACTCAACTCCTAAAAAATTACTATGAAATTAGTACTATGAAATATGTCCTGTTGCTTTGATCCAAAAACGTGAAGATCGCTAAATTGTTATCAACAAATACTGCGTATTAACACAGGCACACACACACATACACAGTAAATGCTAAATTACAACTTACTAGGCTTAATTACACTAGCCAACAAGGTTTTGGACTGGAGCAACCAAATATCTTTTCTAGGGTAATTTGGTGGGCATAATTCGAATCTGTAATTGGTTTTTCTCTCTCACGTCAGGTTTTCGAGATACAAAAGACGTTTTTATTTGTTTTTTACATAAAAAATCATTAGTTTATCTAAAAATCAATGAATTTTCGGTTTTATTTTGTAGGTTCGGTTTTACGTATTAGAATCCAGCAATAGCCTTCCAGTATGCTTTTGTCCCAAAATCCTGGATAATTTCTTTGAATTTTCATTAAATCTTGGTGAGCACGCTCC
Organism: Philornis downsi; assembly: GCA_019455685.1. Taxonomy (NCBI): domain Eukaryota; kingdom Metazoa; phylum Arthropoda; class Insecta; order Diptera; family Muscidae; genus Philornis; species Philornis downsi. Next base: position 4,922,576 of record JAHXMU010000251.1, read on the forward strand.
CCTTGTTCGTCGCTCACCGCACCTAAGTTTTGTGGCCAAAAATGTAAATGTGAACGAAGAGTATGCATTTTGAATGACATTCGTGCACCTAATTCGTGATAATTTTTCAGTAATTCAGCAACAATTTGTCCGTAGTTTTCACTGTTATTATTTCCAAGAAACCTGTTCACGATGCTCTTCAAAGATTTTTAGGCTGTATATTCTTTCTCCAATAAACATTGTGAAAAATTGCCATCATTCAATAGCTCTCTGATCTAAGGACCTTCTTTGATTTTAGCATATGAAATTTTAGGAAAAACCGCTAATAAATATTTAAATGCTGCACCATCTCTGTCCAGGTGTTCAGTCATTGACTCGTAATTTTCCTTTGAATGAAAGGCATGAGCAATTGGTCTGGATGGCTCTTCATTCCCATTATGCAAAAGAAGAACCTTTAAACTGTACTTAGAGCCATCAATAAATAATATCCATTCAGTTTTATCATATGCCTAGTCCATTTTCTGAAATAAACCGTCAACATCAGTACAGTATAGAATAGATTCTATCTCTATAGATTGTTATTTTTGTCCCAGCTGCAAGATGTTTTCAATGCTGCATGCATAAAGATGTTTCCACTGCTGCGTCTTTCTTCGATAAATGTAAAATCCCGAATTAGATCATTCAGCTCAGCTTGTGTCGCTAAATAGCGTTCATCATCAGCCTGATACAAACTACCACTGCTGGTGAAAGATGCTTCGGACTCACTGCTTGTAGCACTGGGAATGACTGTTAATGGATTATTTGGTGGACGTTGAACTGGTTTGGAAACCGATGGGGCATTCGCATAAGTAATATTTTTTCGATTTTTCATATTGAATCCAGCAACTTTTGTTAAACAGAAAAACCAATCGGTTTGGTGATTACTTGACTCTCTCCAAAGTACTGGCATTGAAAAATGGAAATAGATGTTCTGGCCATTTGACCACCTGTATAAAACAGTTCTGCAACTATTGCGAAACATTGTCAGTGTCCACTGTTTGTTTAAGTTTCTGACAGCAAAACCAAAGTAATGTAAACATGCATATTTTAATGATTCTGATATCGCATATCCTTTTTTTCCAACCATACTCGTATATTCACCGCACACAAGGCAAAAATAGCTTGAATCAGTAACACACGATCTCCCTGACATGCTTAAACGCTACTATTTAGATTTAGAATGAATGTCAAATTAATAATTGTGAAATTGTAGTGTCAGTATTGACTGTCAGCATGCGATAAAAAATGAAGAAAACGTGATAGCCCAACTTTTATGCCAGATTCGAATTCAGCGCACGCAGTTTAATTAAAAAAAATGCTTCGCCTAATTTGTATGTGACCTATAACCTAACGCGGTGGGCAATACAGGCCATTTTCGTTCGCAGAACTAGTTTAATAAATACCAGACGCTTACTAAGTTATATTGGATTTAGTAAAATTAATGTGTGCCAAACTTGGATAAATTATGTGCAACTGATTGAATGATATGAAGCTAAAAATATAATTTGATTCCAAAGTATCAGAAGAAGCTTGGTTAGTACATCGATTTGTCCCAAATTTTACCTGGAATTATGAAACAATTCAATGAACAAAACATTAGGTTGCTGCAGGGGGAAAATTTAATTGAATTTCGTTCAATTTTAATGATAAATTTGTATGGGATGACAGAAGCGGCATGGCAATGCCCTCCATTTTCATTTTGGGATCCCACTCTAACAAACTCTTGACGTGTGCCAAGTTTGACTGAATGTAGTGTAACAGGATAAAGGACTTTAATATAAGAATATGTGAGTAAACCCAATATTTATATTTTTTGTAATTTTTTGTAACGTTTTGTGATACTTCCAAGCATTATAGAATAATTCAAAGCACAAGAACGTAAATTGCTGCTGAAATTTAGACATGTTATGGATAACAAATAAGACTATTTGTGAGCAGAAAATATATAATATGTAGTATATTAAAAGCTAGTATTTAAATCTCAGTCCTATGAACTGACTTACAAGTAACTTCGTCCAATATCTTTCCCTTTTTAAATCGATTTTGTCGAAAACACGCGTATAAGAGTGATGAATTACTTCCAAAACCGATCGAGATGTGATGGAAATTTTGCCAAACTATGATAGGTTATCAAAGTTAACATCGGAAATATAAAAGAAACGGTGACTGAAACCCTTAATTTAAGTTGGGGAGAAATAGTCACTGAACTTTATACATCCTATGAATCAATTCTGAAAGATCTGCATTATCTTCCAAAACTCGCTGAAGACACGCTAGAAGGAGTAAGATATGGGTTTATTAGTTTGACGTGCAAACCAGTTAGCAAGCTAAAAATCTAAAAATGTTTATTAGAATAAGATCTGAGAAATATCTCTGTTTTTCTAAAATGTCTGTAGTCATAAAATTACAACAAAAACATTTCAACTGATATGTCAATATTACTTTACTACTCCAAAAATTTACAAAACATAAACAAAAATGTTCTCCATTTCTAAAATAAAAAAATTACAATTCGATTGAAAAAAAACTAAAATAGAAAACAAATATTCTGGTCATATTAAATCTCTCTCTAGTCTTGTGATTCAAAAATACAAAGAAGCATGAGGGAAAATTAATGATATGCAAATTGAAAGTTTCAAGGTATCAAATTTTAGAATACCTTTAGGGGTGCTCCTCATTTATTATAATTCATTGATAATAAAACGTTTGTGTGATTTGTATTTGTGCTTTATGTATCTTTCGATAAAATAAATTCATAATTCAGGAAGCTTTCATACTTGCTCATTAAAAAAAATGTTTTGCTTAATTTGATTTTCGAAGGCGCATACAAAGCAAATTATACTTAAGTATTCAATAAATCTTTGCATTCAAATCTTTTCGCTAATTTTAGATTTGGAAAGTTATCTGTAATTCTTCAGAAAGCCTGCAATTTTTGAAAGAAAAAATTATTTTTTAGAACAAATTCTTATTTAAAAAAACGAAAAAACAAAAACTAACATTTAACAACAATTATTGTATTTTCATATAATTTACAGAAGAATTAGTGTCCAGTTAATAATTCGCTTAAAGGTGCAAAAGGGCGGAGATCTTCCGTTTTTGTGAAAAACCCAATAAATTGCATTAAAAAATACAAAAAGTGAAGACAACTCGGGGTAGTCATTGTCAATTTCATATTTTTACAATTGCTACTCACCCACAAACACATTGGCAAGAAAACAAGTGCAACACACACATTGCCAAAATGGATGCGTGCAAAAGAATGAGAAAAAGCCACAACAGTATAATAATTGACTTTTGAAGTGATTCAAATAACGCTACATGTAGTTATATTATTAGTACGAATTGGTTCTTCTGAAGTTAATATTTATTGTTTTGAATTTTTTCGTTTGGGAACAACAAACTGTCAAGCAAAACCCAAATACTTTAGCTTTACACTTAAAAAAAAAGTGTAGCAACTAAATAAAGTATCGGAAGGAAGTCAACTTGGTAACACTGACAATAAGTCCCACTAAGCTCCACAGAAATTGCTTTCCTTTACTACCATTTTCTCTATTGAAAACAGTCACCCCCATTTTATATGCCACCACTGAAGGTTTTTGTTCTGGCTGGAAATTCCCCTCTACTGGCTGATAGGTGGCGCATTAAGCTCATTAATCCTAATAATCGATTAATCGTAAGTTCTGATTATCTAAACTTACGATTAATCAAATAATTTGAATTTTGATGAGTCAAATTTGAATAATTTATTCAAAATTCAAATATTTTGTATAATTCAAATATTTTTCAAAGGGAAACGTATTTTTTATGTTGCAAAGAAATTTAGTAAACCTTTCCGAGTGGTGCACAATATAAAGTGTGGAATACAATATACTCAATTTCAAGTTTTGACTATTCAATTGTTTTTATGATTAATCGATTAATCGTTATTTTTTATTATTTACATTTGCTGGTTTAATTAATTAAATCAATTAACTGATTATTTACATTTGATAATTTAATCAATTAATCATTAAATGTAAATAATCAAAATAATGATTAATCGATTAATCATAAATGTGATTAATCAATATGTATGATTAATCAATTAATTGATTAATCTGATTTTTGGTTAATCGGGTTGACTATTAATCAATTAATCGCACATCTCTATTTAAGCCAGCATTCTGTACGAATTAATAAAAATGTACGATTAACCAATTATTTTATTAACCTGAATTTTGGCTAATCGGATTCATTAGATCGAATCAATTAGTCGGACATCCCTACTTATAACAGCGTTCTGATGCACAGCTCCAAAAGCCGTCTGTACCGAACATGTTCTGAAAAAATTCTTGTTTTTCAAAAAGAAAAAGTTGAAAATAAAAATATGTTTCAGTAAAAATATTCGGTATGAAAGAGTAATTATTTAAAAAAGCCTTTGGTTGGAAAATTCAAATAGTTTTAGTTGAGTGTTTGTTGTATTTACGAACTGATCCAATGGGAAAATAAGTTTTCAAAACTACAAAAGTAGGGTTGATATTCTGAACGGGAGGCTATTTCTGTCCTGGGAGTATAAAACCGAAGCAAAATTGTTTATCCAGGGATAGCCAAATAATCAATACCAGCGCTTAAGAAAACACAAATTGGAACAAAGCATTTAAATCCTAAAAAAGAAAACGTACGTCCCATTTGAAGTAAAACTAAGCAGGCAAAGTATGGCCCAATTTGTGACAACTTTTGCGCCTAATATCTTGTGAAAAACTAAAGCGAACTAAATCAAAAATGATATCTTAAAAAAGCAAAGTCATCTTGCGTTGAAAGTGAATGTAGCAATGACAACGGCGAAATTTCTGATCATAATAAGAAGCCAACGTAATCTGAAAGGCAAAGAAGAAAAATAATTACACATTTTATAAATAAATATGTTTTTTTTTTAAATTAACAGAAAACTACCAAGCAAATTTAATTGGAAGTCCTCATAGTGATTCTGGTATGAAAAACACAAAAAAAAAAACAATCCCATAGGATTGGCTTACAAAAATTTAATATACATTGTATAATATATAATATAATATAGAGATAATTTGTAGTTATTACTAAAACGTTACTCTTACTAAAATGTTTTTATTTATGTAACAGTAATACAAGTTGACTGTAGCAAAGCAGTAGTTATGTTTTTAACGATGAAAAATACAAATACATACTTCTTGTAGACTTGAAAGACTTGAATCATAGACCCAAAAGTCCTATACTCCAGTCGCGACATTTCTCAGGGACTTTGGCCATTTTCCAATCACACAATACCGGAAATTGAGAACTTAACAGAACTTAACGTTTTCACATTTCCTAAACAGTTTACCTTTGAATCTGGAAATACGGCAATGCCTAGGGAAATCCCTATCACGGTGTATTTGCTTTAAGACAACGGTTAAGGGTATGAGAGAAAGTTGAATCTTTTCAAAATTTCTCAGTTGCATTGACAAAATTCGTCTGGAGTTCACAAGTGTATGTGGAACACCAGACCATGTCAGAAATGGCCAAACTTACAGTCCGTTTTCCCGAAATATTATTCTCCACGATCAAAATTTAAGAGAAGAAGACGCATGAGAGCTAAATGAATAAATTACTGAAATACTCACTGAAGGATAATGAATGTCTTCGTATAATACAGGGTGGCACACCAATTGTGCTACATTGAGAAATTCAAATAACTTTTTTTTAATCAATTTATTTTATTTATTTCTATTTTATTGTATAGAAAATGCAATTTTATTTTATAAAACTAACCGTAAACCATAAATGACCTCCATGCTCATTCACGCAAATGCGACACATATGCAGAATTATTCATTGCGGCCTGAAGGGTTGAAGTCGGGATCGCCTCAATTATCGATTTAATGGACTGCTTCAGTTCAGTCAAATTCCTTGGTTTCGTTTTGTTCACTCTATAAAAAAAAGTCTGACGCAGTGAGGTCAGGTGACCTTGGGGGCCAGCGGAAAGTGGGGTTTCTAGATACTAGTTTGTTTGGGAATATTCGTTGGAGCTCCGCCATAACCGGTCTGGCTATATGTGCAGTTGCTCCATCTAGCTGGACCCAAATGCTGTTGAAACGGATACGCCTTCGGCGCAGTTCTGGGTAAAAAAATCCTCAACATCTTTAAATAATGGCTCCCATTGCTTTCCGTTTTGTATTTGTTGCACGATTCGTGCACCACCCTATATTACTTAATAATGAGAATATTACAAACAGAGAACAGCTGCGAAGTGAATTGAATCGAATTGGAATTTCCAAAAAGAATTTCAACTCAAGAGGGAGAAAGGTGGCCTATTCGTTGCATTTTTGACTCGATCAACTCAGATAAAAAAAGGATTGCCAACAGAATTATTTATGAATGAATTATGAAGAACATTTAAAGTCAGAGGGAAACAGTGCCGGCTACCTTGTAACATCAAGGCATATTGCAATTATTGCGAAATTTAAATGCAATTGTACATTTAAGTTAGGCAATATATAAATAAAAATAATTCAATTATTATTAATAAAATAAATGCGTAGGATAAGTGAGCATTTGATAAGCATGTCGCATTTAGTAGCTGGAATTCACAATACAATGATACAGCGAAATGCAGTTTTGTAAATGGCTGCTGAACAAAAAACACAAAGAGAAGAACTTCATATATAGACCACCTAATGGTTGATGAGGCACGAGATTCTAATACGTCACGTAATGGCTGAGGCAGTTACGAGCCCTTTCATATTCTTCTATGAACGGGGCGGGGTCGATAGCTCCAAAATTCAAAGTGGTGGTAAAAGCGCGAATGTGTGAAGCTCGTACGGATCCAGTGATAATCGAACCGATAACTGTAAGCAGGCAAAGTATGAGGTGGTGATATATATTCGCTCCTAACAAAATATCCACGGGTCAAATGAGCGAGAATCGGCTAATCTTGCCCGCGGGCATTAAATGATGGTAGATATTCCGATATATTCGGTTGAATAAACACGTTGGTTTCCAGCTGAAGAAAATCATCGAACGTCGATCCAATTACCCAACAGCATAATTTTCTACACTTGGCGGAAACGGCCTGACCGGCACTAGAAATCTCAGCATTGGTGTTGGTGTTGTTAGTTGACAGCGTGAGTCGTCTCTAAAGGCGTTACGTTGTAAATGAAGTCCCAGAAGCAGTATCAGTGCGCGAGCAGAATGCGAAACGCCGATTTATTTGGAATAGAATTTGCCGGTGCCGTATGCGCTAAGTGGGCTCTAACGTACTTCTCTCCTATCTGGTGTCGATTTGTTCTGAATACTCTGCTTCCACAAAGTTATAGTCTATTTCGACAGTCGTTGAACATAGAGAAAAACTAGTATTGGGTAAACTAAAACAGAACGTTATCAGTTATCACGTTTGGCATGCAAACTAAAGTTTGGATTCTTTCATTAAGTAAAGACTCTAGATTGAACACTGGGAAAACGTGTATTGGGTCCCAGTTTATCGTAGAAACTCGGTAAACTAAAACAAAACATTATCAGTCATTAATACTTCGTTGCATCGATATTAATTCCGCGCACGATGCATGATCCCGTATCGGTATACTAAAAAGTTTTAGAAGTTGATGGCATAAACGCTTTGCATCACTTAAGCGCCGGTTATTAATATAAATCGCGCTGACGAGGTCGCGAAAGTTTGGCCAGGATAGGAAATAGGCCTGAGAAATGTACATATCGCGATGAGGCAGATTCCAGTTATTCATCTCTCAAAATCCGCTCGAAAATGTGTATCAGTAACTATGAACAAAGAATTTTCTAGCGAACAATCTGTCTGACTTACGTACACACATTCTCGCGAAGAATTAGCCCGACGCAGACTAAATGAAGAAGTCCTGTTTATGATTGCGTAATTTCCCCGCCGTCTAACTTAGATAACGAACATTAGCGTCTTAGTTAACATTATACTTCCTTTCCGCCGGTTCAATGCAATCAGCATTGGGTGTCGATAAAGATCTGAGTTTCTTTACGCAACTCTCATAAGCTGTTGAAGGAGGACAGAAATTTTGTTGTAGCTAACATTACCAGGCAGAACAGCTACGAGGTGAAGTGAACGTAATGTAAGTAACGAGTGTATGTAATTTAGCTAAACACAATGAAATTGAAAACCCCAAAAACAATATAAGCTAAAGACGGAAAAAGGTGGCCTATTTTTTATATTGTTATATTGTTATTATATAGTTTAATGCAAACAACCCAGATAAAAAAAAGGCGCCCCACTTTGAGGGAAATATGAAAATCGTTTAAAATTAAACACCAAACGCATGATATATTGCAAATTTGGCTGAATTTGGTGCAACTATGGGAGGTGCAAATGTAAATGTCAGCAATGTAATGGACACAATTAATTAGAAATTACAGAGAAATTGTATGGGGATATCAGAGTCGGTGTGGAAATGTGCTCCATTTTCATTCTGAGGCCCTACTTTGGGAAACGCTCAACGTTACTAACATTACAATACACTTGACACTTGACAAAACTTAGTGCACCCGATTGGAAGATATAAAGCTGAGAACATATGGATTAAATCGGTCATTTGTATGGATTGAATCAGTAATTTTTTTAAGTTATACAAGGAATTATGAAACAATGCAAAGGACAAATATTTGTGTGCAGAAAATTGCTCAATTTGTATGAGAAGTACCAGCAGGTGTGGGCCAGCATAGCTCATTTACAATCCCCGGCAACGACCCGGCAAAATATTAGACTGTGCCAAGTTTTAAGAAGTTCCACTGCCAGTATTAGTATTTTATACGCTTCGTTCTGGATGTTGCATTAAATGATATATACCTTCATTCCTCCGAAGATTAAAATGTTCGGTTTGGGATGGATCAAAGACGGAATGCGGTACTCAGAAGGACAAAGAAGCCATTGTTGGTGTCGGACTTGGCGCTGCTAATTGCATTACAACAGGTGTTGATAGACAATGTGATATTTAAGTTATGGAACACGCGTTGTGCACGATAGTTTAGGTGAAATCGTGCAGGTGCAGAAGAGTGCCTGCTATGCCAGTAAAAGATTCCTAGGACCATCCACCCATCCATCCCTCTATTTGCCAATTCTTTAGTTTGATAGACATCTAAATGTTGGGAATAAAGACTGAACAACAGTCATCAAAAATGGGCTGCGAACTTCGCAGAGTATGTAGAAAAAGGATCTTCGCCAAGAAGAGATTGAAGCTGTACAACGACTTCTGTATAAACGACCAGGGTTACGGCAGAGGAGACAGAAAATCAATTAAAATGTTAATTGAGCCATCCACGTGATGGTGACTGATCGAAATGTTATTGCGTAGAGAATTCTAAATCATTTCTATAAATAAATATTTTTGATCAATCACTTCGGGTATCCACAAATTGCTAATTTATTCATGAAGGTTTTGAAAATATTTTTTTATTGAAAATAACTTTGCAAGTAAATATGGTTCCTTAAAACAAATATAACTTTATTCAAGTGTAATTGATGATTGACTCGGACAAAAGAAATTATTTAGTGTATAAATGTAATTGCTAAGAACATAGAAATGTATTGTATATTTTTACACTTAAATATAAAACAACATCCATAACATTTATAACAAAAACGGTAAGAAAAAATGATTTTCATCATCACGAAGGAAAAGACCGCTCTCTCCTAAATTACGACAGAAAGCTATTAAATAACAATAAACGATTTATTAATGTTCACAAATATTTTCAGCCGAATTCATAATAAAAAGTTGTTTGTTTATTGTACCTTGCGAACAACGAGTGTATAACTAAGATATTTTTTTTTTTTTTTTGCTTGTTCGCTCATTGGATCTATTGTCTTTGAATCTATCGTCTAATCAAAATGTGAGCAAAGTTAAATGCAATTATTTAGCATTATTAACTAAAAAGTCCGCCAATTGTATGAGGTTGTGTTTGGCCCTGCTATAGTCTAGCTGTAGTTTTAGTTTGCTTGAAAATTTCATTACGAACGTAGCTAACTTTTCATTATGAACGCGGCTTTTAATGGTTTGTCAAGAGATGAAAAATGAAAAATGAATGAAAAAAATCAAAAATGCATTTGATATCATTATACATTTTTTTTATTAAATTATTGTTATGTTCAAATTTCAGGCAGCTTCACTTAAAACCTTACAAGGTAAAAAGAAGAAAACTAAACGAATTTCACAGAAAACAAATTAAATTATAACGTTTCTTACGGTATGTAAATAAATTGAAATTATATTTCAAATCTGTATACCATTAAGCGGTTTTGTTTTTTGGTCGCGTACATTGTTATTCCTTTTCAAAATATTGCACAATTTATGAATAAAATATTGAGCTTTGATTACTCTCCATTACAATTGTTGCAAGGAAATGCCACTATATAAGCCTTAATTGTCTATCATTTTATTGTGCGGTGCTTTAGATGTTGGCTAAACCCTGCAACAAAACTAGATTCATTTTGAAAGATATGAGCATTTTCTAAATGGAAGAAGGTATTTTAAACTTCAACCTCTCTTGCCATAATCTTTATCTATCAAATCTCTGTTCGAAATATACCTGTGAAAGCGATCTACGTAAATCCAAGGCAGTCCAAGTTAGTTGGTGAAAGCTTTGAGTTATATCTTACAAACATTGGCAATAGACCGTTTTCTGATTGTCGAGCGTTAAATTCATTGCAAAAGCGAATTAACAAATGTAAATATAGAAACACCCTAACTGCTGGAAGAATGATTGAAATCGGTATCACGAAGTATGCTGCAATAATATAAATTAGGTTTGAAAAAATTATGAATTAGAGACCCGTCCAATATTTAGCTTAACGATATTAATCCATTACATACCGGGAAAGACGATATGTACAAAATGTTTTCCTGATCAATTGTTTCACTATGGACATTCATAAAATTAGCGTTTTTTTTTAACTTATTTCAGTGCAGAAGCAAAGTAATGAAAAAAAAACGAATTTTTTAAATCAAATTTTAACAATAAAATTAAATTTGACTACTTGCAAGCTGGCGATACAAATTAAAAAGAGCATTCATTGAAGTTCTCAGAATTCTTCTTTGAAAACAAATGTGTTCATATTCACGAAAGCGATATAATAATAATAATATAATAACAAAATAGCTAGTTTTGTATCTCAAAATTAGGCTCAGATATTCTACATCTATCATTTGGAAAAAGGAAAATATTTCAAGCAAAAGAAAGTAAATTTTCTACGCGCTAAAATTCCGATATACACAGTTTGACTGGATATAAACATCATTCTAAATCACCTTTATTCTCAATAAAGTAACATTAAAAGCGAATATTTCTATATAATATCATTAAAGTGCATAAATCAACATTAATTTACTTTATACTACCTACAACAAAATAATGATCCGAAATCAGAAAGTTGTTTAAAGGCGAAATTTGTGTTCATCACTCCTAAAAGCCAATTGCTTCAACTTGCTTGGCTGTTGCGGGACTACTACTGCTATAACATTTTACTAGTAGTTTGAGAAATCTCAACGTATTTCCCCGCTTTATTGTAATGGAGGGTAAGTGGAAGTGACTTTAATCAATAAACATAAAATATATATAACCATGTTATACACAAATATCCTTCTGTTTAATTTCGGTTTTAAAATAATAACATAATAACAATTAATGCTTTAATTCAGTGCGATTGGCAGCTACTTCAGCCAGTATGAGTAAATCTGAGGTAGACGATATATTGTCATTTAAAGTGCTGTTCAATATTTCAGCTGTTGTTGATGTGGATTGCCGAGGTGATGATGTCGGCAATGATGATGGTGCTGACATTATTGATGATGAAGAAGGCGTTATTGTCGCCGAAGTTGTTATTAAAGGAATGATTGGTGATATTTGCTTGAAATATTCGTCGTTGTTGGTATCTTTATCCCCTCGCAAACTTTTGTATGAACTATTTTCAACAGGTGGCGATAGTGACAGAGGCGCTTCTTGGAAATAACAACAGCCATTAATAGTAAGGGGTAAAAGTGAGGCAACCTCTTGTTCTATGGCAGAAACATCACGTCGTGTAATGCTCTCTTTACGTGCCTTACGTTTTTGACTGCCTACTGCTTGCTGTTGCTGTTTTCGTTGTTGGATACGTATATCCATTGCAGCTACATTATCTGTTGGATGAGATATGATTTGTGATGTACTTGTTACGGCATTACTATATTGGGAAGCATTGATGTTGTGGTTGCCATTACGTGACCCTCCTCTCTTTTTGCCATTGGAGGAGAACTTCTTTTTCTTTTTGGTGTTACGCTTGCGTTGCAAATAATCATCCAAACACAAGGCCGGTAGCTCTTTGATCTTTTCCTCTAAATCGAATCCCGACATATCATTAGGGAATAAGCTCTCCGATTCCGGTCCAAATCTTTTCTGACCAGTAGCACCTATTATGGTATTATTCGCATTTGATTGATCTTCTTTGTATCCAAGTTTATGCTTCGTAAACATTTCTAAATATTGACCGGAATTTGATTCACTTATCGATCGTTGTGATGATCTTGGTTTCTTCATAGCCGGAGCTGTTATTTGACCAGAATTAATTAATTCCTGATAGATCTTCCCTTTACAAGTTCTTGCGTTTTTCTTCTTTGGTACTAACCCATCCTCTTCGCTACTATTACTCGAGATGCTGTTCTCGCTATAAAGATGTCGTTTTCGCTGTTGTGGAGAAGCAGCTTCCATCCCATCCACGCTTCCACTAAGATGGGCGCTCATAAATTGTGATGTTTCACCGAGGGCCTCTTGTAAAGCACATTGTTTGGTTTTCGATTTATCTTGCATCAATTGACTTAAATCTCCCATTTGTGCTTCATCCGCTAATTTAAAGTAATTCGTACTACTACGCGTATTATTGCTTATAGATTCAGTGCCTGCATTAATAGAATTTATATCATCGTGATCGCCGCAAGTACTGCCGCCATTGGTAGGACGGGTATTAAGCGTGCGTAGGGGCGGAGCTGGCAGTTTATACCACTTAAAATTAGGATTTGCTGAAAAGAATGCGTCTTTGTTCTGCAAACAGCCGTATTAGAAATGATAGTACTAAATCTGAAATGATATGAAGATTCTTACCTGTTGAGCCAAATTTGTAAAACACTTTTTATCATTGGCATCTAAGGAAGCCCACCAATCACCCAAGATTTTTGTAATAGCCCTGAAAAAGGATGATAATACAATAAACAATAATTATAAATCGCGTTTCACATGTCCTTGATAAGCAAGCAACATCTAAATAATTTTGTCTTAATATAAAATTCCATTTATGAGGCAAATGTGCGCACTAAAATAGCATTGGACGAAAAATTTGCATGAACAGAAAAATACCAGCCGGCAAATATTTCGATGACAAATGCAATATCTTATTTGGACAGGGTATGTACAGTGTAAGATATTTTGTGAAAATTGTTTACGGAGAATACCGCATAAGAGTCATTTACCCAAATTCTGAAAAAATTCTATATTAAGATGGCTAATAGTTTGACTAATCTAAATGGCACGTTAACAACAATGCGTCCTAAGTAAACAAATAAGATCTTTCTCTGAAATTTTACTGAAACACAACGATAGGATTGTATGCAGTGGCCAAATAACGTCTTCATTTTAAGTAAAACGTAGAATGGAAACCTGAACGAAAAGGAAGAAATCCCACAAACGTCTACACAGAAAATATCTCTATAAGATTCGCGGATGTCCTTGATAAATATAAAACTGACATCAACGACGTCCATAGAAATAGATAATACAAGGGTCACTCGACGCAAAAATTGGCATTTGCTATAGAAAGGCATGAATATTGTTGTGGCTTTTTTCCATGAGTGCATAGAAAAAACATACGACCTGGCCACGATACTCCAATTGTTCTGGGGAATTTTAATGCCGAATTAGGTTAGAAAAAGAAATCAGACTGGTTTCTTTTGCCGCGATGCATAACGTTGTAGAAAGTGGCACCAGATTATCGCAAAAAGATGTTCACAAAGCAAATTGGATATTTCCTGTTCACAACACAAGAGAATACACTAACCACGTGGTAAAAGGAAGACATGCTTCTAGAATCATGAACGTGTGTGTGATACGCGATGATAGTGATGATGACAAAAAAAGTACATAGCCAAGCATTAAGAATTTCTCAATTATTACAATAATACTTCATTGGCTTCTGAAATACCGCCAAAAAAACAGAAGTGTCGTAAATGTTTTCATTTCGTTCGCTGGATTGCGAGCCAAGTGTCCTATAAGTAAAACCTCCTATAAGTAAAATTTGGTCATAGTAGGAGAATTGACCAAAATGCTCTAGCATATTTAAATAACACATCATTTTTTTGTATAGAATTTTGGAAAAGAATGCATAGGTTTGAAGCCTGTATTTTTTTTTTTTTTCGAACAGAAGAACCATACGCATTTTGACGATTTTCTTTTCCTTAAACTCATCCTTAAACTTTAATACCCTGGCAGTTATAGTTCATGCTTTTAATTTTCCATGCCTTTCGCCTATGGGGCATTTAGAATACAAAACAATGTGACTTTATACTTTAATAACTTTTGCAGGAAAAAAAATCGGACGTCAAATGCAAATGTGAAGAAGGAAAAGAACTACTCACCTATTTTCTAAGGTTTTATAACGATCCTTAACAATAGCACGATGACGCTTGCAAAATATTAAAAACGCGTTCATTGGGCGACGAGCATGATGATCGGGCTTAGGCATAATTAATTCGCCACCGCCACCAACTAAACCACCATTGTTGTTCATCTCAATTGCGTTAGGGGTGTTATTTTGCTGTTCCACTGTTTCGACATCTATATCATCGTCATTTGGCACAGAATGAACTTTTTGAGATCTAACGACAAAATCATGGGATTTTTTTAAGTTCTTTCCCACAACAGCACCTTCCGATGATGTTGACAATTTTGGAAATTTTCTGCGATTGAAAATGTCTTCATAGTCAGCATCTAAATCAATCATTTCATCCTCCTCTCCTTCGTAATCATCATCTCCATTGTCCTCCTCATCATCATCCTCGTCATCCTCATCGTCGTCTTCTTCGTCCTCTAAGTAGCTACTATGGCGACTACCATTTGATGATTGATTGTGATCTTCATCATCGTACGTTTTCAGTTTGGCATAGTTGTGGACACTTTCAATGCGTCGATATGCATGCTCCTGATCAACTGTGCGCCGCGGCGTTGGTGGCGAGATAATCATCACGGCTTTTTGCTGTGTCACTTCTCTATTTATAAGAACGTTCTGTTGAAGTTTGGCATAAAAATGGTTGTAGTTGTTGTTTGCTTCTATAGCGTTGGATAACGATGACTTGCCGTCATCGCACTTGGTATTTGTAATTGTATTATTGTTATAAATACTATTGCTATAAATGTTACGCTTATTAAATTCTATATTAAAGGCACTTTTATTTTGTATATCAATTGTATGTTGCTGTATGTCGCCAACATCTAAATCAAGTTCTTTCTCTTCTTGCTGCATGTCTTTGCCTCCCACTAAGTGGGTGGAGGTGGAGGCACTTAGATTGTATAAGGTACGAAAATTGTTCCAGCAATTATTGTTCTGCAGTTTAGTATGATTTGCCAAATGTTGAACTTTAACGCGTTCCTGCTTTTGTTGTTGTATTCCACGCAATGATGTTGACTTCATTGCTTCAATGGCGGTGGAATTCGCAACATAGGTCAAATACGTCCTAGTCGGATTTGTGTGCTGCGATGAATGATGTTGAAATCTGCCTGACGCGCTGTTAAACTTATCCATACTCATTATTTTTGGTTTAATTATATCCAAAGTATTTACGCTATTGATCATCTTTGATGAGTTTCCGTCTTCATTTAAGTGGATAAAATTCTGCAATAGAAAAATAAATAAAAAGTAATTACAAGATATTTTGAATACAAATAGAAAATATCTTCGCAGCAACGTAATACTTAGCTGAAATATGTTTCATTTTCATATTTAGAATAGATTTGATTTTTTCTCTTTATGCTAAATAAAATTAATTACAAATAAGTCGATCTTAACCACTAATTTTTTATATTAACCAAAACAATTAAGTGCAAGGCAAAATGTTTGAATTTTAGCGAATGAAACATGACTATATTATTTTCGATAGTTCATCAATCGTACAATTACTGATTAACTGAGATTAACTTGCATAACGTTCTTCTATTGTCCATTCATTTCTAACCGGTAAAAATTTTGCAAATTGTCAAATTTCCCGTGGGAAAGGAAATCGAACGTATAAGCTGCTCTGCTCGTATTATAGTCAAACGCTTCATTTCCTTTGTTGACCAAAATGTCCCATCCATCAAAATGTTAAGTTCGACAAAAGAATAAATCAAACTAAGATCAGTATTAAAGTAAAATTGATGAAATTGATCCAGATTTAAAAAGAACCTAGATTTAGATCCACACACATAACATAACATGCAATCTATTGGATTGATGTGGGCAAACATTACTAGCAAAGTATTTTATCTTGGCGTTAAGAATAACAACGAGCAAGTCGTTAATGAATAACAAGAATATAAAAGGGACAACTGACGGAACAGAAATCGATCTAGAAAGCAAAATTTTGAAGGTGCGACAACGTAATAGGCAAGTATTAAATCCAGTCATGTAAACTTTATGCAGGAGGAATTTATGATTCACCTTATCAAAGGCCTTATTGAAGTCGGCATGAACATCCATTTATAACAGTAGAAATTCAATTAAAAAAATAAAAATAAATTCAATTAAATTGCTAAACAATCCTTTTCGAAACCTACGTTGACGCGGAATCAAGACGGAAAAAATGTGATGATAATATTTGTTCCCATATTCCCAAACAATTTTAGAGTTGCGTTTAACTTGGTAATTCCATAATTTAAGACATCAAAAATACATTCCGATTTATCAAGATCTGTAAAAAGAAGTAATGATTTCGTCATAGAAATATGTTTTCTGTGTGAAAGATAATATCGGCCATCTCTGCAATATGTCTCATTATCTCGGCCTTTAGTCCTGGGATTGTTGTTGGCTTATTGGTATAGTAGTTGTTTTCGAGACAATCCGAAAGGAAGAATTTGGTTTGTCTTTGCTGGTGCGACCAATCGGCGGTTGTAGGATCATGTAAAAGATCAGCATTAATATCAAGCAAATATTTGACATCTTGCTCCCGAAGTAATAAAATGTTGGAAATGTTATGGAAGAAACATCCACAACTTATTTTTGAGATGTGATGGAATCTATAGGTCGCTTAAATAGTTTTTTACAAAAAAGAAATCGAGAAAAATTTATTTCTTGGATTATACAGGGTGTTCGTCGGGAAGGTATACTACTTTGTTTGTTTATAATTTTTGGTTAAATGAAAGAGAATGGGCCTTATACTGATAAATGTTTTATTTAATGTCGGCAATTATGTATGGAATACAATATCAGATAAATGTCCGCCTCTGTTAGCCTCACAAATCGGAGTCCGTTTGAGCACATTTCTCATTACATTTTCACACACTTCACGCGGTATTTCATTAATTTCATCACAAATATTTTGTTCGAGTTGCTCAAGCGTTTCTAGTTTGTTTGCATAAACCTTGCTTTTCAGATATCCCCACAAAAAGAACTCCGGAGCAGTCTAATCAGGCGACCGTGGAGGCCAATCAACATCACCATTTCTTGAAATAACTTGTTGTGGAAAGAGGTCTCACAGTAATTCCATTGTAATCCTGGCTGTATGCAATGTAGCACCGCCTTATTGATACCACATGTTAATCAAGCCCAAAGCATGCAGTTGTCGCGTTAAAAAGTTTTCAATCATATCACGATATCGCTCCCCATTGACAGTTACCGTTACGCCGTTTTCAGTTTCAATGAAGTAAGGTCCAATGATTCCTCCTGACAAAATTGCACACCAGACCGTCATTTTTATTGGATGCAAAAGTGACTGATGAATAATTTGAGGGTTTTACATTGCCTAGAACCGGCTATTCTGTTTATTCCCATATCCATTCAAATGAGAGTGTGCTTCTTCACTCATTGTGATTTTTTTCATAAAAATCGGGGTTGTCATGGGCAAGCTGTAATATCCTATTGGATGTATTGTACGGCGGCGTAAATGGTCTTGTGGAAGAAGCTCTTGTGTCAACTCAATCTTAAATGGAAACAAATGCAAATCCTTGTGCAAAATTGTGGCCAAAGTTGTTCTTTGAAGACCAAGCTCATGAGTACGGCGTCGAATTGAGGTTGAAGGATTGTTTTGAACACTTTTTTGAGCAACAGTAATGTTTTAAGCTGATCTTGCACTACGATTTGGACCATACTTGGTCCTATCAGCTACAGGCCCTCTTTCTTCGAAATCATTCACTACATGATAAATAGTGTGTCTTGTTGGCACGTTGTTTCTCCTAAAAATTTCACGTAACTTTCTCATCGCCACAGTAATCGATGATTGATTTTAATAAAGTGTTTTAACGATTAAAACACGTTGGTTTATCGAATATTTTTCCATAATAAATTTGCCACGGCAAAACAAAGTAGTATACCTTCCCGACGGATACCCTGTAGTTCAAAAAGATTAATATCTTTCTAACTTCCATAAAAAAAATACAGATTTATCATGAACTTAAAAAAAAAATTGAAGAACTAGTGAAGTGGCAGACCAAGTTTCAAAAGCAAAACAAAGCACTTCATCTACAATTTGCGTGTTTGCTTTTCAAAATCGGCCTGCCATTCCATTATTTCTTAATTTTTTCTCATATTCGGAAACAAAGAACTTATGTTAAAAAGTGTGAAAAAATAGTTCCCAAACAAAAGCAGAAGAAAACAGAAAACACTTTTAACAACATGCATTAATGTAATCATTTTTCAAAATTGATTTAATTTTGGGAAAATACTACCTTCTTAAACAGTAAATTTAAAGCGTGCTCGGGAATTTTCAACAGGTTATCGAACGCTAAAATCAAGCAAACCAAAGCGAATTACATGGATTTGAACACATTTCAATTTATGGGCACTAAAAAAAAGTTGTCGTGAATTTTCTCCAAACTATTTTTAAAAGAAGAATGTTTTTTTAAGATTTCAGCAGGGTCTTTCCGATTTGGCGTGGAATGAGTCCTATGTATTCTATTTGTAAAGGTATGGGTCTGAAGATGTGCATAAGCATTTGCCATGATTAGATATGAAGCCAACCCAAAAATGTATTTGTAATATTTTGATCTGAAAATTTGCACAGAAATAAAATCCGGGCATGTTTCGTCGTAACCAAAGGTGCTAAAGTACTCCTATAAAAATGTGCCTGTTTGTATCACAAAAAATAATAATAATTCAAAAGTTGTTTTAATTGAAAACTAATTCTGTTTAAAAACATATTTAAGCCAGTGCAATATTTAAAAAGAATTTCATAACAGATTAAGTTTTACAACATTTTGACAAAATTAAAAAAAGACAAATTACGCTATGTAGGTATTAACATATTCAATTTTGTCGGTTCAGCTCCCTGATTTTTTAAAAATTAAATTATGAAAATTTAAATTAAATTTATTCATACATGTTGGTATGCTGTTTGTTATCGTAAGCTGTTTGTTGTCTAATTTTAATTGGGAAATCTCTTCTTGTATTGATGCTAAATTTCGTATTTGATCAGAAATATTGTCTTTTCCCATTACTTTATATATGTCATGTACCGTCAGTAATTTTTTCTCATATAAACAAAACTTAAGTAATAAATAAAGTCTTTTAACACTTAAGAAGGATCGATTCTGGAAAGAACGGGAACTGGCTCTGGAAAGGTATTTGGATAGAGGGGAAGCTCGAAAACATTACCAGGAAAAACATATTGCCTGCATGCACATGTTACTGTGAGCTTAGCTAGCTACTTAATAACAAACCCCACTGTTGACAAACAAACATTCAACTGTACTAGACAACAGATGTCTTACTATACGGCGTCTTCGAGAGTAAAATGCTTTGACAAATATATGGACTCATCATTTTTAATAAAGAATCGGCATCGTATGAACCCTGAGCCGTATACCGACAATCGAGATGGGCGATTGCTCTGTCTCAGTCATGTTGGTGAACGTACCCAAGTGCTCCATAACGAGGAGACTCTCAACAACGGACTCGATAGGCGGTGCAGAAGAGAAAAAAAGTCGAGACATCGACTTCGATTTTTTGATTTGATTTTTGCAAAATCGACCCATTCGTTTATGTGATACGCTAATTTTTAAGCGCATGATGCGTGATAAATTACACTGCATTTGGTAATTGAATGAAAGGGTCTACCGAATACTTTGAGTAGTCGACTAATCGTATAAATAGTTATCAAACTGTGGCATGCGGAATAGTCTTTAAACTTTAGGTGCCATTGAATGAATCTAAACATAAACATAAAGTGCGCGCGAGCTCATTGATAGTAAGTAGCTCTATCGTGTCCCATTCATGACATGAAAGGGAATTTGTTTTTGTTGTTTTTGAACTAAAGGGTTGAACATGGGCATATTCCAGTTAAATTAGGTAAATTGTATGGGAGATATCAGAGAGCGCGTGATTTATCTGGTCGATATTTTACAATTCTAGCAAGATATATAATTGACAAAAACTTATGTTACTGCAGTCTGCAAATTTCGTATTAAAGTGGATAAATTGAATTTTAAAAAATCTCAGACAATTTGTGTGGTCGGTACTAGAAAGGGGCAGCAATGTCTTATACTTTCATTTTCAGAACTAAGTTTAATAAGCGCAGGATGTGTTACAAATTTTGATCGATTCTGCACAATCATAAAAAATATGAAGCTAAGAATGTATTGGCTAAATCGGTCAATCGTACGGGAAGTACCATAAAGGGTTCATAATGCAAGGTTGCTTTTCCTCAATATTTATCAACCATTAGAAATCAGTACTATGGACAAAAGACTAGGTTGCTGCATGGTACTATTTAGAAACAACAGAAAATATTGAAAATCGTAGTGACAATGCTGTCCACTTTCATTCTTGAGCTATACTTTAGTAAATGCTTAACATGTACCAAATTTGAAATAAGATATGAACCTACAAAGATTTGGATGAAATTATTCGTTTGCATGGGAGGTACCAGAACGGCCGGGCCATTGGTGTGTTGTGTTCCAAATTTGACCGAATTCTGTAGAACTGCTTAAAAGAATATATTTGTATGAGAGGTAATCCGTGGATCTTTTCAAATTTTACTGACAATTACATGACAATACAATAAACAAAAATTCTAGTTACTGTCATGAATTTTTACGTACGAATTCTTAGTTACAGAGAAAATTTTCTATGGGAGGTACCAAAAGGTGTGGGTCGATATAGCCTATTTGCAATGGCAAAACATTAGTCTATTCCTAGTTTAAGGATTTACAGAAGTTATCGTGTCTTCCAGCCAGCCAGCCAGCCATTTGTACACTTCCATTCCTTCGGGTGAAGGTATAAAAACGGTGGATCCAGAAGTACAGAAAATTTTCTTAAATAAATGTTCCTTCGACCACATTTTTGAATAAGAAAATATTAGAATATTTTAAAGTGGAAAAGAAACATCAAGTATGTATGTACAATGATTTTATTAAAATAGGCAGATTTTTTGTACAAGAAAACCCCATTATATACAATATTCTCCGAGAAAATCGAATATATATTAACTCCATACTCCTTTCGCATAGGTGACATGTCGGAAATTTATTACTGGTTCATTCAATATGATGGAAAGCCAATTTCGAAAAAAATTCTCAAAATTATATAATATGATTTCTAGATACAAAATATCAAAGATTTTTGAACGTTGAATGAAAAAACAAGATTTTTTATATCAAAAAACTTTATCTTATTTGAATCAATACTATTTTAAACTCAATTGCTTAGACGATTCACGTTTATAGCATTAATAGGTCTTCTCACTGGCTGCAAAAAAATAATTTGGTTTGCAACCGAACCACACTAATTCTGTTCAGGGGTCCCAAATACAGTAATAAACAAAACTTGGCAGATAAAATGACATTTAAAAAACCGACTTTATCGGTTTTTCTTGAATGAAAGACGGACTTTTAACCGTTAACTGTATTGCTTCAGACTATTATACTACCTTAAAAGTGCTGAAGGAATTGCTAGGACACACTGCATTGTGACGCACATATTTCTAAACAAGATGCTAATAAAATCGTATATTTCTTTTAAAAATTAGTTGTCACATATTTCTTGCTCTTTTGAAAGTTAATTATAAATTTTAGTTTTCTGCGTAGTATATTCATAAAAAAATTTTAATATAAATATGTTTTCAATTTTACTTTAGTAGTATTAACCTTAAATAACTTGATTTATTTTTTCTATCGAAAACTTACAACAAAATCTTAATTTTCTACACAAAAATCTTAAACAATTT
The DNA here is from genome assembly GCA_019455685.1 of Philornis downsi. Taxonomy (NCBI): domain Eukaryota; kingdom Metazoa; phylum Arthropoda; class Insecta; order Diptera; family Muscidae; genus Philornis; species Philornis downsi. The sequence continues at coordinate 4,944,994 of JAHXMU010000251.1, forward strand.
AAATTCAAAGTGTTTTTCACTGTTCTTTCTGTCAAAATATTGAAACATTTGAAATTTAGAGTTTTAAAGGTTTTTTAGAAAATTCCAATTCCAATTTAAAGTTTTTTCAATTTTCTGTTGAATTTTTTTTTTAATTTTCTTCCTATAAATTTTGAAAAAACTGTTATCAATTATTACAGCCATCAAATATTTCATTCACCCATTGTTTGAAATTTGTCAGTACGTTACATAGAACTTTTAATAACGGTATTTTATTTTTCGGTATACCAGTTTTTATTCACTTGTTTGCACATCACATTCAGTTTAATTTACTTATAAACAGATTTGGTAAGCGTAAAATCGCTACAGAAGTTTGTTTTTCGTCCTATAGGTAAAATAATTTTATGAATACATTTCATATAAAATTTTACGACAAAAACATATCTCCAGGCGTTGAAATATTAAATTTTATTGAATTTGCAATTTTGTATGAGACTCATTAAAATGGACGTGATTAGCTTCTCCAATTACGGTCCTAGACAAGGATGTAGCAAAAGACAACATAGTGCAAGGAATTTTGTAAGGCTAAATCACAAAGGGTCGAATAATCATGGGCATACCTTTGAGAACCAAAACTTGTCACATTTTGGAGGAACGCATTCTTTGCGCATCTCACGTCCACAGAGCTCAGAGTATCCTTAGAAGATACATATAAGTTTTTGCAATTAGAAATATTATATTCCTAATTCAATGCAGCCGATAATCCCAATTCGATAATATATGAGCATAACAACCACATTTCCATTGTAGTTCTGTGTATAGAAAAAAGAAAAAATGTACACGAAAAATATGCACTGTGGCATCATTGCCGTTATCGATCAACATTTTTGAAAGCTTATGTCCGCAAGAGAGGGAGAGATAGCAAAAAATTGTTTACAAAACAAAATACTATTTTGTCAACAACCTTAACGCTCTCACTCACACTTACACATCTACTGAAATGAGAGAAAATGACTTGAATTTGCAGGTGGAAGTACAAAAAAAAAAAACTAAAAGAAAATATGAATAAAAATATATAAAGTGCATAAAAATTATGAAAACAATCAAAATTGGATCACTCTCTCTTTCATAAATGGAATTTAATAAATTTAAAACAAAAAAACACCTTTAATTAGTCAAAAACAAACAAGAAAAAATGAAAAGCTAAGGTTTTATTGCAAATAATTATGCACATATGTATATATTTTGTATAAGAAACTGTGTCGTATTATCACGAAATTTTTTCTTTTATCAAGATTTTTTGTATAGAAGCCAATTTTCATTCAAAAATCTAATAAACTTACATTTTTTTCTCATAAGAAAATTAATATAAAAATTATTTAAACCAAAACATTGGTTTATAACCAATTGTTGAAATTATTTGTTAATAATTGTAATTCACAAATTGCACTCGTTGGTAAGTTCCCTGTTTAGTCTTTTGGATATTGTTGCCGTTTAATGAATGCGCTACGTGTACACCGATACGAAACTCAATTACCCACAAAGTCAGTGTACTTCGTTCGTCGTCGAGAGCTTAAAACAAATTACTACTACATAGGTACAAAGAGGCTCGTAGTATTGCCAGATGTTCCCAACGTCAAAAACGCTATAGTTTCAACAAAAGTGCAAACAAAGTGAAACGGCACAGGGGTACGTTGATACGGCATTCACGTTAGCAAAGATTGTTCTGATTTTGTTGATCATCTTAATTTTAGCAGAAAATTTATAAAATTGTGTTATTTCCAACATCTGTTTACAAATGGGTTCATAACCAAATAGATAAAGCAAAAAGCACTCACAATATTGACAAATTGTAGTTGAATAACAAAACATTTATTGAATATATTGTTATTAGTAAAAAAAATCAGTGTTAGAAACCAAAATAATAAGCCTGGCGTTGCCATTTAAGAAAAGAAAAACAGTACAGTCTGATGAATGAATTTGGCCTCTCGCGGAGTTATTCCTCGTGAAACAAACAAAGTACCCAGCATTAAATAGAAAGACTGAAATTTCCTTTAGAATGTGATTATATTACTAAAAAATAATATTCAAGTGTTTGTTTATGTGGAAATGCTGAGATGTGTAAAAATTAAACACATTTATACTCAAAAAGAAAAAAACTTTCAATCATGCGAAATTGAACAAATGTAGGCGAATTTGTCAAAAATGTAATAGGCTTTCTTGGAAATCGTTGTGGCAATCGTCATTCCTAAATTTTATAAAGAGATATCAGAACATCAGCAAATATGTATAAAAAATATACGACAAACATATTAGCATTTTCTTTTAGTCGATATAAGCCCATTTTTTTTCCTTTTCTCCACACATTTTGCGCTACGAATCTTCTATGCGAGATATAGTACAATAATCTACTTTTAACTTCTGACCTATTGAAGATGTTTATTACTTGAGGTTTGGTATAGTATAAATCGGAGATATATACAGCTTTGTACACATCTAATGAAATCCCGTGTAGTGCATAAAATACAAATATGTTCACTATTCGAAAACGAATCATACAATCACCGTAATAACATAGTTTTGTGGCCTCCGAAGAATGATATTTCTGAATGACTACCATGGGCGGCACCAAGACTTTTTAGACCATGAAAATAAAAAAAAAAACTTCTGAAAATGTGGTATCAGAATTTTTGCAATTTTTGTTAGTTTTCAAACAAATGTGTTGTATGGTCACCAGCTAAAACACATTGTGCCTCGTAAGGTTCCAAATTAGGAACGCCAGGTATATGGTAACTTTCGGGCGCTCTAAAAACGAAAATTATTAACCAATACTGTAGCCACCACTGTCTAAGCCATATATAATATATACAAGTTGGCACTCGAATAGTGCTATGTGGTAATAGTAACCGTCAATGGAGTTATATAAAGATGTTTCTTTTTACCCAGAACTACGCTGAAGACTTATCCGTTTCAATAGCATTTGGTTCAAGCAAGATGAAGCAACTACACACATAGCCAGACCGCTTATGGCGGAGCTCCAACGAAGATTCCCAAACAAACTAACATCCAGAAACTCCACTTTCCGCAGGCACCAAGATCACCTGACCTGACTGCACCATACATTTTTTATGGGGTTATTTCAAGCAAGAGGTGTACAAAACGAATCCAAGGAATTTGACTGAATCGAAGCAGTCCATTAAAACTATAATTAAGCCGATCCCGCAATGAATAATTTTCTGATTAGGTGTCGCATATGCGGCAATGAGCATGAAGGTTATTTACGGTGTATCATCTTCAAAACCAAGTTATATAAAACAAAATTGAATTTTTTTATGCAATGAACAAAAAAAAAAAAAATAAATGAAATACATTGATTAAAATAAAAATTATTTGAATTTCTTATCACAGTGCAATTGATGCACCCTGCATTTACGAGCTTTTTAAACTTTCCCAAGTATTATTGGTTTCCCAAAGTCTTTACTACTACATTGTGTATAGCTTCTTCATTTATTGTATTTTTGCAATTTTTTTTGTAACTCTAAGATTATGATTCATAATTTGCTTGTAAATAAACACAAAATTTTTACCACTTTCCGACATCTCTCTTATTGACACGGTTAGCTTTAGAGCAACTCTTATATGTACCGGATATTAGTTATATTAGTATGCTGTATTCCATGGCAACAATTAAATTTTATTTGACTGCAGTAAAATTTTGCAATATTTTGCCTATCGGGAGATATTTTCCAGAATGGAGCGAAATGTGTGTTTGAGAATGCCGAGTTACTTCATTAAATTAAAAAACAAATAAAAACAAAAAATAAATAACAATAATAGCAGTTAACTTACAAAAAAGTAACAAAATTAGTAAAACAAAAAGTTCTTAAGTTGACGAATTTAAACCATCTTTAACAAATTTTTCAGAGATTTCACTTATATGTAGACTTATACGTAATTACAATGCAATAATAGTGAACGTTTTCTAAGCCAAATAGTTGGCAGACCTATGTTTTAATTGTAAAGACCATTGACTAATAACATATGTGAATATGTGTATTCTTTCTCAGAAAATTGGTGATGTTAAAATAAAAATTCGCCCAATTTTTTCTTAAATTAGATTTTATTTATTTATTTATTTTTTTTTTTTGAATTTTTAAACGAATAATAGTATTTTAGCAGACATAGATTTTTTAGATTATTTTTTTAAAATTTTATTTTATTTTTTAAAAACTCCCCTTTACTTGCACAACCTACTAAATTATAAACAAATCGTGCAAAGTTTGGAAGAAATTTGAATTCCTTACTATTCTAGGCAAATTGTCCTTTAAAATAACTCAAAAATTTACTTTAACACGAATTCATACTTGGATTCGTCTTAAACTTACGTTTATCCACAAGGGTAAACAAATTACCCAAAAGACCTCAACGCACCCCGGTCTAAACTTTGTTCAAGTTTTTCGAGAGCGTTCCCAGTCTCTATTTTGTTCAGCATCAGAACAATTCTAAAAAATGGTGCATTATTGTTATTGATTTAAATACAAAATGCTAACTTGTCTTTGTTCGGTACACAGAAACTGTTAATGCCAATTTAATGGAATGTATAACGGCAACCATGACACCATAAACATTCCCAAACACAAGTGAGAATACTCACTTGCAATACTATATACCACACAACTGTTTGGTTTTTTTGGTTTCTTTTTGTTCACTTGAACTTGATTATTGTTGTTGCTGCGGTCCACTAAAGACATAATATATTTATGTATATATGAATGTATGAACAAAGTATGATTTCGTACAAAAGGTTACTCAAGGTACATTTAATTCTAATAATACATTTACATAACATAAAACCGTTCTTCTTGAAATATCAGTTTTTAAATTAAAAAGATTTTTACAAAATATAGAATGCAAAAATATTTAATTTTCACAATCCACTGACACATATGCAAATACAGTGCTCACGCACTAACATTTGTTAAAACTCGCTCTCTTCCACTTATTTTGCTCAACTGTTCACACAAATTGTTGCTTTGTTTTCCTATTTTTGTTTTATTTTTTGTATTTGCAATCAGCTGATGACGTTTATTTTTCAAAACAGAAACGAATACAGTTTTTGTTTGTAAATAATTTTGTTGTTATATTTTCGTGAATAACATTATAGTTTATCATTTGTGGCTTTTAGGTTATTTACTGGAATATCTTTGTGAATTTTGTTGTAATTGAAATTATTTATTAAAATTAACTTACAGCTTTGGTGATATGCTGATGCTGATGATGTCAAATTTAATTCAACTCTAATGAAAAGAAATAAAAGTTGCGAAGCAGTTCACTTCAAAAATACGTCGAACGCACTCAATAGGTTTGTACAATCCTCTCATTTACTCTTGGTGTAGAGTTGCCGCATCAAAAATTTATGAAATTGCTAATTTTGTAAAGAATTGTGAATAATTTATAGCATCATCTGCGGCGAGGTGGCGACCTCACGACCGATAAGAGGTGTAGAATAGATGAAAGATATTGACCCTTGATTAGGTTCGAAATAATCTTAATGTATTCTCAAATTTTAGAAACCACACCTTTGGAATGAAGATTGTGGCTGCGTTATATATAATGTGCCCAACGGACCATTTAATAAGCGCAATGTGCGTTATGGGATGAACAAGTCGTAATGTAGTCAAACTGAGGGGAAATGTTTAAAAATTTTTTTCTGTGATTCCGCCTTTTCGAACAGTTATTCTAACTGCAAGAAAATATAAATTTTCGTTGTTGAATAGAATGGAGAATGAATTTCAGAAATGAGAAAAACGCACTTAAATCATATACGACAATTCCTAACTCATTTAATCTAAAAATGGTGGTAAAACACCTGTATAGTAGCGAATTGTCAAAGAAAATTTAAAATACAAAATTGGAAAGCCCGGTTACATTTTTAAAATTCTTTAAGCAATTTAAATTTTATTGCATGGTACAAATTTTCATTCCCAATAGAAAATTTAATCAAAGCGAGTTTAAATTATTAACTATTGAGTCTTATTTCATACATTTTAAGTTGTATAATGAAATTACAAATGCAAATTAAGAAAAATTATAAACCGACTAAAAAACTCTTTTTAGAATTCATTCGACAAAACAAATGCTAATATTTGTGTAAAATATGGATTTCTATTGCAATGTGATAATGTTGGAAATGTTCCCAACCCAACTTTTTCTGATTTCGATGTTTTTTTAATTGATTTATTTTCCTTAATTTTCTTTAGAGGATGGAGTAACTCAGGCAATAATTTTAACGCCGAATTTTGAAGACTAAGAAATTTTTATTTCATAAGAAAAAGCGCTTAAATAAGGGTTTTGGTAAAAATGTAAAAATATATATGTCTTCAATTAGATGGTTAAACAAAGCCGAACTTAACTGATTGTTGTCCATAAAAGATTATGAAAAAAAATTTTGAACTGGCTATAATATGACAGATCTGTTGAAAGGTAATCAAACTTGTCATAAGACTTGTTGTTAATGTTGAAATTGAAAAAGGTTAATGCGATATAAATTACTGTACAATTTAAATATTGTATATTTCTGTAAAAGTTTGCATTTAACAAAAGTTAGCTTGTAATTAAACTTACTTACTCCGGAATCTCTGAATCCATCCCGGGGAATGTAAATCTGTTGGTGGAATTAAAATCTACACTCATACGAAATCTACATATTTATACAAAAAATGTAAACTTTTCGCTCGTTCATGCACTTGGAGCAGCAAGAACGTATTTTTAAAAATATACTTATAGAAATTATCAAATTATTTCTGTTATCGAAGTGTCAGCCGTATCGTACAGCATATAAACTTAGTAATGACTTCTTAGAGGTTTTAAGATGCCTGGTATATATTAGCGCTACCTACTGGATACACCTCAAATGATTTATTGGGTATACCAGTTAGTGATGACAGATTTACAATTCGAAAAAAAAAACAGTATATTCAGGTTAAACAAAAACAGTACTTTTAATTAAACTTTGAGAAAAAGGAAATACTGTTCTTAAGCCGAAATGTACAATAAGTTTTATTTCATTTCAAAACAAAAATAAAAAACAATAACATTTTTCATTTGTTCAGAAAACTGCAAATTTATTTTCAGTCAGCTTTAAATGAACATTTTTTAATAATGTTTGTTTAACAATAAACAGCTGATATAAACAAGCATTAAAAAATATTTAAAATATAATATTTTATTTTTATAATAAAATTGTAATAAAAGACATAATTTTACGGATACAATGTCAGGCATGTGCTGGTTAACAATACAAAAAAAATTGCAGCACTGATTATTATTCACATGAAAACAATGTTTGAAGCAATTTTTTCTCATGATTATATTAATTATTATTCACGTGAAAACAATGTTTGAAGCAATTTTTTCGCAATTAAAAAACATACTACCAACCTTAAGGCAATTACACTTAACCATGCACAAAGCCCAAGTACGATTTCAATGTAGAGGCAGGGAACTATCCCTAATTTACAATTCGCAAAATTAGTATCATTTTCTCAAACTAGCCTTTGGAATCATCGTGAACCAGTAGTTTCCGTTCAGAGACTGAATGTGGAAAGCTCTCTCATATTGCATATATGGCAGGCAAAACAATTTGTTCTTTTATTCAATTTTTGGTTCTGTAAAATAAGAACAAACCTGAATATTGATTTCAATATAATTTGCTATTTAAAAATTTATATATTTTGCATTCCGATGTTATAGACAGGCGTTTGATTTTCGAATACAGCAGTTTCGAAATTTTAAGAGATACCTTCAAATTCAATTTTGATAAAAATGAAATATGATTTTTTCCATTAAATATTACATTTTATTGCATCATGAAAACTTGTACTATGCCGATATTTCATGATGAAACTCCATATAAAAATAATGCCCTTGAAATTCCCAGCTACAGTTTTTGGCAAGAAAAGTTTCTAGCACTAATTTGTAAATACATGATAAAAACAACTGAATACCAGGAGATATTTCATACATTTTTTAAAGTTTTTAATGATTGCTTTAAACTTTTTAATGAAACTGTAATATAAAAAAAACACAATTATGTTTGTAAAATTTTTTATGCTGGAAATCAACTTTAAAAAAAGTTGACAACGCCGCTTACTTTTAACGAGGAACCGACGTTAAGAGAATATTTTCTCATGGAAAAAATGTAGGACATTCGTTTGAAAATTAATTTATTCATTGGAATAATAATACCAATGAAATATTTCAAAAATAATCGCATAATTTGATCTCAACGCTGGGAGATGTATGACGGACATGCGCATTCATTGTGGCCTGGACGGTTGCAGTGGGAACTGCCTCAATTACTGTTCAAATGCATTGCATCATGTATCGGTTTTTATTTTGTAAACCTGCTGTTTGCAAATACATCAGCGTGATAAGGTGTAGAGGTCTTAGGGTCAACGGAAAGTGGAGTTCCTCAAAATCAACTTATTGCACAATTTTCGATGCAAGTCTACCATAATCGGCATAACTACTTGGCAAGTTGCACCATCTGGAAAGAAAAACTCTTTCAACAGCTTTAAGTAACATCTTAGAAAAGTTTATTAGTGTGTGTCAAGATCTGTCGATATGTGCCATGGTATTGCTCGTGTTGGATCCACGTTCCGGTCGAAGCTGAAATATTTCTCCAAATCCCATTCAGATTTACGTTTGTTACTAATTCCTGAATGTACATGTTTCTTTTAATGAAATGATCACTAAGTTCTAATGATATGAGCTTAGTACCATGTTCTTTTCACAGGGAAGGAATATCTTGACATTCTCATTCATTCCTCTTTCTTTTTTTTTTTTTTTTTTTTTGTAAATGCCACAGTTGAAACGATTTTTGCATGCCGATGACTCTATTTCCTATTTCAAGCACATCAAAAGTATAATTAAAAAAACTTCAATTTTAAACTGTTTGGTATTTCCCAAATGAAATGGAAATTGTTAAGATATTTCCATAAATAATTTTAAATTATAAATTATTTGAGATTAAGTTAAAAAACAAAATGTGAAATTACATTTCAACTCAATAAAAGGAATTTAAAAAGCAATGTAAATTTGAATTGCCCGAGGTTTTATTTCTTGTGAAGTCGATATAAATAAAATAGTAGAATTTTTAAGGCCTTTAAATTTCTAGAAATTGAAAAACATTTTTCATTTAGCTTTCTGTGAAAATTTTAGATAATTTGTATCCATTAGTCTTTATGCTATTCTTGTTTTTAGACGGAAAAAACGGCAGCACAAATATGTGTATTTTTCCAATTGCATATTAAAACGGCAATTAAATTCAATGGACTGCTACGAATTTCAAAATAGCATTCAAACCTATGTTAGTGCACAATTCAGGAATAAGGCAACTCTAAATGAATATAGAAAGAGATGAAACGATAGCTTTGTTTATCTATACTGTTGATATCTAGTATAAATTGCAAGCTATTTTAATTTTTTATCATCTGTTTTTATTTTTCCCCGTCTATGTTTTGACTTTCGCTATTTCTTATTTTGCTAGTAAACATTTCTTTGTTATGCTATGCTAAGAAATTGCACGAATAAGTTTGACCGTCAATTAGTATGGGGATGCGTCTACCAATGTGCGGTTTACGAAGTGCATTTGCATAAGACTCCCTAAGTACAGCTGATATATGCAGAGAGCATTAACCACAATCATACAAATATATATGTATATACATATATATATACTTGTTTGTTTTTGTTTCAGTGTATAACATATAAAAACAAACTTTTCAAGGTCACAAGACACGTCAAGAACAAACAAAACTAATACAGTCACAAACACACAGTGGAAGAGGGGGAAACCCAAAGCCATACGTACGTTCCATCAGAGCTGTATATACAGCTATATATAATGTGTGTATGTATATATGTATGTACTAAAAGCATTTAACTGTTCTTCACGAAGATAAAAACAAAGCCGACATTGTGGCAGAGCTGCCATTGGAACGCTATTTCTATAAATTTCCCCGTAAATCGCTACCATATCATTAATTCGCCATATTTAGCATTTTTGGCTGAATTGATTGTATGTACTTTTAAAATGGTCTTTCTCACTAAATGATCTGTTCCAACCCAACATCCAACATTAATGTCCGAATATTGGGTTTTATCTACCGGGGTTTCGGTAGATTTCACTGTCTATTGTAAGAAAAAGCAAGGGTTTTTTTTACCTCTTCTCGCAAATTGCCGTTCTTAATTCCAAAAACAATGATACTTTTATTGTAGTGGCAACGCCATCTTTTTGTTATTGGTTTCAAGCACTGAATTTGGAAAGGCTTATATGTTTACTTTATAATACATTTAATAAAACAAATGAAATGAAATTGTAATATAAAGGCAAAATGTTATCTTTTTATAAAGACCATATCGAACCTACTATAACGTTAAAAAGTTTGTTCTTTCGATTTCAGTGTTGGAAACCAACACCAAAGGATTGGCAACGCCGCTAAATTTTTTAAAAAAATCATAGTACCTAGTTTTACTTAATAAACGAGAAAAATAAAGTTTATAAAAAGTATATTAGAACTTAGGAGGATGCTGATTTAAGTCTGATTTTTTGCATAATTTCTTAAATGACGTTAATACTTGTCGATTGATTTCATCATACCGATATGGTAGGGGTCAATATGTTGTTGTCAATGATTCGTTGTCTTCTGGCGTTGAGCGTTCGCTAAAGTAGGGTCTCAAAGTAAAAACGGTAAAAAACATTGACACACTCATTCTGGTACCTCTCATACAAGTTGATTTAACCCATATATTCTAAGAATGAAAATGGGCGACGTTGCCGCATCCACTCTGATACCTCTCATAAAAACTGGCCGATTTATCGTAATTGGGTTTTCACTGTAATCCCTAATTCATAACCAGCAGTTGGCTAAATTCGCACATTGTTTCACAGTAACTCCGTCGTTTAAAACACTTGTTTCGTTAACAAATTTAAAGACAACCAGCACACTGCAATTCTAATACATTGATTACAGAAAATTGTTTGGAGCTGAATCGGGAAATATACATGAACGGCTCCAGAATGCTCTCCAGAGCATCCAATTATAAGTAAATTACAAAATGCAACAATTCGTCTATTTAATCAATTAATCTGCTTAATATTATAAGTTAAAAAAAAAAAACACGTAATAAAAATTAAATATAAAATTTATAAAAATATAATATGATTTTAAAGAAAGTATGATTATTAAAGACAAAAAAAGTATGAAAAAAGACTAATTCAAAAGTTAGAAGTTAATCGGCATATAATGTGGAAATATAAGATAATCGGTATGTAATAAAGGCTGCTCACAATTTAATTGAAAACAACATTTTACAGTAAAGTCTGGAAGTGTTGTAGAATATGCCTTTTGTAAGAATCAGGACATAATTTAAAACATTTTAAATGGCTTAGTAGTAAATTGTAAATTCGACCTACTCTTACTACGTAGCTCCAAACAATATAGAATACTACCTTACCTGGGCAACAATAAATCAGTTATAAAAATTTCGCAGTGAATAATTTAACCGCCGGACATTATCCACATGATAGTTAAAGCTTAGTTTGTTATCTAAAACTACACCCAAACAATGTACACTGTGGACTACCTCAATACGTGTGCCACGATAAGATAGACTCAGGTTTAAATCACGATTAGAAAAAAGCATAGCTTTTGTTTTTAGAATGTTGATTAAGAGTTTATTTTTCGTCAGCCATGAGCAGATCAAATTTAATGCATAATTAATATTACTTTACTCCCTTAAAGAGCAATTGTACACCATTTGCAAATGAATAGGAAATGCAAGGATACTAAAGAGGTCATTCAAGTACAAAACTATAAGTATTGCACCAAGTACCGAACATCAATCAATCTCTCAGACGTCATAAGACACATTTGGTTAAATGATACTTGGAACTTTAGATGTTGTTACAATTTTGCCGTACCAGATGATATATAACCTAATTTTTTTGGATGAAGATACCAAAATATATAAAAATTCAACGCAAAATACTAATATAAAAAAAATTATCTATAAAGTGCATAAGAAAATTGGTTATTTACTGACATAAAATTCCTTTACCAAGCATTACAAATTGCCTTGCGTCTCATGTTTGAGATATGAAAAAGCTTCTCACATACAGTGAGCATACAAATAATCTATTTTTGGACTCAATTAACGGGACCTACATTTTAACGACGATTCCAACTGCTGCTGTCACAGCAGTCTAATACAATGGGGGAAAATTCATCTTACTGAAACTAACGACTTAGGGGTTGCGAGGGAAAAATTGAATATTGGAAAAAAGATCAATTTGTATGGGATGTACTAGAAGGGGTGGACCGAAAAAGACCATTTACAATACCCCGTTACGATTTGGTAATATATTAAACTGTGCCAAGGAGTTTAATTAAGATTTACGACAGTTATCGTGTCTACCAGCCAGCTGGCCGGACAGACAGACATCGCTTAATCGAGGTAAATAGTTATGAAACACAGTTTGCCAGAAGATATTTATTAGTGTAAACTCTTCCTTCAGGGTGTTGCAGGTTGTGGTACCAAACGATACATATGTATCTTCACTTCTTTAGGTTAAATTATAAAAAGGGGAAGATTTAGCAGTGTACTGTAAACTTTTAAGCAAAATGATAATGTAAGCGTTGCGTTCCCGAATGAAGAGGATTATGAAAAAAAATTTTTTTTTTTGAAAAATGCATCTATAGTTCGAAGAGGTTATGTTTTAAGAATTTGTTTTCGGTTATCAATTTTACTAACAGAAAAAATTTCCTCGCATCTCATGTATGAGGTATGGGATAGCTTCCCATGTTCAATGAACTTACACGCATTCTATTTTTAGACTCACTAAACGCGATCTACAGTTTAACAGCGATTTCGAACATCACAATATCAACACCCAGGGGCAAATATCTATTAGCCAAAGGTGTTTCATAATTCATAAGTCAATTGGGCTATGTCCATTTATCTGTCTACATTGCACACACATAAGAACCGCCCGGCCCTGTTCTTCTCCGTTTATCAGGCATATGAAATCATGGGCAATGATTTCATTGGCCAGATTTAGTTTCGTTGTGCGTATGGATAGTGAGGTAAGCGGAATCGTTTCTATATAGAATTCTCCTCTATGGTACGAACACAGAGGTTAAGTTACTATAAAGAAATTATCTCTCTCCGGGATCCATAAGATAAAATATTCGACTAGTAGGCGTGATTGAGCCTATTTTTCTTCGATAAAGTTTGGCAGCTTTTTGGTTCATGTCCATGCTATCCCTCGTTTATTAGCTTATGGAATCAGAGGCTATATTGTGCCTCTGGCGTAATTTAAATCTTCCCTCAAACATTGGAGACATTTAGTTTGCTCAAGCCAACAAGGAGTATCTTAAGTGAGTCGTTTCTCTATATAGCTTCTCCTCTCTAAGTACGTTTCTATTATATAGGATAGACATTATATAGAGAAATCAACTCGCTCACTTAGTATTCCGTAGAAATCAGTCAATTTTTCATTCTTTTATCTGTAGCTTATAATTGACAGACCGCAGTGACTTAAATATTTTATGGTATTGCTTTACAATTTATTTAGCGTAATTGAAGTGATCCTATTTATTTTAAATATGAATCGAGTTGTTCGATAACTTGTTGCTATTTAGAAAGTAATTCCATTGTGCCTCTCTCATAAAAAGCCTCGTCCCTGTTACCCAAGAAGTGAGACAGTCGAGTTGTACGAGGTTCTCTTAAGGCGAATTTTTCTCCAACAAAATCGTTCGCCATAGATAGCGGCAAGTAGTTATTACTTGGTGCCAGAACCGGAGTATTAGGTGGATGCACAAGAACCTCCCAGCTGAGCTTCCTCCAGACGATCCACTTATTGACAATACAGGTCCGAATTGCGATTTTGGCCGTTGAGAAGCAGCACATAGTAGATGATTCTCTGACAATCCCACAAAACACATAGCAAAACCTTCTCGACCATTCATCCTGGCCGGCTCAGAGTGATTCGACCACCACGGGTTTCGCCTGACGTCGTCATCCGCTTCAGAAATTTTGCGATTTATTAGCGATTCGGAGACGAAAATTCGGACCATGAGTTTTTTTTTTTTTTTTTGCATATAGCTTTGTTCAAGTGGTTCCAAACAATCTTTTGTCAATAATTAGAAACAGCGCTTAAATATCGACCTTTCTGGACGGTTTCCATTATTCAATCGACATTTTCGACAATTGGCATTTCAGAAATTGCAACCAAAATTACCGGAACGGAATCAACAAGATCAAAATTGGCCATAATTGGTTATTTGCTGGTGTCGATCTTTGACGCTCGCTCAAATAAAAAGGCGTTTGAATAGTTTTTAAGTACAAAAACTTATCTTTCTAAAGTCATCAGGCGTAAGCCGATTACGCTTGTACAACGCGAGATACAGAAATGTATTTCTTCCAGAGAGATGGAGCGAATCTCCAGGAATTTCGGCAGCAGCACATTAAGTGAAATTATGTACATATAAGTTAATGCAAGAGAGTACAGTTTCTGCCCCGATTATATAAGGAAATACGACTTAACTCGGAATTAATCTTTTTGAAAAAAATATCCACTAAATTTTTTTAAATTTGTTATAAATTTTCAATTATGCGGAACTTTGACTTCGTGCTTATATGACATCAAATATCTTAATATATCTTAAGATCATAAACAGTAATAACCAAAAAAAGTTCGCACTTAAATCAACATTTTGGAAAATTACGCAATTTTTCAAAATTCGCTGTTTTGAAAAATTACCATAACTTGTGAACAGCATTGAATTTTGGAAGGGGGGTTACGCGTAAATATGCGTTAACATTTTCACAATGATAACGAGTAATAAACTCAACTTTGTCATATTTCCATTTACGTTATTTTTTTCTTGTAGAGATGGGCTGGAAATGAGTTCCTGTTGCGTAAAATTTACATATCAGATAACGCTAAAGAAAATGGCATTCAAATGAAGTTTGGATAGAACATCGCAATTTTATAATTCGCTTATTGTTAGACATCCTAAATATGAAAGACTTTAATGACTACAACCGGAGAATTACAAATTTTAAATATGTTATCATTTTATTACAAATAAATGAACCATTATTTTCGCTGGTAGTCCAAAAAAAAAAAAAAATAAACATTAAAGCTATTACAAAATCTACTTATACATTAAGTACTGGTTTTATAACTTAAATGTAAAAGTTGAGAATTTGATTTTAAAAACGATTAACGTTGCTGGTAGTTTACTGAATTTGTGGGGGAGCATTTCAAAAACTCATAGTGGAACATTTTCATATAAACTGCGATATTAATTAGTAAGAAGTTGGGACTTTGAAAATTCATATGCGTAATTCACACGATAAGACTACAACACATAACACCGTTCATTATTTTTAAGTGCAGTTTGAAGTTTTTATAATTCTTGCGAGTCGTTGCAATTGTTGCGAGGTAGATGTAATTATATATAAAAGAGCACTGATTAAAGTTTTGAAATTTGTATATACTCAATAATGCAGCTTTGCATTTCCAAAAAATCAGGTGAAAATGCCTGGCCATTGACATGGAATTAACAAAAAAATCCAACCGTTAATTTTAATTATGAGAATAAATGTTAAATAATTTTAGGATGATTTTGAAAATGAATTAAATTTAAAGTACAAGGAATCTATCATGTAAGCCTAAGCCTGCGCATACAAAAAATGCGTCCTTAAAAGTATGCTCAAAAAATGTGTTTATTTTACAAATTATGAGTTTTTATTTTTTAGATGGATACCTGCATATACAAGAACTTGTGATAATTGAGTTATATTTGATCTTTGCTGTACGTTGAGCAAAACCTTTTAAATGGTTTAGCGAATTGACGTCGCCAATCGGTCGTGTTGTATAGCTCGTGGCACCGTCTTATTAAAACCAAATAACAGTAGCGTACATTGCGATGATGCAGAGCCCTGACCACATCTGTAACACTTTCAGCCTCTTCAAATTTCCTTATAATCTTGCCAATTCCTTGCACAGTAAATCAATTATGACGTCCATAATCACCCCGTAATGCGCGAAAAGTGTCCACGTTTGAATCACCACTTTTAACCATTTTTATGCGCTTTTCGGTTACTGAACGATCCATATTCGTAAATGACATACCTTTCATTAAATAAATAATACTTTAGATGACAGATATTCAACAGCTGACAGCTTTGCCAGACCGGTAATTTAAAAATCACAAAATGGATAACTCTATAATAAAAATCAACAAATTTTAGAGATTCTGATTCATGGTTTATTTTCTTCTTTTGTTAATTTTAATATATGCTGGCACCACAGACTTAATTTTTCTGAGAATCATAATGATTGTTTTACCCACAAGTAAGAGCACACATTAAAGAGCAAATCTCTTAAACATTTTTTAATACTCAATGTAACAGCTTTAGCAAATAAGTAGTGAGAATCCAAAGGCATAAATTACAATGTTGATTTTAATTTCTGTTTTATATAAAATACCTTTATCTACACATATTAGAATGTTCCATGCTGAAGACGCAAAGCTTTGATCAATATAACCCTCAATTTACAAAAATTTAATATGTATTGTACATAATGACAATGACAACAACAACAACACGGAAACAAACTTGCGGTCAAAGGCATCGCTCGACAAAGCACATAAATGGATAATGAATATGAGGTGATAAATACGAAAAGAGCTATCAGTCAATGAAAGTGATGTAATAAACATTTCGCATTTCATTTAATGTGGGGGTATCTAATAAATACATATTTACTTACGGGTACACGTACATACATATGTTTATGAATGTGTTTATCGCTTTTTATTTTCCTTTAGTTTAAACTAATCTATTTATTAGAGGACATCAACCTTTTACAAAAAAAAAAAAAAAACAAAAAAAAAAATCGACGTATGAAACAGATTCCTACCAACTCAATTTACCCCTAAGTAAACAAAATGTTCATACTAGTGATGGGCAATTCTCGGTATTTGAGGAACCGGTTCTTTCGGGATGTGTACAAAGTGCAACTAAAAAAATGGGCCGAGGACCATTCTCAACAACATATAAAGTTAAAAAAAAGTTATTTGTTTTTATTTATCACTAGCCGACCCGGCAAACGTTGCTTTGCCTTCAAATTTTATTTTTATTGGAAATGTTTCAATGTTAAACAAAATTCTGTTTAAATACCGCTAGCAGGAGCAGAAATAATTACTTTTTAATTTGTGGTTTGTATAGGAGGTACCACTCCCCATTGTCCAATCCCGCCCATATTTGCAGCAGCACTTAAGATATGTACACCAAACCGATGTACCAAATTTTGTTCAAATACCGTAAACAGAAACAGAAATATTGGATATTTAATTTATGGTTTGTATAGGAGGTACCACGCCCCATTGTCCAATCCCGCCCATATTTGCAGTAGCACTTAAGATATGTACACCAAAACTACGCACCAAATTTTGTTCAAATACCGTAAGCAGGAGCAGAAATAATTGATTTTTAATTTTTAGTTTGTATGGGAGGTACCACGCCCCTTTGTCCAATTGGACCGAATTGTAAATCTAAACCATCCCGGGCACCACCCAGACGCATATACAAAAATTTATGCAAAGCGGCCCAGCCGTTATGGAGTTTTAAGCATAGGAACAAACCACGATTCATTTTTATATATATAGATATAGATTTAATACGGCAAAGAAGTATCTCACAAAGGGAATTCCAGTATTTTTGCACCAAATGCGTTTCATAAGTTCTAAGTCAATTGAGGACGTCCGGCTGGTTGGCAGGTAGACGCAATAACTGCCGTAAATCTTCATGAAACTTCTTAAAACGTTGCACAGCCTAATATTATTCCTTATCCTCGTCGGCGTTGTACCGTTGTACCGACCAGAATTTTTGTCGATTATTTTCATCTACAGTTTTTGGGGAAATCTGGGAGAATCCACCGGTTAAACATGGTATCTCCCATACAAATGGCATTATGTTCATATTTTCTATTCAGTTACGAGAAATTCAATAAAATTTTGTGCATATTATGAGTTAGCTTAGGTAGTGTCTAGAAATGAAACCACGTCGGACCATGTCGTCATGCCTCTTTTTGTACCTTCCATGCGAATTACCCAATTTTTCAAAATTCAGTTTCATGTCTCTAACCCCTAACACGGAAACTACAGCCGCCACAATTTTTGTTCATTGTTGTGCACTAAAATTGTTGGTAAACGTTGAAAAAATGACCAGCTAACCATGCCCCTTCCGGTGCCTCCAATATAAATGACCGACCTAACCCATATACAGTCTTAGCTTCATATGTTTTAAGTAGTTGTATTGAACTCAAGTAAATTCTGCACACATCATGCGTTTCATAAATTTACTTCTGAGAATAAATGTGGACAGCAGTACCATGGACATGCGTTGATCCAAAAAAAACTGTTCAACGTATAAGGAAATTTTGATAAAAAAAAATAGTTAAGTGTATTTTGTTGGCTTTGTTTGCCAATGGAACCAGTGAAACTCACATAAAAACTTAATGTGCGAATATAAAAATTAAATTATTTGTTTCTTCTTTTATGACATGATGAAGATGTATATCATTTGTAACACTCAGAAGGAGGCGTTTAGAGTACCAAATGTGTTTAATGACTTTTTAGTTGGATTGAGTGATGTTTATCTTGGACGATTTCGTTTCACTGAAATAAGATCTGCAGAGGGAACACTCTTTCACTAGGATCTGTTACGAGAAATTAACGAACTCTCTCACTAAATGTCTCCAATATTTAAGAAGAATTGTATTACGCCTGAAAGCACGCGATAGCATTAATATAGTGGCCATTGCCATTGATTTTATATAGCTGATAAACGGAGAATAGCATAGAATTGAACCAAAATGCTATTAAACAAGAAAAAATCTGCCTGAGCCTACTAGTCGAAGGTTTTATCTTTTGAAGCTCAGAGGGAGATGGTATCTCTGGTAGGTAATTTAACCTTTGAGACCGATATACAATTTACGTTTGTTAGCAATCTGAAATGCAAGGGAATCATGTTTTAGGTCTAAATTCGGCGTTTGAGTGAGCTAGCCGATAGGAGAGCTGAGATTCAAAATATCGGTCTGTTACCATCAATCCACATGGACCTAAAATTATGAGTCCGTATCGCGCCTCGGTTCTTTCGAAGTTGATTCCCAATTACTTTTAAGAAGAACCAGTGCAGCGGGTCAAATTCCTCGATTCTGTGCAACACTTGTTCACGCCGCTGAAGACTGAAATTGTATAGGTATATGACCGTATAGATCAGGGCCGCGAAAATTTAAGCAATTGTACTTATTTGATTTAATTGAATTTAGGTGCTATTTAATTGAAATGGACATTAATGTTTATCTGTTGGATCTGACTAAACTGAGGATTTGCGTTTTAAAAATCAGTGTATAACCTAGTTTCAAATGTAATTCAATAGCAGCACATTAACAAGTGAAATAAATCAACATGAAATGTTTGCCAAAAAGGGCTTTAAATGTCACTTTTAAATTGTCACTTGTAAAAATTGTAGACAATTGTAGGAGTATTTAATAGTTGTAGTACAAATCTGGATTTAGAACTTTATTGAACATATGTAGATCCAAAATGGTCTGAAATATTATACATCAGGTAAACTTGATATTGAAGTACTTAAAACGTATACCGATATTATGGGCGCTTCATTTTATTTTATTTTTATTATTATTTTTTTTTTTTCCTTTTTTTTTTTTTTGAAGTGTTAACTTCAGGGTTAACTACCAGTGGTCATCTGAAGTGTTATTCATTTAGGGAAAGGTTTGCCATTTACAACTATAGATCGTTTAAAACCCAAAGAACGCGTAAAAATAATTAAAACTTACAAAAGTGGTGATTCAAACGCGGGCTTTCAATCGAACAAAATTTTCTTCAGCGAAGAAGTTCATTTCTCACTTGGTGGTCACGTCAACAAGCAAAATTGTCGCATATGGGGCTCGGAGAGACTAGAAGTGTTTGTGGAAAAACCATTGCATCCGAAAAAAGTGATTGTTTGGTGACTGGAGGTGTCATTGGGACGAATTTTTTCAAAAGATACCTCAAAAGGATCCAATGCTGCAACCAATCCAGAGGCGGTCATTTAAATGGCATTGCATTTCGTACATAATGGCAATGTCCAAGCTTTATAATGAAATAAGAGTTTCACCGAAATCATAGCTTTATGTGTATTTTATTTAACTTTACTTTTGTTTATATCATGAGAGACGAAAAAGTACTATCTGATATCTATTTAGTACAGAAAGGAAAATTTAATACCCCATCCCTGACATAGATAAGAAACAAATTAAACACAATTTGGAAATTACCACTGTTGTAAATGTGCTATATAGTTTGCCGCTGGCTGGCATGGAAGTAGTTTATCGTTGGTAAAGGATATTCAAAATTTATGAATTAAATACACGTCTATATGAATATCAAAAGTAGTGTCGAATTTTGTTTGAAAAATATTTTTTGTTTGTGTTTTTGTCCTAGATTTGTTTTCGATTTTCTGAATGCATATTTATAACTGCAATTGCTTAAAAAAGTTTGGCCATCAGCTATCCAAAAACAACAAAGATAAAAAGCTAAGAATATGTATTTATGTCCCGAGCGCAATGAGATTTCGGCTACAAAATGGCCTGAATTCTCAAACAAATACTAAAAACGCCCAAATATTAGATTTGTAACAAATCTTTATTTGCACTTTATTTGTGCATAAATAAAGGCTAAAATTAGTACAGTTATTATTTATTTATTTTTTTGCAGAATTTTTAAAGGACCAACCGATGGCCTATTTCATTATTATTACCATCGTCATCTGCAAGCAACATGATAGTAAGACAACACCACATACATATGTTTCCTGAACGTCCCATGCAAATTGACCTATTTTACGAAATTTTATTTGTTTCCTGTAACTACTCATTCGTAGGCTGCAGTAAACTAAGTTAAAAATCTTGCACAAAATTTAAGAAAATCGACTAATTAATCACACCCTCCGTTCAAATGACCGATTTAACATACATACATATATGTATATTTTTAGTTTCATATTTTTTAAGTAGTTCCACTACATACAAATTGACCGATTTTTCGAAAGCAATCGATCCTCTGTAATCTCTAATGCATAAACTACAGCTGCCTAGATTATTGTCCAATATATTTGTTTATAATTATCAGATGAACTTGAGTAATATAGCAAGGTAAGGACGCTCTTTCTGGTAGATCTCACACAAATGGCCGATTTAACACATACCTATGTACTTATTTTTATAACTTCCAAGTAGCTATACTGAATTCTGTCAAATTTGTCACACATCAAGTGTTTGACTAACCAAGTTCTAAAAATACAAATAGAGTTCATTACCATATCTCTTATTTTTGTGTGTTTGTCCGTTGTATTGGCTATTTATAAGCCTGTAGAACATGAGAAAAAGTCAGCGGATAGACGCGTTCTTTCTGGTACCACTCATACATATGACTGATTTAACCCATATATTCTTAGCGTCATATCTTTTAAGCATTTTCATTGAATTCCGTTAAATTTGCACACATCAGGAGTTTGGTGAACTAAATTCAAAGAAATGAAATAAAGTGCATTGCCACGTCCCTTCTAGTACCTTCAATATAAATTGAAAAAACTTCCCCTAATAATCCCTAATCCGAAGACGGAAGCTTCTTAAATTTTTATCAATTGTTTGGCATAATAATGCTTAGCCCTCTTTGATAACCCTCATACAAATTCCCTAAATAACCCATATATTCCTAGATTAGTATCTTTCATTTAACTGTTCTAAATCCAGTATAATTGAGCACATATCAGACATTTAGCACTAGGAATGAAAATAGACTGCATTGCCACGCCCCTTAGGGTACCACATGAACAAATTTGCCAATTTATGTATGAATACCATTACAAATAACGTTAAAAAACGCTGAACTATTAAAGTTCCACGTTGGAAATGAGAGCGAGAAGGGACAAAATTGCGCTCTTGAGTGAACGTTGGCAGCAAGCGAATTTCATTCCAGAGAAAAATAATTGGTCGTGTGTGGTACACTGGTAGTGGTACACCGATAGTGGTACACTGGTAATGATACACTGGTAGTGATACACTGGTAGTGGTACACTGGTAGTGGTACACAGATAATAGTACACTGGTACTAGTACGGGTACACTGATACTGGAACAGGTTTTTGACTTAACTTAGAACATAATATTATTATATTCTTTTGATAGTGAACTACTAGGTAAGTGGAACTTCGAATTGTTCCTAATTCTTCTTTTGTTGCCGAATCCTTCTTTTGTTTTGATGCTTTAGAACTACTCTTATTTGTTAAATTAAATTTAAACTAAATTTCAAATATTTATAAATTAATAATTTATAATCACTTCTATTAAATAAATACCAATCTCTTTCTAAAAATTGTCAGTTTTTAAGTATAAAATACAAAAGCGATTGAAAAGTAACAAACAAGAGGGAGCTATCATCATCTGTAAATAATGGGAACGTGTTATTTGTGTAGAAATGATTTGAGCCAAGTGGGTGGAAAAATATGTTTAAAGCGTTGAATGTGTTCTTTTTAATGATTGCTAACAAAGTTTCGTAAAATAAATTACAATCCTAATCGAATTGAAATAATATTTTAAGAACGTTGCCACAAATACCACACAAAGATTTTATTTCAAACGTTGACTAAACATTATTTTATTCGGTGGTGAATTTTATTGAACTTAATTTTGTCATTTAGCAGTTCTGAATGCCGATATGAAATGTAAGTTTTGGTATATTTGTTAAAGTAAAACGTACAGCATTTAGTTCTTCTATTATTCTTGCAGACATTTATTCTTACAGACAAACGTATGATTCCATTATAATAGTACTTACTTGATTAACGATTCTATAAAGGCTCACAAATCTCGAAAATATCGATTATGGATCGGTTCGCCGAAGTATCGTGCGGGAATTTTTAATTGAATTTACTTTAAATCAACGTTTACTGTGAAAATTGTTCGTAGTTGCATAGTTGATTTTCAATAAGTTAAATTAACTATTTTAATTACTGCCAATTAAGTTGTTAGTTGGTAGCTTTTTATTATGTCAGTAGCGCACGTACTAAATCTTTTCTGTATACCTCTTCATTCATAATGTATGGCTGTTTAAAATTCTTATTTGCATGGACGGTGCCAATCAAGGCCTAATGTAACCTATGATTCTTTTCTGGGCGCTGTAAATATACTGTTAAAATTTCATGACAATCGGTCTATTACTTTAGACGCCTATTCGGAACAACATTTAATGTTGTATATAGATGTAGACTTTAAAAATACAATGGCCAAGTATTAGGATTGTAACGCCTGTGAAACTGGCTCCAGAATGCAGTATTTTGTATCTGTTTCAGTCTTAAGCAATGCAAATTTAAACTTTCTTTTAAGACAACCTGTGTTAAAATAAGAATGATAATCGATAATTTTGAAAGAATAAAAGAAAATACTAATACAAAAAAAAACTTACATTTTTTTGTACACGTAATTTACCCAAGAAAGAAGCATGTACAAAGTTGTTTAAACATCTGCCCTGGCACATCCAACTGTTCCCATTTTTAATACACTGGTTCGGAATATAACGCAGAATAAATTTTCTGTTAACATCAGATATCAGTTTTCTCTTGTTTATAATTACGTTCGCTTTGGATAAAGTGTACAATTGCCTGTTACTACCTTAAGTCGATGCCGGTCTGCCCTCTGATTACTGACTCAAATTGTTGTACATTTCTACAAAAACAATTAATTGGATAACACTCAGTTGATAAGAGCCCAAACATAAACAATTTTAAGTCAACAACGGCCCATAATGACGAATCTGATTCAATATATATATAAATACATAAAGAAGTGTGCACACATTATCCTAAGCATATAACGACAAATCAATTATAATTATCTTTATACCGACTTTGATAAACAAATTATTTATGGGTAATCTTGTGCTTTAGAGTTGGAGGCAAATATTGCTAAAGTGTAATCCGATAGTAATCTACCGAAATGATTGTTAATGTTTTCACTAAACTTCTCAATTTGCTAAAATGATTGTTAACTATTTTATACCTTTATCCAAAGGAATTAAAATATATATCATCTAATACTTTTGAAAAAATGTGTTTTATGACTTTTTAAGTTGAATGAGCAATAACTGCTATAAATCTTTATGAAACTTCTTATCATTTTGTGCAACCAAATCGGTCAGGGATTTTAAATGAATAATATGAACCAACCCCTTCTGATACCTTCCACACAGGCCCAATTTTTAGCGATTCAATTTTTTCCCTGTAACAATCAATTCATTGACCATGATAATACAAGTTTCAGTCCATTATATTACTTTGTATTGTTTAGAAAAAATTTAAAAAATGATTGTGGTATCTCCCATGTAAATGACCGATTTAACATTCTTCGGTTCATATATTTTAATTTTTTTTCTGTTGGGCTAAATTCAGTTTAATTTGTAAACGCTATGCGCTTCAGAAACTTAGTTTTGAAAATGAAAACGGACCGTAATGTACGACTCTGTTACTATCCTTACAAATGACTTATTTAAACCATTTATTTTTAGCTTTATATCTTTTAAGCGGCTGTATAAAATTCAGTAAAATTTTGCATACGCGCGTTTCATGAAAAGTAATTTTGAATTTTGGTACCTCCTATGCAAAGAAATTAATACCTTTTATTTCGTTGCGCTAAATTCACTCAAATTCAGCGCACATTAAGCGTTTGCAGTGTAGAACCCGAGAATGGGCCGGTTTGCCCAAAACTGGAATATTGAATTTCCGAAATTCTATATTTTTTCTCTAGATTCTAATTGATAGGATGAATTGGTCTAGATTTTTATTTTTTTAATTACATTAGACGCTCGCAAATTAGAACCATTTGGTAATTAGGGTAATTCTAATTTCCGAAAAATGATTTCTGAACTTTTTTTTACCCCAAAAAATATATAGAACAGCGTACATATAATTGCAAAATTTTATTTGAGTAAATTGTGGTGCTTAAAATTAATTTAAATTAAGCAAATAATCAGTAATACTTGTTTGCTTTTACGGTTTTTGTACGCTAGCTAAGACGATATCGTTTCGCAAGGCTAGCAGACTGCTAGTGTGCTTTTACGAAGAAGGCTCATGATTTTTGCACCATTTTAACAAATTATTGATGCTTTCGATAGCTTTTAAGTGAGATATACCTGGAATGGCATCAACAACATCGTCGTCGCCATCATCTGATGCCTCATTATTGCTACTGAGCTCACTTGCAGAAATGTTTTCAAAGGCATATTCATTCCATTTGTCAATTTCCTGAACGCTGGCACTAACATTTGGAATAACTTCCGTCAAGAGATTTATATTAGTTTGGATAAATTCATCGTAAGTCTCGCAGGTGTGCCGTAATTGTGCTAGTGGCAAATCATCATCGCTGTCGTAATCGTCAGAATCCCAATTCAGCAGTTTTGACCATGAATTTTTCAACAGCTCTTGTGGCAACTCATTCCAAGCCTGTTCCAAGAGTTTTATTGCATCCCGAATAGAATGATATTTCAAATGTTCTTTCAATTCATCTTCTTCACCGATAAGTTGAGATAAAAGCTGTTTTCTATAAATCAGTTTAGTTACTTTTATTGGATTTTGGTCCATAGGTTGCACAGCTGTTGTCACATTTGGTGGCAAAAGATAGGCTACTATGTTTCCGTCATCACTTTGCAGTTCTTCAATGGGAGCATGCGCAGGGCAATTGTCAATTAGCAAAAGAGCTTTTGGAGTCAAGTTGTTATCTTTAGAAAAGCGTATGACCTGCTAAAAAACGGTTTTAAAAATTATAAATATAGAAGGAATTAGACTATTTTTTTTTGTACCTCTTTTATAAATATTTTATGAAACCAGTGTTGGAAGATACGTGAAGTCATCCAGGCATTTTTAGAAAAGTCATAGTGAAGTGGACGACATATGTTTTGTCTGGCAGACTGCGATAAAATAATCCCGTTTCATCGACATTGTAAATTTGGTTATCTGCTAACCCCATTTCTTTGATCTTTGAACGAAATCTGTGTAAGAATGAGGTGACTTCGCCAATATCACTAGACAGCAGCTCACCACCAATTTTTAAATAACATATACCACGTCGATTCTTAAATTTGGTGAACCAGCCATCGCTTACGTGAAAATCGTTTTCATTTTTATCTCGATAAATTTCACGAAATATTTGTTTGGCTTTTTCTTTTAGTAGTGGTCCTGTGAGTGTGCACTTTTTTCACGTTTACTTAAAAACCAGTCGTAAAGGCGAGCTTCCATTTGTGGGTATTCAGCTTTATGTAAGGAATTACATTTTGCTTCATGGTAAGTGTTGGAAACAGCACTTAACATTATTTCTTTTTTTTTTATTTTATATAGCTGATGGCTGATGTGGACACGTTAAACTCCAAAGCTAGACGTTTTGCTTGAATACCCTCGTCTAGTTTCTTCAAAATCTTCACTTTTGTTTCTAAAGATAGTGTGTTTTTCTTACGTTTTTGTGACATTTTCTGTTATTTCCACCTACTTCTACATACATAAAGTATGGCAAAACACGACCACTTTTGTTGATTACACTTCAAACATTAACACACTGCTGACATACCGGTCTGATAATATGCAATAGTCGTTACGATCTTAGAAAATAGAGCAACAGTGTGCATAATTTGGTGATTCCCTCTTTAATTTTTATTTGTTAATGCGAAGAAAGTAGAAACATACGCAAAAATTCATCCAATAAGATGAAACAAAAAAAGCGCTCTGAAATTAGAATCAAGTTCTAATTTTCGAGCGTTCGTTGCTTGATTCTAATTTCTGGAAGATTCTAATTTGAGAGAGTTCTAATTTCTGAGCGTCTACTGTATTGCATTATTTTTAGTGCTTGGTAAAACCTGAAAAAAGCGACTATATAACCACGCTCTTTCTGGTACCACCCATACGAATGTCAGATTCAGACCACACAATCTCAACTCCATATGTTTAACGAAATTGTACTGAATTCAATCAAATATGGGACACGTCGTGCGTTTAGCAAAATTGGTTCTAAGTATGAAATTGGCATGAGTTATCGCAACCCTTCTAGGACCTCCCAGACAAATTGACCGATTAGTCAATTTTTCCCTATGGATTAGTATAATTAGGTTAGGTTAGGTAAGGTCAGTGTGGCAGTCTGAATAGACAGACTCACTTAGACTGTATAGTCCATTGTGATACCACGGAAACTAAAAATATGAATGTCCCAGTTGCCTCCGTTGAACCATCCTAAGCGCCTCAAGAAGTTCTTAAATCGGACAATATCTATATCGTCCAGATCTTCTAGGTCACTAAAAAAATAAGAGCCCAGTGTTGATCCCCGCCTGTTCGCCAGGGCGGGGCAATTGCCGAGGAGATGTTCTATGGACTCCTCCTCCTCTTTATCGCCGCAGCCCCTGCAGAAGTCACTAGCCGCAACCTTCAATCACACTGCATGTCTTCTAATCAGACAGTGTCCCGTCATGATGGATACAAGCAATGAGACGTCGGGTTTTGATAGCGATAGCAGTGTGTGTGAACGCTTCAAATCTAGGCGAGGCCAAATCCATCTGGATCGATTACAGCCTCGGACAGACGCAAACCTACCATTTGCTGCTAAATATGCTCTATCCCGCAGTAGGAGCTTGCAAGCGACTAGAGGCATGCCCACGGACTCCAACTCGGCTGGAGTGTGTAAGGTTGCTCCTAGTCTTGCCAGCTCGTCTGCTTTGCAGCTCGCTGGTTTGTTCCTGTGGCCTGGCACACACATAAGGTGAATGTTGAAATGCTGAGCCATCTCGTTGAGAGATCTGCGGCAATTCAGGACTGATGTTAAGTTCAGCAAGACAGAATCCAGGGATTTAATGGCAGCTTAGCTGTCAGAGAATAGGTTAATCCCCACCGTGGTAAGTACGTTATATCCCAGCCATTCTGCCACATCCCTAATGGCCAAGATTTCGGCTTGATAAATACCACAGTGATCAGGTAGCCTTCTTGCTATACTTAGTCCTAGATCTTTGGAGTAGAGGCCGAAACCTACCTGATCATTTAATTTTGAGCCGTCAGTGTAGAAGTCGACATACAGTCTTATACTAGGAGTTCTACATTTTCATGTTTCTCTATCTATAAGTATATGGTACTTCTTGTCGAACAGTGGTTCAGCCAGAGTGTAGTCAATAGTCAATAGTCAGGCACCATGTTGAGGATCACACTGTGACCATAACCACTGTTCGACCACTGCTACAGCTCTCTTAATCTTATCGCCGCCCTGGCCACTAATTGTGTCCAGGGGTAGTAAATGCAAAATTACATTTAGTGCATCGGATGTGGTGGTGCGGGGCGCACCTGTGATACACAGACTAGCCATCCTTTGGACTTTGTCCAGTATCCCACAGTATGTGAACTTCTCCAGAGCCTTCCACCAGACAATAACACCATACCACATTATCGGTCTTACTACTGCAGTATACGACCAGTAAACAATTCGAGGCCTTAATTCCCATTGCTTCCATATTGCCCTCTTGCGCTGTCCAGAATGTTGAGTTTGAAATGCAGCTTCTTTCCAGTAATACACCAAGATATTTTGCACAGAAAGAAATTTCATTGCCTCCCAGGGAGATAAAATCCACAGGTGGAATCTCGTATCTCCTGGTGTACAGGACCACTTCGGTCTTATATGGATTTACTCCGAGACCGTTTTCCCCGTCCACTTCGTTACAATGAGAAGGGCTCTTTGAAGGATGTCTCTGAGTGTTCCCAAAAACTTCCCCTTAACTGCTATCACCACATCGTCTGCGTATGCGACAACGTTGACACCAGCCAGAACATAATACTGTTCAGAGCGAGGTTGCGTAGTAGGGGGGATAGAATACCACCTAGAGGTGTTCCCCTACTGACAAATCTGTTCAAGTCCAACGACCCTAATCAAGCCCTGATACGTCTCTTCGTAAGAAGATCGTACACTAGCCTCCTAATACTGATGTCTACTCCTAGGTTTGATAGTATCGGGAGAAAGGTTATTAAACGCCCCTTCTATATCTAGAAAGGCTACCAAAGTATACTCTTGACGGCGAGTGAACCTTCGTTGCATCCGACCAATTCAATCTCAGTGGACTTACCCTAGCAGTAATCATGTTGTCTATCCGAGAATAGCTTCCGATCTATACTCACCCTAAGATAGCTGTCAATGAGTCTCTACAGCATCTTGAGGAGAAACGATGATAGGCTAATAGGTTTCCCCGGCTTTGGGAATAAAGACCACCTTGGTCTCCCTCCACATAGCAGAGATGTATGTTAGGTCAATACAGCCGATGTAGAGCTCCTCAAGCCATGGATTCAGTGTATCGGCCACCGCTTGTAGTTCATCCGGCGAAATCATGTCCGACCCGGGTGACTTGAGGGGTCCGAAGCTTTTAATTGCCCACACTGTTTTGGGTTTGGTTACGATTTCCCTGACAACAACCGGCAGTTGATTCGACGCAGTGTTGTCCGCGACAATTCCGTTTCGGGAATTACCAGGAAAATGAATATCCAGAAGTATCTCCAGTGTTTCTTCACTGGATGTCCAATCACCCTGCGCTTTCCTGAGATAACCTACCGTGCGCGGTGTGGATGCCAGTACTTTCCTTAGCCCTGCGGCTTCGGAAGTGTTTTCAACTTTGCTGCAGAATTCACTCCAGGACTTCCTCTTAGCCTTTCTCAGTCCACCCTTATATTCCTTAATAAAAATTAGACTGACATAAAACAAAATATTTAAACCAGTACCAGTACAGCTGCCATTTTTCGTTGATGCAAAAGTGTGCAGAGGGCTAGAAGCTAGAGGCGTAACAAATCGCCAGGTTCATATCTACAAGTGCTCTGAATTAATGCACAATACTGCATTCAGTACGATTGAATAAAATACATGAATTCAAATTTGGGAGTTTGTATTGGAGGCACCAAAAATCGGCGGGGTTATATGGTCGGTTTTTACGTATATTTTACCAAGCATTACGTTAAAAAAAAACTTAATTTACTACAGTATACAGCTGCTCGAATTATGAGTTAATGATGAGATGATGAGTTAAAGATAACAGTAGGGAAGTGGCAATGCGGTCTATTTTCATTCCCAGATACTGTCTTAGCAAACCCGTAAACTATATCAAATATGACTGAATTCTGCGCAATTATATATGTAGATATAATTTACTTCCCATACACATAATTAAATCAGTCATTTGTATGGGAGGAAAACGGTGTCAAGAATTATAAATGAAAGCAATAAACAACAATTAACGCCAATATAGTCTATGAATTAAGAGTTACAGGGAAAAAAATTCAATTCCGAAAATGTAGGGATATCCATTTAGTGGTTTCAAAACTTCCGCTCTAGCTAGGATGTCAGCTGTTAAATACCTTTCATCTGAAAGGTGAAATGTTTGCCATCACGGGCGTGGGCCATTTAACAACCGAACGAAGAACGCGCAAAAATGGTACTACAAAAGTAGTGATTCAAACGTGGGCTTTCAACAGAACAAAATTTTCTTCAGCAATAAAGCGATGGTTGCGTCAAGCAAAATTGTCGCATATGCTGCTCAGAGAATCCAGAAGTGATTATGGAAAATCCGTTGCATCCGTAAAAAGTGACTGTTTGGTGTGCATTAGGGTCCGAACGCGTCATTGGGCCATATTTTTTTCGAAAACTACCTCAAAAGGATCAACTGCTGCAACCAATCCAGAGACAGTCATTCAGATGACATTGTATTTCGTACATAATGAGTAAAATGGGTAACCTACAGAACAGTTTGTATGGGAGGTTCCGGTAAAGTTAAAATAACAAGAAAATTTATAACTTCACCCGAAGCAATGAAGGTACATGTCATTTGATACGGCAACAATGTAACACCCTGAAAGAAGCCTTTAAAACCGCCAGTGTCTTTTGACCAAATGCGTTTCATGATTTTTTAGGTTCATTCTGCCTGCGATAACTGCCGTAAATATTAAAGAAACTTTTTAAAACTCAGCACATTCTTATATTTTGTTAGATCCCAGCCGACAATTATAAATAGTATATATTGGACTGCCCCTTCTGGCACCTTCCAAATAAATTGACCAATTTTCCGAACTTCAATTTTTCACTGCAACTCTTTGTTCGTATATTCCAGCAACCTAATTTTTTGTCCATAATATTGCTTTATAATGTCTAGCTTTGAAAAAATCGACGAATTTAGCATCGACGAATCTCTTAGGCTACTTCCCATATAAATGACCGATTTATCCCATATATTCTCTAGGTCTCTTGCTTTTATGAAATTAATTGTAAAATTTATTAGGAATTTTAAGAAACCCTGTCTTTTCTCTATAATTTTAAAGGGTAGAATACGTGGACATAGAATTTTGTTCGTTGCAGTGATTTATAAATGCTTAGCGAAACTCCATTTTTCGAATTAGCTGTTTTATCGAAATACAAATTTCCCATGTAAATTCAGTAGCGTTAATTGCGTTGGAAAAATCAATTAGATAACTACGTCCATTCTGGTACCTCCCGCACAAATTACCTAATTTAACTCCAACCTTACTAGATTTATATCTTTCATTTTACAATACTAAATTCAGTATAATTTAGCAAACATAAGGCTTTTAGTTAAATCAGTTCTGTGAATAAAATGGACTGCATTACCACGCCCCTTATGTTACCTCACATATGAAATAGTCGATTTGGCTAAAATTAATGAGTACTCTACATATATAATTCTAAGCAAAAGAGAGTAGTTTATAAGAAATTTCAGTAAGTTTAATGTTATTTCTTTTATTGTAATACTATAATTAATTTCAAGCATTTGTTGATAAAAACCTACCGATTTACCAATCCTCTTTCGCCGTTCCAAGGCAAAAGGACGTTGAATGAAGGTACGTGTAAGTCAGCTCATCTGAATAAAATGTCTTTACTGATTTTATTACAATTTTCGAAACTTTACTCCCTGAAATTTTTGAACTGTAACTAGGCGAGCTAGCCACGCCGGTTCCTGTACTCCTCATGCATACAAAACCACGTTTTCGAACCTCATTCGACTTTAAGACTTGTGAAATGTTTCTTGCTGTAATTTGAGGTCATATTAAGTTTAGAATAAAACCGCACCTGTAAATTAAAAACGAAATCAGCCGGTCTTAAACTTTTTTTCGCTAAGGTCTTTTTTTGCTTCAGCAGTCCAAATATTTTTCGTTTTTCTTGAATCTTTAAGCTTGCGGCAAACAAACGCAAAAGCTGTAAATGTTTTAGAGCATGATATATCTTATGAATTTGGTATCATTTCACCTACCACCTATTGAAGAAGTATCAATATCCATTATAAGTAACGCGGCGCTTATATTAGCGAATATATCTAACAAATTTGGCCCATTTGCGAAAATTGTCACATATTAGTTCGTATAACATGTGTAATTATTAAAAATCTCGCTATCCCTATTTCGCCCATTCAACAGCGACTATTCCATCCATTCTCCGATATTTACTGAGTTACAGAAACGTCTAAATATCTATATTTCTTAAAACTTGGAAGAGCCTAAAATCTTGCCAATTCCTAACCGGAGATATCTGACGGATTTTACGAAATTAAATTTTTTCTCTGTAACTCCTAATTCGTATGCTGCAGCAACATACATTTTTGTCCATTGCCTTAGTTTATGCTGCTTGACGAAATTTGGAAAAAGTCGACCAATTAACTATTTCGCTTTTGATATCTCTTACACAAACGAGCAGTTATCAATTGAGTCTAAACATAGAATATGTCTAAGATCACTGAATGTGAAAAGGTCTTATTTTTATCTGTTCTGAATTGAGTTAAATTTTGCACATATCATCGGTTTGGTAAACTTAGTTCTTGGAATGGAAATAATCCCTAATGCGAAGACTGCAATAGCTTAAATTGTTGTCAATTGCAATATCTGCTAAAAATATCGACCGTAACCACAATGTTTCTCGTACTTACAACACAAATTACCAAATTTAACCTATATATACACATATGGTCAAAATAATAAGTACACCCTATATGTATATATTTTGTAAGGCTCGTAGACGAAAAAACTAATACTAATTTCTTTTGTTATAACATTAGAAATAAAATAAATACTGAAACAATAACAAAAAACAGAAATTAAATTCAATATTTTTCAAAAAGTAAGAAATTAATCAAAAAACATTGGACAAAATAATAAGTACATTTAATTAAAATAAGCAAGAAAGTAAAAAATCGGGCTTTTTCTGATAAATTGGCTGAGTTTCGCTAAAAGCTGGTATTTCCACCTTTATTTTCGATTAGTTTGTTGACTCTTTTTGGCATACTGGCAATAAGCTTCCTGCAAGTTTCTACTGGTATTTCATACCAAGTTTTCTGAACAAAATTCCATAAGTGGCCCTTATTTTTAAGAACCTCCTCCCCAATTCTGTTTTAACTCTCCCCAAAGATTTTCGATTGGATTTAAGTCCAGAGATTGACTTGGTCAAAAAGGACAACATTATTATCTTGGAACCAATCCTTTACCAACTTAGAAGTATGCTTCGGATCGTTAACATCCGACATTGTATTTTCCAAGATATCTCTGTAGAGGAATCTGGTCATAATTCGATGTATCGGACAGACACCATACCACGAGAAACAACCCCAGACCATAATATTGCCGCCCCCGTGCTTGACCGTCTCCTTTGTAAAGCGAACATGAAATTCCTTACCCTTGGGGCGTCGAACATTCCGGGCATAGTCGTTTCCAAATACATTAATTTTTGTTTTATCGCTCCACAAAATGTTTCGCCATATTTTTTTCACCGTCTCCTCCGGATCAATTGGAATGACCTCTTGCAAACGCCAATCTAGCCTTCAAATTTTTTTGTCTAAGCAAAGGAACTCTTCTGGCTATCCGTCCTGGTAAATGTGCTTCTTTTAGTCTACGACGAACCGTTCGCGATGAAATTACATTTCCAATTTCTGCTGAAATCGCTCTTGAAGACACAAACCGGTCCTTCTTCGCAAGTGATAAAATGCGGATATCCGTTGCTTTTGAATTTTTTTTTTTTGGGGTTTCCCGCGAGTTTCGATTTTCTCCAAAAAAATAGCAATTGAGTCATAGTTTCATCTATAGAACGGAGACTTCGGCCGCTTTCTCTTAGTCTTAAAACAATTTTTCTCTCCTCCGGTGAACAATGACTTTTTCGGGCCATGGCTGATTTTTTTTGCTATATATTTTGTTATGAATAAACATAAACAACAATAAAATAACTAGCCTTTCCAAAAAGGCTGTAGCAGACTGCGAAAATATGAAAGATCTGAGCAATGTAGCTATTATTTTGACCAAGTACTGAAATCACTCCTGAATAAAACTTACAATGAAAACAACGGGGAAGCCCCAGTTTTGTTTTTACTTTTAAAGGCATTACCATATTAAAGTTGTTTAAATAAAAAAGAATTGCCGTGTTAACTTTCCGTTAAAGTAACTAAGATTAGACATAAAGCAAAAATACAACAGTTGTACTTATTTTTTCGACCATATGTGTATACTCGTATATTCCTTGATTCATATCATTCATTCAGTTGCACGCGTCAGACGTTCGCTACGCTACGCTACAAATCGACTGCATTGTCACCTCCCAAGTTCAGTAAGCTTTAAATTTTTTTTTTTTTTTTTTTTGCTATTCTATAATTCAAACTTTTTTCGACCCTTTTGACACCCCTCAAATTTTTGAACCGACGCAAAACACGGGCTTTCAAAGATAAGATAAGATAGTATTGCAATCGGTTGGAATTCATTGTCACTCTTCGGAATTAGTATTTTTTTGCGGTTTTCCGATTACAAGAGAATGTCTTGAAATGATCGACAAAAATTTAACGCTAAGTGACCAATTGAAGGCAGACGATACATTTTCTGGTAGCTGCCATAAAATTAAATCCCTAACTTAACTTGTGTATTCCTAGATTCATATTTTTATCCAATTGCACTACTTTGATCATAATTTAGCACTTGTCTGGTGTTTATTTATTTATTTATTTTGGCTTGCAATTTAAAGTCTTCCGGCCAATTATTAGTAAATTACAATATGCAACAATTCATCTATTAGATTTAGTCTGTTCAATAATATAAATTTAAAAAACACGTAATAAAAACTAAATATAAAATTTATAAAAATATAATATGATTTTAAAGAAAGTATGATTATTAAAGGTAAAAAAGTATGAAAAATGGCTAATTCAAAAGTTAGAAGTTAATCGGTATATAATCTGAAAATATAAGATAATCGGTATGCAATAAAGGCTGCTCACAATTTAATTGAAAACGAAATTTTACAGTAAAGTCTGAAAGTGTTGCAGAATGTGCCTTTTGTAAGAATCATGACATAATTAATTAAAACATTTTAAATGGCTTGGTAGTAAATTGTAAATTCGTGCTACTCTAACTACAAAAGCACGGCCCATGAGTGTGGTTATTTTAAGAATAAGAAGCTGCTTATTGCGAGTGAAATGTGAAAAATTAAACGAACTAAAAAGAAATTGAGCACTACACAGCCGAACAACTTTATAAAATAATAACAAAGACCTTAAATCGATATAATTTTTAAAACTATAGCCCAAGAAACGTTTAACATACGGTGTTATATGAACACGTCGCCTCAGTGAATACAAATATCTCATAATTCTATTAAACGCCATTCTGAATTTTTTGTTTATTAGTGCCACTATAAATATAGAATACTAGGCATGATATGAGCATGGACGAATTGCTCCTTATTCGATCTGGGGAATACTAAATCAGTGTTATAAAAATTTCGCAGTTAATAATTTAAACGCAGGACTACATTATCCACATGATAGTTAAAGCTTAGTTTGTTATCTAAAACTACACCCAAACAATGTACACTATACACATAATTAATATTACTTTGAAGGATATTCTCCCTTAAAGAGCAATTGTACATTATCTGCAAATGAATAGGGAATGCAAGTATCATCAAGGATACTAAAGAGATCATTCAAGTACAAAATAAAAAGTATTGGACTAAGTAACGAACCTTGAGGAACATCGCTTTGGACAGGTAAAACAAAGACAACGAATCATTGGCAACAATAAATTGACTTCTACCATACAGGTATGATGAAATCAATCGACAGGTATTAATTGGTGTATAACTTATCTAACAAAAGACCATAATCAACATCCAAGGACAATAACACACAAATCTTTTGATCATACACTTCTTTCCTTATGGTATCAGTAAGATCAATAAGTAGTCCAGTGGTACTCCTATAATTTCGAAATCCACATTGACAGCCATTCAGCCACGCCAAAGCGTTTTGCATTGCCCAAAAACTACTCAGGCAGATTTGTGATTGCTTTAGTTAGCATAGTTTGAGCGCGCGTCCCCGTTCCCAAAATCTACTCAGGCAAGTACTATTTGAGCGCGCGTCAAAGACACCAGCAAAGAGAAAGCACACCATATTTTACACTAATTTTTCGATAAAGCTGAAAACGTAGCCAGGCGGTTGAAAATATGAATAGAGTTCCGTTCCGTTCTGGTAATTTTGATTTCCACGCTCTGGAAGGCCAATTGTCAAAAATGTCGATAGGATAATAGAAATTGTCAAGTTCGATCGTCATGTAAGCACCATTTCGCAACCCAGGAGCTAAACACTGCACCAATAACTGTTTGGAAGCTCGATGCATGGATTCACACAAGATAACCTAAAAAACTTCATGGTCCGAATTTCCATCTACAAATCGCTACTAAATCTCGACAAATCAAACCATTTCTAAAGTGGATGGTGGCTGGTTACGATAACATCAAGCCGAAATGATTGTTGTCGAAAACCTGATGTCGCCTTAAACGCATATAGACAGAGTCTTATAATCTTAATCGGTATACAATTTTGGTCAAAAAGACAAATAGGACATGAAGATATAAATGAGATCCATAAGTTCTCTGGCTCTAAGGGAACGCTATTCCAAAGAGGTATACTCAAGTGAATTCAAAGTTCATCGAAGAAAGGTTTTGGATGTTTGATTTTCCATGTGTGGGAATTTATTAACTCTCATACACATGGTAGTAGTTATCCAATTATTACCTACCTATCTACCTAACTATTGCTGAAAGAATAAGCTCTTCGCATTTCTTCGTTTTCCTTCTTCGCTTCCGTGTTAACGGAATGATGTAAAATTAAGTTAGCCTATACCTCAAGTTTGATACCGGCTTGTTGAAAAGCCTTTATCCATTGTGTACTTGAAGCCGAATTACATAAAAGTTGATAGCAAGCTATCATGGAACATTTCGATTCCAGCAAATCAAAGGTTACGAAATTTTGCAGCAGAACTTTTGCTGTGTCCGGGGCACATCAACATTATCATTATGCGCTAACGCAATATTCTGTGGGCTATTGTTATGCTTATGTATTTATGGTTATATAAGTATCCCTTTTAAAATAGCTGCTTTATTGTACTGTATAGATTAAAGCAATCCCTAAATTTAAGGTTTCAACTGTATTTAATCACATACAAAGCAGATCTTCTGGTACTTTGTATAGACCCATTGTAAACGGAAATATGTGTTATTTATTTCAACAATCAAATTACGGTGAAGCACTTAACACGAACTTAGAACTATGCGTTTCTTAACAGTACAGACTGTCAGTTTATTTCACCTTTTCAGGACATTGATAAAGGTTTCGTGAGGTACCCGGATATTGGCAAACTGGCGCATTTTCTTTTTACCCTCAGCTTGCTGTCTTAGCAGCTTCATACGTCTTGTAACATCGCCTCCATACTTTAATAAATACAGTACAAGAATATAGTATGTTGTTATTTAATCATTTTTTAAGTAGTTGATTTCAACTTTTTAACTCACCAGCTTTGCGGTAACATCCTTACGGTAAGCCGTTATGGTTTCTCTAGCCAAAACTTTGCTACCAACACAAGCTTGTATGGCAATTTGTACCATTTGCCTTGGGATCATCTCCTTCAACTTGGCTGCCATATCGCGGCCAATATCTTTAGCTTTGGTTGCATGTACAATGCGGCAAAGCTCATCGACCGGTTTCCCATTCAAATGAATATCCAGTCGCACCAAATTAGTTAAATGATATCCATAATCTTCATAATTGAAACTAGCATAGCCGGAACTTAACGACTTCAAACGATCATTGAAGTCTAAAATGATTTCACTTAAAGGCATTATATAAGTCATAAGTATGCGGTCGTTATCAATGTTTTTGGAGCTCTCCTGAATACCCCTTCGTTCTACGCACAAGCTGATAATTTGACCCATATATTCACTCGGCGTTATAACAGTCCCCTTCACAAAAGGCTCATAGTACTCTTTCACATTACTTGGTTCTGGGAATAGAGTTGCATTAGATATCTCCATAATATCGGTGCCCATTTGTTTGATCATTTTTGTATTTTTCAGTATAACACGATATGTCACCGAGGGGGCAGTTATAATGGGCTCAGCTCCGAACTCTTGCTCCAGGCGTTGGCAGAATACCTCCATATGCAGTAGGCCCAAAAATCCTAATCGCCAGCCTTGACCTAATGCTGGGCTGGAATCAACTTTCAAAGTTACTGCTGAATCATTCAGTATCAATTTATCAATGGCGCTTCGTAGAGCGACATGCTTCGATTGATCTGATGGAAATATACCGGCAAAGACCATCGGCTGCTGCGGTTTAAAGCTATCAACAGGAGAACATTGGTCACCTTTCAAATGAATGGTATCGCCAATAATTGATTCCTTGCTGTTGCGCATGTTGCAACCTATTAAACCAACTTGGCCGGCGGAACTGAAATGAAAGAGGTGTGGAAAATGTTATTGCCTTTACTGCGAAGGAGAAAACGTGAAAACCTTTCACCAATTTATCAAGTTATTCTTTTAGGGTCTAACGGTCTCTGATTTATTATGGATGAAAAATAGACTTCCTTTCCTTTAATAGGGGAAATTGAATGCATAAATATAATAACATGCGGAAAAGTTGTCCGTCAAAAAAAGTTTTCTTAAAAAAACAAAAAACAAAAACAGCGATTCAACTCTAAATTACTTAGAAATTAAAATCGTCCTTTGTTTACATTAAGATATCAGAAATATCGGGGAAAATATCTTTCTGATATCTAAATGTATTATAAAACCAATGTAGAAATTTCGTTTAGGTGAATTGACTTATACCTAAAGTCCTTTTCCGTTTAAGTAAAAGATGCGGAATAGTTCACTAGGCTCTTATCAATGGCTACTCTGCTACATTTAGTGCAGTTGAAAGAAAGATATGAATTCAGGAATATATGAGCTTAAATATGTAATTTGCATGGGACGTATCACAAACGGTCCGGTTACCTGGATAATTTTATCACATTTTACAAAGTATATTAACAAAAATCGGTCATTTGTATGGGAGCTGCTAAAAGGGGTGTGGTTATTTGGTCGGATTTTCTCAAAGTATACCAGATAATTTTAACAAATACAATAAACAACAACTTGTGCCAAATTGACTGAATTCAGTTAACCGGAGAGAAGATTGTGAATGTAAATGGATTTGAATTAAAACGGCCATTTGCACTGGATGTACCAGAAGAGGCATGGTTAATCGATCGATTATTTAGAGAATTTACGGAGAATTGTAGAGCAAAATAATAAGCAAAAGTGCAGGTCGCTGCGGTCTATGAATTAGGAGTTACAAGGGAAAAATGAATATCAGAAAAATGAATATCTGGTCGTTGCATTGTTCCCGTACCTAATGACATGTACCTTCATTCCTTCGGATGAAGATATAAAAATCAATATTCGTTTAATGTAGAGCAAGTTTTATATTTATAAATACTATTACTCTATATCCCCTACCTCAAATTTAATTGCATTGTTTCATAATTTGTACATAACGGAAAAGATACGAACTCTTTATTGCAATATAATTCTCATCCAGCTTGATTCATAGCAAAAGCGCTTAAGACAATATGGTCTTCAAATCCTGAAAAAGATTAACAAAAGAATTTTTTTAGGCTTTAAAATAGGACGTATTTTACAAGTTCACATAATTTCCTAATGATTATTAAAATAATTGCAGAAAAATTGATTTTGGTAAAATCAGTCAAATTTCAGTTCTAAACTAAAGCGTACCAAAAATTACAGTGAGCAGAGTGCGGTGGATTCGTGTGGACATTCACAAAGTTGTGCTAAACCTTTTTTTCTTGATTAAGGGTTATTTATATTATTACGTCGAAGGGGAGTACCCCCTTCACATAAACTACCCCCGTGCCTTACCTTAAGCGATACAAATTAAATTACTGCCCAAATTTTAGATTTATCGGGCATACCGATTCAAAAAGTGAAATTTGGTCTATCCACCAATTGTACCAGCGATACCAGAACTGGTGGGGTAACTACAACGGTTACAGGTTTAAGAAAAATATTACTGCATTCAACATTTTAGTGGATTAACGTAAACATTCCAAAAGTTATGATAAAAAATGTTTTATGATTTAAATTAATTTCTGTGCCACAAAATATTACATTCTGGCAAATTGTACGTAAATTCTGTAATTTTTAACAAATGTCATTTTGTGTGGGATGTGGCAGAAATAAAGTGCCGATTTTACACATTTTCAATCCGAAACAAAGACTAAAGTCGTTTCCCGCTTTCTCAAGTTTTTGGGTTTTCCGAAGCTGTTTACGAGTAATATAAATAAGATCGCGAAATGCAAACAATGCGAACAAGGAGTCCAAATACCGGATAGTAAAACACGTCAATCAAATGCTTATAAACACCACTGTCTAAATCTTGATAATAACAAAATGATATCTTTAGCAAATACAACAATTGATAATAGTTTCGGAAATTATGTGGGCAAGTAATTGCATATAATCTTTGCCTATCGAATAAAAAAAACAAATAATAAAAGACTTTTCCATTATTTCGATATTTATTTATGAACAATTTTAGACGTTAAAAAAAGGATGATCGTTTGATGTCGTAAGCTATTAAAATAATGTAATAGCAATAGAAGAAAACGGCAGGAAACCAAAATATTTCCAAACATTTGTTATTACTATTTGACTAAAACAAAGATACAAAGATAATTTTAGTTAATAAATACAATTTAAAGTACCGCTTTGGCAGCACTCTAATAGGCGTTTTACAAATTATTATGAATATGGACTTACAACTATAATAAAACTTCAAATGTAATTTTCTTTATAACAGTTTCCCTTTAAACATTTGTTGAGAAATAATTTATTCTATACCAAACTGTCCAAATTTGTATACATGTTGCAGCTAATCAGAATAGGGCAAATCTACTTTTTTAAGCAGCCACAAAACAAACGTTTTAAAAAAAGCATTTAATAATTTTTAATCTTGGTTCTCACAATACCAATTAATTTTGAGGACAGTATCTTTCAAAGGCTAAAGCAACAGTTCGAAAATTATTTTTCTACGATTTCATTGCATAGCACACAAAATGGATTTTAATAACATTTTTCGTTAAAAAATTTTATCTGATTTAGGTGCTCGTCTCTATGCTGCTGCATTTTATATTCGATTATGCTAAAAAAACACAAAGGAAACTAAATTGCTCCGACAAACAAATTTCAGATGTAAAGTAACTAAATTAGAACCACTTCTAATATTCCGAATCCAAATACATTTTATACCATGTGAACTAATATGAATTCTGGTCATATTATTATTTTACATTTCTCTAAAAATTATAAAACTTTATACCTAGAATAAGAAAATGGTTTTCAAACTATAACGGAGAAAGAGCGTTTAAGCATTGCAGGTCCATTGGTTGACGCACATATTTACAAAAGCAACTAGAGGGTCATCTGTGTTTACAAGTACAATTTCTCTAGTTTTATTCAAAAAGACAATCTTGTCTACAAAAACCGGGTCTTAGCCCGCTCAATCAAGCTCTTATAAATTGTTGCTATATAGCATCGTGTTTCGGACCAGTTTCTTTGCGGTTACCGCCGCTTACTACCTCCCAACAAACCGAAAAACAAGTAATTTATAGCAATTTCTAATAATTCTTAAGGGATAGTGTAGATTTAACTTTATAGTATATGTTTATTATCCGTATTTTTTAAAGATTTCAGTCCTCCTAACTCCTGAACAAAATAAAACTGAACAGTACTTTTTGCAAAATAAACAATTATATCTGTCATACCTATTATAAGCACTCATTTTAATATAGATATGAAAACATATAAATTAAGTAATTCCTTCCTCCTTGCATTCTTGTGATCGACCATGACGAGGTATTTAGTGAATGCGACCGTCATTCGTATGATCATGGATTCGAGAACCAATAAAGCCACCAGTCTTCCTTCGAGAACCAGTCACCTCGATAAGTAAGAAGTGAGTTCTTTTCAGTTCGTCTTAAAATAGAATGCGGTTAAACTCACTAAATGTGAGAAGCTCCCTCATATCCCATTTATGGGATGCAGGGGATTTTTACAATACCTTGCAATGACAAGCAAATATTGAAACAACAAACATTCTCATATTACAATCGATTTAAGCCTATAAAACGTCTGTTAGACAGACAAAGCGATAGTTCGCACGTATTTGTATTTCTTTTTTTGTACATAATTGAAGCAAACTACCATCATTGTCTTCACAGCAGGGGAGACCATTATCAAAACATTAATCTTTTGGTACAATTTTCCGGTTTTATCTCTTCCAAACCTCTCGTATGGTTACCTTTGATGCAACTATATAGTTATCCGTGTCTATGTTAGTACCACGTTAGTGTTAGGAAGTACACAAATTGCCTTGTTAATTTTTGCGCATACTAAATTTTCCGACTATTGGACTAAGAGCATCTTCCTTCCCATATTAAAAGAGGCAGTTGGCGATGTCGACTTTATATGTGTCTATTAAACCCGCCAATCTAATATCTTCTCTGTAAAGCAACTTTGAATTATAGTCTTCATAATGTCACCAACTTTTCTTTTGTGTTTTGACAATTTTTATTTAAGATAAACGGATTGTGAGATGGATCATACTGTTGGAGCTGACAACAACTACTAAGCTGATGTAATAGTTGAGTTTCAGTAACAGATATTACCAACCTACTTAAGACACGTTGGTTTTAGTTACTCAAATTTGTCACCTCCCCACTTTAGCAATCGACAGAGGGATGCCCGATGGTATTACAGCCAGATAACCCACATGAAAAATCATTCCTCAGATCAATTATTGTAATTTTAGTGGAGTGATTACAGATCTGTTATCAGAATAGCCGTGCTTATAGTCGTGCTTTTAGTAAAGTTATGTCGTCTGAAACCGATCAATTTATAAACTTTTTAAATGTTAAAAAAAAACCTCCGCAATTCGCTTTAAAACTAACATCATTTAAATCTTTATCACATATCATGAATATAAGCTGTTATGTCCTAAATATGTACTACAAATTTATGTAATTGAAGATACAATTACATGAAATAAAATGTTAGATTATTTAAAAAACGTTTTGAAGGCTTAGAGACTGCTCTTTATGTCATTTGACACTATTTACTTCTAAACTTGTCAAGACAACGCAACTTTTCAACCAGGCGCCGCTACGATGATGACGAATTTTACCAGCACCCGGAAGTCCTTCAGAAAAATTCGAAAAGACAATTCAACCGGTCTGCTAAAAG
The DNA here is from genome assembly GCA_019455685.1 of Philornis downsi. Taxonomy (NCBI): domain Eukaryota; kingdom Metazoa; phylum Arthropoda; class Insecta; order Diptera; family Muscidae; genus Philornis; species Philornis downsi. The sequence continues at coordinate 4,988,785 of JAHXMU010000251.1, forward strand.
ATATAGAAAAGTAAAAAAATTTCGAGCGGCGTTCTTTTTAATATTTTTTCGAATCGATGTGTCGCCCAAGAACTCAGTTTGTTCATTAACAAAATAAGAAATAAAATAAATAATAATGTAGTACTGTCAAGTTTCCTCATTTCTTCCCTTACTACATTTTCCGTCAAACTCGTTCTGATTCTGGTAAAAATAAAATGATTTTTCCAAACATGTTTACTTACATACAACTTATTTCAGTTTCAGCTGGCCTCAAAATCGATATACTTTTTATTGGATACATCTTCTTGGTGGAAAATGACTGTATCTCCTGCCCAACTTCCAATTTTCCATTCAATAGGTATATCAGATTTAGAGCGCCACGGAATCGATCAAACCAACTATCAAAAATTAGAGCACGAAAGGCTGAATTGCGATCTACGTTTGGCGGTGGAATAGTCTCAACTACTGTATCCAAAACAGCGGAAACCCCGGTTCCTAATTTGGCTGACACCTTAGAGAACAATGCACCTAGTTAAAAGAATGAATAAGTGTAAAGTGCTCCTGTTTTACCTTTAACACAGTTTCCGGGTCTATCCCAAATAAATTTTTTAAATCTTTGCATACTTTTTCAGGATCAGCATGTTTGATGTCAATTTTATTTAGTACAGGTACCACAGCCATTTCTCGCGTCTTGGCCAAATGATAATTAGCCACTGTTTGAGCCTGCACTCCATGACAAGCATCGACCAAAAGTATAACTCCATCACAGGCCGCCAAAGAACGTGAGACTTCATTTGAGAAGTCGACATGACCCGGCGTGTCAATAAGATTAAGTAAATATCTTAATTTTTTGTATTCGTGAAATATGGACACAGTTTGCGCCTTCACTGTAATACCGCGTTCTTTTTCCACTTGTAAACTGTCTAATACCTGGCTACCCGAATTACGAGATATGGCGCCAGTCAATTCAAGAAGCCTATCGGCTAAAGTACTTTTGCCATGATCCACATGGGCAATGATACTAAAATTACGTATACGTTCCACCGGTATACTAGCAAAGTCGCTTAAATCATCATCCTTTGTTTCACTGGCTGTTTCATTTCTTTGCGAACAGTATAGGCGACGGCAAGCACTCGATTGAATGCTAAAAGTTTTCAAAGAAAAACTCTTTATTCAATAATTTTACATCGTTACCAAGCTTACCAAAACCGGAATTGTTCATTTTTCAGTTGCAAAAAAGATACTCGTAATGTTTTTAACATATTTTATAAGAACTAGTACAAATATATTACTTCACAATTGCGATGAAATTCCATACCGGTGTCCTAACCAATGTTTTTCATTATTTTCAGCTGTTCGAATAAGTTTTATAATACGTTAGTCAGCTGTTTGAACCGAACGCAGCAGCTGGCAAATGTGACATCAAAATACTTGTCAAAGACATTTCACCAGGGAATGTCATAAATTGGGCATACGACTCTAAGTACGCTCTAACCATGCCAAGTTCAAAATCTACTTAACAGCTAAGTTCTGTTGCGTTCTAGCAATGGAATTTTGAAAAATCCAATTTCGGTGACCTAACGCTCATTTCCGTTTTTAGAAACTGTTAAGGTGGGAATACACGACATGTATTTTACATATCGCATGTCACTTTTACATACCAAAAAATTATGCATGCCGGTGGCCCATGTCAAACATGCCATATGCACCATGCCATATGCAATACATATGTAAACTTTTGAAATAGAGCGTGCTCTATTTTCGTATGTAAACCGCATCGCAGTCAGCTGTTTTATTGTAAACAACAAAGCGTCAAGTGTTCAACGACTACAAAAAAAATAAAATAAAATAAAAATAATTTAAAATGAATAGACAAAACGCAAAAGTAAGTAATTTATTAACAATATAAATAAAAGTATTAATGAAAAAAAAATAAAAATGGTTTTTTGTATCATAACAACATCAGCTGTTAATGACAATGTTATGTGGTTTACACATGTACGTTTGGACACATAAAATTGAACGCCGCGTTTTTTCCATAATTTTGACAGACATACGAAAAACAGACGGGTCAAAAAAGTGACATGCGATATGTAAAATACATGTCGTGTATTCCCACCTTTACTATACTTATAGATTACGACTGGTACTACGATGATTTTTCATGATGAAGCAGAATTTTTTCATTGAACGCGTACCATGCTTTTTCGCGGGGAAAGTTTTAAGTTAAGTGGCATTGCCAGTGATTTCAGTGTTCGAACTGGTAAACAAAATGATCGTGAAAGAGCTGTCTTAAGCGGCATTGCCAGCGATTTCAGTGTTCGAAACCAACACAAAAAAAGCTGACAGTGCCAGCTTTTTCATGTTTGCTTTGTTTTAATTTGATTTATTTTAGTAATAATATCGAAACTGTCTGCATGACTGGAGTTAAATGTGTTTGCCACGAAATTCATTAGCCGCTGTTTTAACTTTGTGTCTGACGTTAACGATGGGTTACTAATCGTCGCCGCTGATTGTTTCAGCCGTCTTGGAACTCTGCTTGCTTTTACTACACAGATAATTGTGTGCAAAACCAATATTCCTTTAAACAGCTGTTTAGGTAAAAGGTATTCTGCAGTTTTTTCACGCAGTTTATATAAACCATTAAATCGTTAAATAAAACTCCTTTAAAAATGCGTTTGACCTTAGTCAATCTCTTCAAAAATACTGTTCCTGGCCATATATTTCGTGGTAAAAGGCGTTTGGTTAAGCCCGTTAGCCGTAAGGCAATGGAAACTCTACGGCAAGAATACGAAAGACAAGAAAAAATCATGTTGCTCTTGCGACATCCATATTTGACTGTGGTAAATAGGCCGGCAACTTAGTTAGCAGTATCATGTTGATGATGTTTATGTAATTACAGGAAGAATCTGCTGGGCATGTTAAGGATATGCAAAAATCGGAGAAGAAGATCGCTATGTGGAATGATGAGCGTACCATGAAGAAACTCAAACCGCATGTAACGCTTGAAGACCGTTTGAACCATTTAAAAGTCAAAGAAGCATGGGATTAGAGTTAAGAGAGTATTTTGTTAACTTCTGTTTTAAAATAATAAGTGAAGTTATATTTATAACAATTGTCAATAAGTCTTTGTTTTGAATAAGAAAATAAATTTTTAATTCAGTTGGAAACTAGTCGGTGGTTGGAACAACTTACAGGCTCAGTCAGTCCTCAAATATAAGTTGTTTTGTATATTTTTTAAATCACGGCAAAAGAGGCATTATCTTGATGGATTTCACTCGTCTTCCGAATCACGCAGAAGCAATCCTGATTTCTCTAAAGAGCGAAAAATCAATGATGGCACAATATTGGAAAATTTTGAGTATTCAATTAAAGAACGCTAACGTAATTGCGTTGTCTGATCGTTTTAAGGTTGAAACGTAGCTTAATAATAGTCCAGTTTATAATAATCCTATTATTAATAAATTGTATTCGTCCATCGTATGAATTGTTTCCTTTTTGCGTCACTGCATACTAAATCCTCTTAATAATTTAGGCTAATTTTAGGACGATTGATTTCTCGTTTCCTATATTTTCCTTATTAAATTTCACTTTCTCCCCTACATGATATCCTTAATTTCCCCAGATTTTGTTTTTCTACCTAACTTTCTAAGATTAATTTTTTGTAGCCCCGGTTAGGTCTCGCTCATTATTAAATTTCAAGCCTCACACAAATTTCAGTGAATTCATTTATATTTTTAAGAGTTCCAGATCTTCTTATTTATTTAAACGAAACTTGTTCTTTTCAATCTTTTTATCTTATCTATATGTTAGGCTTCATTGTTATTTATATTTGAAACTAAAGCTGTGTTTTAAATTTAAATTCGATTATTAACATACAACTACAAAATAGTTTTTTATACCGATACACAAGTTTCGTTTCGATTCCCTGACTTTTGTTGGATTATTTTAAACAGGAAAAATTTTTTTTAAATTTTTTTTAAAAACAGGAAAATATATGCGGTTTTCTGTTGAGTATTGCAACAAACTGCCTTTCGGAGGAACTGGAGAGACTGGATTTTCCAACAAAATAACGCTGCAATCCATGTCAGCAAAATCAATGTAATCTGGTCAGCGCTTATTAGGTCCATAAGCATCAGGATATCGTGAACAATTTTGAATGAGACTATGGCTCCTGCCCAGTTTGCGGCCAATTTCTCTTTCACTGCATCCTTCGTCCTTGTAAGCGATGTCTCTTTTATTACTGGATTTTAACACTTCTTTACAAAAATAATAATGATCTTATCGCTTGCACCTATGAAAACTCACAATTGAACTTGGCATTATAATTGTGAAACTCGCTAAAAACAGAATTATCGCAAAAAAAAAGTACCGTTATCTGCACAAATCCCAAAGATTTGTGTGCATGGTTGTTTCCAAACCAGTCCAAACAGGTATTTTGATGGAACATCATAACAAAAAATGTACCGTTACACATATAAATTAAATTTATGGGACGCACCTTATTTTTGCATATTTTGCAGTTTAATGATTTTTTATAAGGTCGTCAAAAGTGGAGTGCCTGTTTCACTATATGGGTTGTTTCAGTTTTCACGCTCAACAAGAAATATGAAAATCACTATACTTACAATAAACAATTCGGCATTTAAGAGGTCTTTCCTTATTAGTGTTGCTCGATATTGGAACCAATTGCCTAACAATTTAAGAGCATTCTGTAATTCTAACAGTATTTAAGAATTTTTGCAAACTTTTCTTCAATGGAAATTTAAGCGCTGCATGTTACTAATTAGTATCGATATAACTTTCCTTTTATTTTGTTTAACGTTATTTTTCTTTCTTGTAATTACGGCTGCATATATGTACATAGTATATATAGTATATATGTACATATATTTAATTTAAGATCATTGTAGATACTCAGGTATGTATTGCTGTGTAATACGAATTTTTGGCCTTAAAGGCTAAGTATTACTGTTTTGGGTAAATCAATAGTCGCACAAATCAGTGTTAATCTAAATGTTGCTAATTTGAGTCTACAATGTATTAATGGTGGTGTACTAATTAATGCCAAACGTTTCCATAAGTAAGAGTTATTAAAACAGAAATTTTCATGGGAAATAAAAGCAAAAACGTTTACATTTTGTTACACAAATGTAGCCTTGTCGTTACTAAAACGTTTGTTTAATACTTAAATATCACAAAGTCAGATTTGGATTTGTTATACCCTTACAAAAACAAAAAAAAATCACAATTGTACGTTTCCTTCCTTATATTTGATTGCAAAAGTTATGAAGATAAGGGTGATATATAGCTGCACTCGTTTTTGTTTGACTAAAATTTTCAACCCTTGTAAAAATTGAATATTATTGGCAGAATCAACGTTAGTAACTGTTTTTATACAACAAAAACAGAATTTTTATTAACACTTTGATACAGAATCGAATTCCATTTTTTTTGTATGTTTCTGAAACAATAAAAAATAACAGTCAATGATGTCCGGCAAGATTAATACTTTTAGTATTTTCATCATTCTCATCTTTCACATAATATCTGTCAAGATAATGAATGATTTCAAATCCAACCTCAATCATAATCAGTATAATAATCATCCATTCCAATCGCGTGTTGTGGGCCTCATTCAAATTGTGTGATATTAGTTCGGCCAGTTCGACACAATGATTGATTTTCTCATTCATCACCTTGGTGCGCCGTGATATTGAGAAATAGTTGCAAACCTGTAAGTACAATGTTTCCAATTCTTCGCGATCCCAATAGAAATCAGGTGTATCGAGTAAATCTGACGATAGGTTTATAACATGCCTCAAGGCTAATAACTCGCCAGTTTTACGTAAAACATCCGCTCGGGAAATTCGTATGCGTTTGCCCTTCTTCATATCATCTGTAAGGAATGCCATGGAGTCAATATAACGGTCCAAAGTAGCTTCCCAAATACCCAACTTAATGGATGTGGACATAGCATTGGAAAATGTGTACTTGGGGAAAAAGTTGTCTTCGCCAGATGTCAAAAAAAATTTGCCACCTTGAAAGAAGGCCCGTGCAGGCTCCATATCATCTGACGCCACGATGTCGCCTTCAACATCTATGGCTGATGCTGGTATATAGGTGTAGGGCATCACTTCGCTTTCGCTGCACACTAAAGGACGTAAGTACGCGTCCTTTTCGAAGGGTCTTATGAAAGACATAATATTGTTCGTCTCAATCTCGTTGAAGTTCCACATAACGACGGAGCCTTCACGAAAAAAGAAGATGTCTCGTGGCTCCCCGGACACCTGATACTTGGCAGTGACATAAAGAACATCTTGTTCCAATCCTAAATTATCGGTAGAGAAAAACTTTTTCGCTTCATACAGTTCCTGCTGTCTCAAAGCGTCCAAAAGGCTTTCTAAATCATATTCCTCCGCCGTTGAAAATGCAGTGACATTGAAGAAGCCCAAAGCAGCCAAGTCAGCCCTTCCAGCACGCTTTTTACGTTTCTTGTTAATCTGACTTAGGGGAATATTGGTGGAAGCTTTTGATGCTGTCGCTCCTATTGCAGCTTTGTGTGCCCACCTTTGGGGGGTTGACAGGACTCTTTCTTCCAAATCCTGTAACTTTTTTTCGAGCTTCGTATTTTGTGTACTTGGTTTGTTTTTGAAGGAGATAAAACTGCGTTGAATTCCACCGGCGGAAATGTTTGGCACCTCTCCTATTGAGAATCTTCTCAACGTTTTGACCACGGCTATGGCACTACAGTTTCGTTTTAATATAGTTCGTGCAAAATTCATTGTGTTCCTCTAAAATATTAGAATAATATCGTCATAACTACTATCACTATATGCGATTTGTATGGTGTAATACATTAGCAAAAAGGCGAAAAACACTATTTGTCGGTATTTCGGTAGAAACAGATGATTGCAAATTTGTTTATCTTAAAAGGCGGGGTGTGTTCAGTAAGTACTTTCCGACGCAATGTTCCCACAAGTTGACTTGTGGAGAGTGATTAGTTCATTTTTCTATCATATTTAAAGGGAATAACAAATGTTCAGTTCGACATGATAGAGATAAACCTTAACTTAAATCTGTCAAACCAGACTGTTGGTGTTTCATTCCTTTAAGACTTTACCTTCTGCAATTCTTCCCCTATTCGTAACATTAAGTTTTGACAGAATTTCAAAAATCTCGCCCTCCCAACGGTATTCGTTATTGAAAACCTTTCGCTTTGAAGCCAATTCTAATAGACGCCGCCGAAATTTTTTGATATGCGAAACATAGTTCCAAGCCGGCCATGAAAATACTGGTAATTTGCCGTTGTAGAATAGTTCTACAACTAGTTCAACACAGTCATGTAATAGTCTAAAACCGACAATAAATAGTCGAAAGTTTACCGGCTTAAATCGGCTTAAAATAAAGGCGAGTTTATGGAAAATTCGATTTTTTCAAAGACGCTTTGTGAAGACAATACGGATATATTTTTCGTATAGGAAAGTGTATTTATTGAAGTTTTCATAAGATAATATATTTTCAAGGTATTACACAGAATGCTCTCTTAAAACTACTGAAAGAATATTGCAAAATAGTTAGAATTTTTTTAAATGTAACGGAAAATGTTAACAGGATAATATAAAATGTATTTGAAAATTTCTAAAAGTATGAAAATATTCAACTCAAGAATTACCAAGCATGAATAGAAACAAATGAAAATTTGTGGAATATAATTAAAATTTTTTACAATTAATTTTTGAAAATATCGTTTTAATATATATACATATAACGTTTTATTTTGTTTCGATCTTGTTTGGTAATTCACCGCAAGTAATTCATAATAGTAAGCTATTAGAATAAGTAAAACTCAGGTAGATAAAAAAATAACGTATTCAAGCTTCCAAATATTATAGGCTTCAAATCGTATGTATGTGCAAAATAAAACTGCGCACTTTATGAATCCACTTTGAAACTTCTAACATATGTTGCAAAAATAAATATTTTCAGATTGTGGAAATTTTATTTAATAATGCTATTTACTTTTTTTTAATTTTTTCGACTTTAAGGTTGGTATGCACCTCCAGCAGAATTAATTTTCCCAAATACGTTCAATTCTACAAACGGAGTTCAATTTGTACTATGTTTCCATAACCATTCCTCCCCATTAAAAGTTTTGGTAGTATCAGAAATATATGTTCTTCATGGAATACAAAAAAAATTCGTTTGAGCTACTTAATGGAACATTTAACAATTCAGACTAACGCAATATTGTTCTCAATTACGATTGAGTAAACAACAAGAGATAAATCAAAAGTCACAGTGAAATGAATTTCAATGAATGTTTTCTGTTTTGTTTACTTCACTACTACAACAGCAAGCGTGGACAATCATGTCGCTTATAAGCTGGTTTTTTAAGTTTTTGTTGTAATTTTAGACAATAAAAACCGAATTCTGGTAAATTAAATATCACATTTCAGTAACATACTGTGAGACTTCGTAATATTACCACTTAAAACTAATTTAACTCCGTTGCTAATTATAAAAAAAGAAATTCAACTATTTAATATTTTTCAAATAGCTTAAACTAAGTAAGTCTACACATTTAGTACAAACCATCTTTTTTTATATAAGTTCAATAGCCTCCGAAAATTCTTCTCACACTTTAAAATTAACATCGAAAACATTATCTTGAAATATAAATTTGGTACATAGAGAAAAACGCTGTCTCAGAAAATTACAAATATTAAAATCTCCAAATCTCCTTTTTAAGTATGTTTTAAAAAATCACGAGCATTTCAGAGAAAATTATTTGTTCATTGTTATTTTTAATACAATGTTTTCAATTCAATAGTGAAATTCAATTTTGTTCCCTTAAGTCGACTATGTAAAAAATTTGACAAAACCAATTGCACTATATGTCATATTTACATTTTCCGGGATCTCAAAAAATGCAAATAATTTTTCCGCCTATCCGAGAAAGTCCCCAAAATTGTATTTCCTAATTGTGATCTAATCCAACACTAGATCAACGGTAGTGTTAAAATCGGCCGTTTCCTAAAAAAAAAAAATTTTAAATATATCAATTTTTCCTGTAATAATTCATATTGCCTAGAAGTGGACGTAATCCCACATAGTTAATCACAAATTTACATTAATTGGAATTGCCAATTACTATATATTATTTAATCAACAAGTAAAAATTATAACTATTAGAAAACTATTGAAAACGATTAATTTTTTCTATTAGACCAGGAGCCAAACTTTTGACAAACTAAATGTAATTATATCGATAGCTACAGAAGATATTCGAGTTATACGCTTAAAGTTTTTTTTAGTGCTTCAATTTTTCATTCCTAAATTTGCAACTAATTAAACAAAACAAGCAGTTAGTTTGTTAGTTTTCTGTTTGGTATTTTTTTAGTAAATATTATCCAGCAACCACATGTGCAAGTAATTGGCTGCAATAAAAAATATTTGTTATACTCAAAATTTCCGAAAAGAAAATAACATGTGACTAAGTTATGTAAATTGGATTAGATACTTTCATTTTGTAAGAAGCTATAAAATATAAGCTTTATTACTAAAGCCAATAGGTATTTCTTACTCGAGAAAAATTTCAAGTTAACTATAATTTGAAGGTAGCTTTCGAAATTCATTTTGATCTCGAATTGTCATTGAAGTTAGTTAAAGGCATTTAATATATGCATTTTGCAGTTTCTACGCTTCTGTATTTGTTAGCGCAGAATCATAGGCGGCACTTGTAATGTGCCACTCAACACCCCAAGGAAGACAACATGGTCACAAGTGACGGCTTTAGTGGCCTGAGGTGCTTTTGCGAGTTAACTTGTAAAATGTTGGTGATTGTAAAGGTTATTGCTAGAATGATAGAGCTTTCGATCAATTCGCAAAAAGCCAGTGTGGCCGCTTATTACAAAAGATTCCACATATTAAATAAGGATTTGTTGTTTTCAATCGCGTTTAGTTTTTTTCCTTTTTTCTTTTTTTCATATATAGCTTGTTTTCGAAATTACTTTCCCAATTTTTGTGTATAACAAGCAAAATAAATAGGCAAATGATAGCGTTAACGTATTTGCGTATTTATATGTCTGGAAGAAACTACACTTGGACAGATGACAGTGTAAAACGCTGGCTAACATATAATGATTTGCACTATAAACAAGAATTACTTGAACTGTTGCTGATCATAAACAGGGTCATACTATTTTCTCTTTCGAGTCGACCTCAAATCTTTGGTATCGTGGAATGTATTTCCACAACAACGCCAATTTTATTAAACCCATTCAAACGTACAAAGTTGCTTTATTTATACTAAAATGACGTATTCTAGAAAATGCTACGATATTTCAGAGAGAACATATGTTTACATAATGGGTGCAACAAAGACAAACATATTTACAGAATAGTATTGTTTATCATAGACTTAATTCTAGAATGTTCTTATTTACACAACCAGTGAAAAGGAGATAGCAATAGCAATTTCAACCAATTACCTGGTTTTAGTAGAAAATGTAGGCAAAATTGTGTAACTTTCCATATATTTCGAAAACATATCTTGAAACTATAACAATTTCATGGATTTTATTCTACGGTGTTCTGTATGTATAAAGGGGATGTAAGATAAGTATGTCTCACAACTTTAAAATTGAGTAAAGTTTGGAAATGTTTATTACGAAAATTTGCCAAATTATCTAAAATTAAGATTATATAAGCTGGAAGATTTGAATCTGCAAGATTACCATAATCGTGACTGTTTACGAAAAGAAACGTAAAACAAAACCAAAAATTAAAAAGACGAAATAAAAAAATAAAAAAGTATGATGGATTAAAATGACACATTTAACTGACGTTGTATTAGTATAACATGTAGAATACTTTTTTATTAGATAAATGTCCTGAACTTTCTTTATGAAGATGATTTTAGTTGTTTATTTGACAAATAGAGAAAATGCGTGCAAGTGTTGGTGCATGCGAAGCAATGGGATCAATAAAGGAACAATGAAAGCACCTTGTTTTTACTTGAAAAGATTTCGTTCAAAATCTATAAAACGTGGCTTAATGTGAATGAGGCATAATGGGTTGTTTGGGTAAATTATATCTTGATGCAACTCTGGTCCATCTGTTTTCGTACTTGCTTCACCACGAAAGTGCAAGTAACAAGAAAACACTGATAACTCTGCATTTATAACAAAAAAAAAAAAAACAAGGGACTTTCTGTTTCAATTCGATGATAAATAAAAATGGAGAGTGTTCTGTTAACAAATATTAAGAAGCTGTACGACAACGAATTGTACAGCAGTGTTATTACCACTGTAAGTTAAGCCATGGTGTGCTATCCCATTGCTAGATAGAAAGCACCTGTGGATGTATATTACAGATGCATATCTTCCGCTCCTATTTCCAGGCAAGCCTTCTTAACACTTTGCTTCAAAATGAACGATCTTTGTCCACACCTGAGATGGAGTACCAAGTTCTACTCTTCCATGCCAACGCCTGTTATCAGGAGAAACAGCATCGCATGGCCATCAAACAATTAAACGCCGCTCTGTTAATGCGAAAGTTTATGTGCCGCTACAAGAACTCTCACCTGACTACTATCGAGAACTCTTATGATCATTTCGGGGTAACTGAGATGCGTTTCCGTCTGGCTATGTGCCATAAAAACCTGGGCGAGGCCACGCAGGCGATTACAGTGCTACAGGCCTTGCCTGTAAAGTCTAGAACACCGAAAGTGAATTTTTTATTGGCCAAATTAATACATAACGGAGGATCAAATAGCAGTGAAGCCATAATGAACTATAAAGAAGTTTTGCGTGAATGTCCAATGGCTTTGGAAGCGATAGCTGCTTTATTGGAATTGGGTGTGGATGGCATTGAGGTCAATTCGCTGGTTATGAATGGTAAGAAAGCGTTCAGCTGCAAATGGGTCATCTGTAAGAAATCTTTATTAAAACGTTGGCAATAACATTTCAAAAAAAGTGATTTTTTAATAGTGGTATTGTTTATCTTACTTTATAGCGAACATTTTGATGTCCGTTGTACTGAAAGGAAACATAGATTTCACAAAACAATCGGATTAAAGGATTTTGTAAATTTACTTTACGACACATCTATTTGGATTAAAATATATAAATGACTGATCTTTTCGGAAACACGTTCCCTCTAACATTTCCATATAAAAACGTACATATTAACAAACGATGTTTATCTCACCCGATAGAATACGATGGATTATTTACATTCGTTCGCTTTAATTGTCTTCAAACTTTCGTTTTGTAATTTCGTTTTTTAATCTTTACAGAAAATTAAATTTAAATTTTTACACAAAACTTAACTGTTTAAAAAATGCGCTTTCGCCAGAAAAAAGATCGCAAAATAATTTTCTTTTCTTAAGCAACTGTTCTATTAAGTAAACTTTTCTTTATAGAAATAAAGAAATGTTGAACGATTCGTTTCAAAAATATGTCCCAGGAACTTATGACGGTGTCATTAAAATAATAATTTCTCATTTAATAGAATTTGTTTTATAGAACAATTCATCTATATACAATTTTCTGCAATAAAAGCAACTGCTTTTTTAAATATCCAATAAATCAAACAAATCAAAAGGAAGCCAACTTCACGAATACTTTATTTTTTAGAACTTTTCTTCGCATTTATTTTCTTTAAGAAATATAATAATGTAATAAATAGCCATTTAACAAAGCTATTCTTCAAGGTAAACAATTTTTGTATAAAACAAACCCATTAGAGCCACTTCTTTCTGGATTTGGTATAATTATATGTTCAACACCATCTGAACGAAATCAAGGTATTCTTTCAAGGTTTTCAATGTAATGCCTAGAAAATAATGTAGAATTCTAGATATTTTCTGCCGTTTGCCATAAACTCTATTGAGAAAATTGTATCAGAATTTGCTCAGCGGGGCTAAAAACATAAACAATTTTTTGAAGCCAGTACGGCTGTAAATGTGTAACTTCTATGAATAATCGGTACAAGCATAGTGCGTTACAAGCGCGGTCATAAAGAAAAATATATAGTCTAGAAAAGTTTACGGAAAATTAATAGAAAAGTGTTTCTTAGATTACTTTAACTAAACATTGTATTTCACTTAAATTCTCTAAATTTTAAATGTAATGTTTATGTAAAAGTAAAGGTCTCATCAAATAAAGGGTAATCGAAATTTATGTTGAAAAAGATTGCATGATAATTTGGGAACAATTAGTACAATTTGGAACAGTTTAAAAGCAATAAAAAATATCTTTTCCTGCGTTATTTGACAATGAAACTCCCATTCATGCAAAGGATGAGGAAGAAGTTTCGCTATTATATTTCTGATTAGGCAGAAATTGTATCACTCTTGAAGGAGGCGATATTGATGAATGAAGTCTAAAAAATACGTTTTCTTTCTAAGTTCCGGAAATTTTTCATTGATTTGGTCGATTACAAACGTTATAACTTTAATAGTATTTTGTTACGCTTTTTCATAAAGTTTCGAAGTTAAGGTATTACCTATGATTCCGTATGTATGTTTTAAGGGTGGGATTTCTTGTCGCATAGTTGTCGTGTTGATGTGAATGCAGGTACAGGTTCGAATTAAGTGTGGCCGGAATTCGACTACGGCCGTTTCTTTGGATAGTCTTTTGGGTACAAAATCTCATCCTTCTAACGCCACCTAGCGTAACCCAATCGCACTTATACAACACAAGATGCAGATTGCTAAAGCCATTTATTGGAAAAATAATGGACCTACTCTACTTTATATTCCTTACAGTTTGTTATTTGCACTTTCAATTTCCGCAATGTCTCTTATGCTTTCCAACGGGAAAGCCATGAACTACTATGATGCTCTTTGTTAGCAAAAGTCCTTTGCAATTTTGAATTAATATTTTAATATTACATTGTCCGAATGCGATTAAAACATAGTTCTCGTTTTGGATTTAAAAGAAATCGTCCAGATTCATCGGGACTGAGTGATAGATGATGTGATTGACCTACGACATATGGTGTCAGAAAAACATGCGATCTTTATTGTTATGCTCGTCTACCAACAATGATTGAATTTTATTAGGGCGGTAGAAATGGGATGTACAACTTTTCTACTTAGATCAACACAGAAACACTTTGGACGTTTTTCTTTCTAGAATACAAAAAGATATTGGAATGTAACGTTTATATTTAATTTATTTATTTATTCAGGATTGTAATTTTAAGTCTTAAGGCCGATTTGATTAAATTACAATATTACAACGTATCTTCACTATAATTCAGTAGCAAATGCATTATACAACTTTACAATACTAATGTTATAAAAAAGTTTATGTATCTTAATAGCAGAAAAATGTGATTTACAATATGACGATCTACTTCACTTATTAGGATTTTTTACTATGTATGTTTTTCGTCCTAAAATACGGAATTATAACTAATTGGAACTAAGAGCTACTGCATAATATAACGCAAAATGTAATTACAGATTAAATGGTAAAAATTAGTAACTTCAAGTAATTTTTTAAGATTTACTTAATTAAGTAATTGAGATGTTACACAAGTAATGGCTCAAAAAAAAAAAAAAAAAAAAAAAAAGAAAGAAAAGGAAGAAAAAATAATAAGTTTAGCGATAATCATTTCCCCGTTCAGAATGAAAAGAAAGATGGACAGCAAACTATCTGACGGCAACATCAAAGAAAAAAAGGGGTCAAGCGGATGATTATAGATGAGGAATGTCATTGAAATACGCAAGAAGTCTCTTCTTGTAAGCGTTTTGTGAAGAAGAAACAATTTTTAATGTGTTTGGAAGTGTGTTAAAATCCCTGCCTACTCTTACTTGAATTATCTACTCATATAATATTTTGTGTTGTGAATAATCAATTGATTAGTGCGAATTGATCGAGTGAATTTAAATAATTCTACAAGAAACAGCGGTGATTGATTTTTGATAAAATTAAAAAACAATAAGACATGAAATATTTTTCTGTTTAGGAATAAATAAACAAATAAATATTTTTCCGTTTTTGAAATAATAATCGAGATTTGATATGCAATTAAAAACGTTTTATGAAAATGTGACCAATTATATAGAATATATATAAACCTACTAAAATATTTTCATGTTTTTTATTTTCCTCCAGCTAGTACTGTTCCTAAGAACATTGAATGGCTTAGCACTTGGATAAAAGGTCACGCTCAGCTCTATTGTCGTAAACATTTGGAAGCTTCAAAAACATTCCAAAGCATTAATGATAAAACAAAATTTCACCAAAATGAACATCTCATTACCTTAATTGGTAAGTGCTTCTACTATTACGGAAACTCTACGCAAGCGCAACAATATCTAGAGATTGCAGTTATGCTTAACCCCTACAATTGGGAAGCCTTAATGCCCCTCTCCGTTGTTTTTGAATATAATCAGAAATTGCAGGAGTTAGAAAAGCTTACCGCGCAACTAACGAACATAAATGAATTTACTTCAGGGCATTGGTTTGTGCTGGCACAAAGTTTCTATGCCAATGGTAAGCTTGATAAAGCATCATCGTTTGCCAACAAGGCTCTGTCGGTAAATCCACGAAATGTGGAGGCTCATTTGCTGAGAGGAAAAATTTGTTTACAAATAAGGCGTCATAAAGATGCCATATATTTCTTTAGAGCTGCTCAGTGTATAGCCTCTTATCGTTTTGAGGTCTACAAGGGTCTATTCCACTGCTATGTTGGCATGAGACGAGCTAAAGAAGCTCAGACCATGTGTGCTTTAGCTGTCCGCTATTTCCGAGAATCTCCGCGCAGTTTAGTAGTGAGTATAACCTTTGTTTTTTTTTTTTTTATTGTAACTTATTTAAAAAATGCATTTTAATCTATTATTTTAGATGTTTGCCCGTACGATGGTGAGCTCCCACCATCCCAACGCTAAGAAGAGCGCCAAAAAGGTGGTGGGTAAGGCTTTGGAAATCGATGAACACTACGCTCCAGCTGTGGCCTTGATGGCAGAACTTTGCCACTCAGAAGGTGAAACACAAGAAGCTATAGCTCTGCTTAAGAAACAAGTTGTCATTTATCCACATTACAAGCTCTTTACCATGCTGGGCGATATTTTAGCACACGAAAAGGATCTTAATGGTGCTTTAGAGTACTATACAACTGCTTTAAGCAATGAACCAACATATCAGCGCGCCTTGGATGGTGTTAATGCCTTGGGCAAAGCTCAGTGGACGAATACGAAAAATGAACAAGACACTTCGATGGCGTCATCTACCAACCAAGATGAGGAATGGCCCATAGAATGTGATGAGCCATCTGTAGAAGCCGTTGAGTTATCCTCACCTGCTGTGCAAAATGATGACGATGAATCTGATACATTCTCAGATCCATTCTGGCAAGATGTGAATGCTGAACTAACAAATTAATATTTTAAGAATCACTTAGGGACTAAGTTCTTTTTCTCATTATTTTTCTTTCCATTTCTCACGTTATTGTAATTGCCTTCACATACTCATTTATGATTTCATGATTTTTTAACCTTTCAATGAAAGTGAAAAATACAGTATTTGTTTTACGTTATGCAAAAATTGTGTTAAATCAAGAAAAAATCTGATTTTTCAGCGGGTTGTTATGTAGTTGTCCGTGGAATAGTTTTCGGTACAGGCTTAGAAACGTACGAAGATTGGAATTAACAAAGATCAGTTCTATCGGTAAAAATGTTTCCACCGAATTGAACAATATCATTATTGTACAGGGTTATCCACTAAGTGGTACAAAACCGCCGGCCTGTCAAGGCTGTCAGCTGTTAAATACCTGCGCCCCGAAGCGTTATTTATTTAATTTAAATAGTTAAAACTTACTACGAAAATGGTGACTCAAACGTGGGCACTTTTCGTGCATTACGGGGTGATTAACCTACTGTGTAAGGAATTGTCAAGATTATAAAGAGATTTAAACGGACTGAAAGCGTTACAGGCCTGTGCATTCTGTTAGCGAAAGTGTGGCGGATAATGCGATTTAACGCCGTTAAAATTTTTTGTGGAGCTTCGTTAAATACCTTGTTTAGGCGGATAATCCCCAAACGTTAAAGCATTTGAAAACCAACAATCGTCAAGTTAACGCTAAATAAAGTGTGTTTTTTATATTTCCCAACATGAATCACTGCTTGCCATAGTTACGAATATGACAATTGAAAACCATTGTCATTCTATTTGCAAAGTGGTAACTCATTACAGAAAACTCCGCTAACCACTTTCTTACGTCTTTTAAAAACCTTAAGTTCGTGCTTTAAAAACAAATTAAAGTACAGCAACTGAGGAAATATATTTTATATATTTGAATCTAACTGGAGTGCTCTCGTTTTGCGCTAGCATCATCTTGACATAAGAAGTACCTCCAAGTTCTGGTACACTAGCACAATTCAAATTAATAGCGGACGTTACATAATTTTCACGTAATTTTCATATAAAGATGCATTCGCAGATCCACTCTGGCAAGTTGTCAATGTTTTACTATAAATCTAACCCATCGTCGAAACTACGGGCACATCACCATGGTGGAAAGACCGCCTACACATCATATGTCGGGTACTGACTACAGATTTTGTATCAGCTAATTTAATATATCGGAAATTAACTGTGAATTTCTTCAACAGCGTAACTGGGAGATTCTTTCGGTGTACATATAAAAAAAGATATCCATTATTGCATGACGTTGAGCTTTTATTTAGCATAGTTAAAGTTTTCCGATTTACGTCAAATATACACCGTTTTATTCGATCATTTGCTACCATTTTGGAGGTAGTTCCACTACCCCAAAGAATTGGGGTAGTTGATTTTCACAAGCTTCTATTAAAATGAATTTTTCACTAGTAAAATCGTTCGCCGTAGATTGTAACAAGTGGTAACCACTTCCGGATTATAAGATGGACGCATAAGCATTTTACAACCAAGCTCATAGTAAATGATTTCCTGCTAATCCCGCACAGCAATAGTCTTATGCTATTATTATTTTTGATTTGCATTTGGAAATCTCGACTGATTTTTATTTTAAGAAGTTTTGAGTAAGCGTTATAGGATAGGAAAAATATACACCAAAAATAAGTGGTATTTCCGATCGATACAATAAGCATCAAAAACAATTATTCCATGAGAGATATTTATTTATTTACTTATTTGGCTTGTAATTTAAAGCTTTCCGGTTAATTATATGCTAATTGCAATATGCAATAATTCGTACATTAGATTTAATCTGCTCAATAATATAAATTTACAAATTTTTAAATCTATTACGAACACCAAAAATAACAATTTTGATCAAAGCGATGTAACAAAAGTCACAAACAATTCTTAAATAAATATTTTTCCAATAAAAGTTATAACTGTTATGGTCCCTGACACAGAAATTGATCATCATAATCACATCATATACATATATGTATGTCTAAAGAAAAAAACCAGATATATCTGCAAATGTGTTGCATTTCCACTGGTTTCCTGAGAAATAAGGAAACTAGGAAGAATATAAGTGGGACATTAGTAGGATATTGTTTGAATGAAATATGTACAGGGTGTCCGTTGGGAAGGTATACTATTTTGTTTTGCCGTCATTTTGGTAAACATTAGTCTTGACAGTTCTTATTTGGCAGTCGTGGCAAATTTATTATGGAAAAATATTCGATAAACCAACGTGTTTTAATCGTTAAAACATTTTATCAAAATCAATCATCGATTACTGCGACAATGAGAAAGTCACGTGAAATTTTTGGGAGAAACAACGTGACAACAAGACGCACTATTTATCGTGCAGTGAATGATTTGGAAGATAGATAGCTGATAGGGCCAAGCATGGACCACAACGTACTGCAAAATCGACTGAAAACAATACTGCTGCTCAAGAAAGTGTTCAAAAAATCCATCAACCCCAATTAAAAAAAAATTAATGAAATACCGCGTGAAATGTGTGAGAATTTAATGAAAAATGTGCTCAAGAGATCGCATTTTTGAGGCTAACAGAGGCGGACATTTATCTGATATTGTAATCCATACATAATTGCCGACGTTAAATAAAACATGTGTTAATATAAGATCCATTGTCTTTCATTTAATCAAAAATCACAAAGTAGTGTATCTTCCCGACGAAAGGATTAATGTGTAATGTGACATACATAAATCTGCTCCTATGACTTCTTCTTCAGTGTGTTAAAATCTATAGGAATGAAATTTGTAGGAAGAATCAAAAAGTGACACTTTAATCGGTATTCTCCATAGGCCAATGGTACTTAATTCAATGGACACAATGGCCAATTTAAAAGATGCTCCTTGCCGTAAGGATTTTATTGCCAAGAAGGGCCTTGGAGTAGGGTGCAGGGTATTATCCTATCCACAATAACTGTTCATCATCTTATTGAAACTAGCCCTTAATAGCGCCGAGATGGTTCCTCGTTTACCGAGGGAGTTGCGGTTGTTCGCCATTAGATGTTCTTATATTCAGGAATGGGAAATTTAAAGGAAAAAATTTACCAATACTTCTTTTACGCGATTTTCCTACTTTCCACTGGAGAAGCCTTTCCCTCCCTTGAAATAAACATACCTTTCATATCAAAACACTCCAACAAATAGTAAATTTATGCTCTATAAAATCTCAATATGCCCCAAAAATTAACTCAGATTGAGAATTACATTATTTCATTTTTTAATTCGAAAAAAAAAAAAAATTAATACAGAACTTAACATTCTTCCATTACAACTCATGATACCTCCAGCTCCTTTTCACCATTCTCTGTCGAACTGGAATCTTTCTTGGCCTTGTCCTTCTTGTCCTTTACCACCTTTCGATAGGCATCCAAATCGTTTTTTAATGGACCGATAAAACTTTCAAACTCCAATTGCCTCAGGGCTTCAAAAATGTTGGAGTCGTTGATAGTTTTATGATTCTTCTTATGAGCCAAAGTCGTTGCAGTGGAGGTCAGGAATATCACAAACACAGAAGCCGCTCTCGCAATTGCTGCCCTGGCCTCTTTGGAAACTGTGGTGTTTTCTGGTAAGCCTTCTTTAATAATGCGAGCGATCACGGTATTAGGTAAATTCAGATCTTCAATGCGCTCTACCATTGTGCTACGTACTTAACTTTTCACAAGATGGAACTTCTATATTTGCACGGCCGCTTTTCGTTTACTAAATCCCTGATAATTACCTATGAATCAAATATTTGGCGCACAATGCTTTGCAGAATGTTGTTTGTTTAATTTGTGTTGCTTTACGTAGGACAGAATGGAATGAAACAAAAGACAACGCTGGTCCAGATATGCATTTATACTACATTGCCACCACGACATAAAACAATTGCTTTGCACACAACTTCTCAAACCACTTCCATTATTGGTGGTGTTTTTGATTTTGATTTTAAACTGGTTCAGCACAGCAGCGAAGTGTTGTCTGATCTAGCGATTTGTAGGCAACCGTGGCAATTTCTAAGCGTCTTTGGCGATGGAAGTTTGGAATTGCGATTGGCAATTTACTTGATGTTTTTTAAGTAGTAGCCGATATTTTTTATGTATTGTTTCCATTCTAATAAGACAAGATTCTTTTTATGTCTACGTCATTTTTAACACTTTTTTTACCCTCGGCGCTTACTTCACTTTTCGACTCTTTTTAAAAGAATATGATCTCTTGTGAAATGGAAAAGTTAAAAATGGACCGTTGCAATCAAAGTGTGAATAACAATACTGGGCTAAAGACGCCTACTAATTTGCCCAAATGATTAGTAATGGTTGTTTCAAAATAAATCATTAAATACATTTCATATTTTTTTGTAGTATGCAAATATAATATATTTTTTAATCAAGTGGATATAAACAAAGTTAATACAAAAGAAAAATATTTGACATATTTTGAAGATATTTGCGATGGATTTGTCAGTGAAGCTACAAAAAATCTGACAACACTGCAACAGCCTAAGAACAAATAAGAACCTTTTTGGGGTGGGATACATCAATTTAGGTAAAAGGTAAACTAAAACATTTTCCTCGTGACGCAAATTGTGTGCGGTATTTTTTATTTTTCTTTTTTTCTCAAAATGTATGTGTTTTACATTATAGATTCCTTTATTTTGCTGAACTAGATTTAAGGCAATAATAATCTAGGTAGAGAAAATTAAAAAAAAAAAACATAATTCCCCAAGTGTGGGTACTCAAATGAAGTGAAATTTTGGTTTGGAGGTTTAAATGTTTCGTCAAAAAAAAAAAAAAAAATATATATATATATATATATATATATCAAAAGTTTTTAAAAAATCGTTTTCAAAACTACGTTTCAAAACTTATCGAAGGTGGCCCGAAATAATTCCAAGTAAAATATACCCCGAATGAATAAACGAAATTACATTTAAAAAGTTGTGAGAAAACTTTTGGGGATAGTTTCATCATTTTTAGGCTTTAGCCCAAATAAATTTTGTTTGAGGAATATGTTATTTTGGAGTCTGCAAATTTATTGCAGCAATCTAAACAAATTATTGAACAGCATAGTTAGTTTTTGATCGCCAAAGATGCTCAAAAATATCCAAGATATTGAAATAGGGTTCAAAAGTGAAAAATGAAGAAATATTAATCTGCTGTATTTGTTGACTGATCAATCAATCAATCATATACTTAAAAATGTTTTGAACTTTGAATATCAAATTACAATGGCCAAACTTATATTTACGTGGAGCTAAATTCCTTAATAAAATTAAGGCGAAGTGTCTGGGAAGTGTACAATTTTTTAGAGGATTATTCAGAAATATTTTTTATTCGATGCAGCTTGCAAAACTGTAATGTTTATGCTACCAAGTAATATATAGGGTGATTTTTTAAGATTTAAGTTTTTCAGGTTGGCAGCACTGGTTGGTAATGGCGTCCAAACGTTATTTGTTAAAGTGAAAAGAGTACAGTATACTCTGCCATTTCATCATGGAAAGACTAATAAACAAACATTTTATGGTCGTCATAACCGACCAGCTGAATCAACAATTCGTGGTGTTATCTACAAATTTCGCACCAAATTTACTTTGTTGGACATTAAACCATCGACTCGCATGCGTAGAGTGCGTACCGAAGAAAATATTGCAGTCGTAGCGACCAGTGGTAATGACGATCGTGCAATGTCAATTCGTCGCTGTTCTTAGCGATTGGGCATATGTTACTCAAGCCTATAAAATTCAACTCACGCAAGAATTGAAGCCGAGTGACCTACCACAACGTCTAGTTTTTGGTGAATGGGCGTTATAAAAGCTCAATGAAAATCCGCTGTTTTATCGAAAAATTGTGTTCAGCGATGAGGCTCATTTCTTGCTGAACGGATACGTAAACAAGCAAAACTGTCGCATCTGGAGTGATGAACAGCCACATGCCATACATGAATTACCGATGGATCCCGAAAAAATGACAATCTGGTATGGTTTATGGGCTGGTGGCATCATCGGTCCATTTTTCTTCAAAGACGGCCGTGGAAGAAACGTTACCGTCAACGGCGAATGATATCGAGCCATGATACGCGATTTTTTTTGCCCCAATTGGCTGAGTTGAACTTTGTTGACATGTGGTGAAAAAATGGATCTGTTGAGGGATGAATTTGGTGAGCAGCTTATCTCTCGATTTGGCCCTGTGAGTTGGCCCCCAAGATCTTGCGATTTAACGCCTCTTGTATGGTTATGTCAAGTCGTTAGCCTATGTTTACAAGCCGAACACTACTGAAGCCTTACGGGATAACAAGCGTGGAATACAGGCCAAAATGCTCGAAAAAGTGACGAAAAATTGGACCTTCCTAATGGACATTTTGAGACGGAGCCACGCACAACATTTACATGAAATTATCTTTAAAAATTAAATGGCAAAGACCAATTTATCGATTCCAATAAAAAATGTTAATACATGATGCAAATTTGAGTGTTTTATTCGATTTAAAAAAAACTACTATTAAAAAATCACCATATATTATAACAAAAACATATAGTTTTTCCCTTATGATAAAAGAAGGTGAAAACTAGGAATAAAAAATCGAGCCATTTTTGTACCAAATTTTTGAAATATTTTTCGAATTTTTTTTTGTTCCACAGTTTTCGAGCTTTGAAGAGTAGCGACTTTAGGGACCACGACCACAACAACGTACAATACGATATATTTCGCTTATAAACTTTCAAAACGCAAAAAAATCAATTCCCACAGATTCGTTCTAAAACCATGAAAAATTCCAGGAGCCATTGTTTTTGGTTTTTTTCGTTAAATATCTTTTTAGGACTTATTTTAGCACAAAGAAAGCCTAAAATAACTACTAAAAATTATTACAGTGACACTCAATTGAAGGTAAAACGATGTGACAACGAAAAAATCTTGCAACATTGAAAGAATGGTTCTGAGAATGAACTCAAGTATCTCAAAATTCTATAAAAACATACAGCTAACCAGATTCAGAACCCCAGTTTTCGGGTTAAAACCCACCATTACAAGTGGAGGTAAATCAAAACTTTCATTATTCTGCTGTTAGATTGGAGTTTTTTTTACAAAGCAAAAATACACGCAAAGATTTTACATTTACATTTTTGTGCAGACTAGTTGACATTTTAGTGCTATCGTACGAACTTTAATTGATTTTTGTTATTAAATAAAGCAAAATAAGAAAAATATTTTAAAAATTTACTCTTAAGATGGTTACAAAAATCTAACTGCTACAGAGAATAATCGTTTTTCCACTTGACTTCCCTATTAAGTAAAAATAAATGAAAATGATACATTTAGTAATAAAATATCAGCGTTATTAAGGAAGTCAACTTTATATAATATCTTGAGCGTTTTGATTAATAACACTACCCAACAAGGTTTTGGACTGGAGCAACCAAATATCTTTCCTAGGGTAATTTGGTGAGCTGAATTCGAACCTGTAACTGGTTTTTCTTTACCATGTCAGGTTTTCGAGATACAAAAAAAAAAAATGTTTTTATTCGTTTTTTACATAAAAAATCATTAGTTTATTTAAAAAGCAGTGAATTTTCAACAGGGAATGGCGTTATTTGAACGTCGTTTGTATTTTGTTGGTTAGATTTCACGTATTAGAGTCCAGCAATAGTCTCCCAGCATTCTTTTGTTCTAAAATCATTAAATCTCGGTGAGCACGCTCCCCTTGTTCGTCGCTCACCACTCTTAGGTTTTGTGGAAAAAATCTAAATTCATTCAACAAATATGCCTTCTTTGATTTTAGCATATGAAATTTTAGG
Organism: Philornis downsi; assembly: GCA_019455685.1. NCBI lineage: Eukaryota > Metazoa > Arthropoda > Insecta > Diptera > Muscidae > Philornis > Philornis downsi. Next base: position 5,012,986 of record JAHXMU010000251.1, read on the forward strand.
AAAACCTTGACAAAGTTCTTGCAGCGGCGGAAGAAGAACGTCATTTGGATCAACTAATGGTTTATAGACAAAGGAAATAACAATATTTCGTGAAACCTCCTTGCATACTAGTCAACAAATCAATGACCTGAAACAGATTAAGATATAAAGAAATTTAAATCACACACCTTAAGGTAGCCACAGGTCTTCCATTTATTATCGTTGTATTTGAGTAATGTCAAAATTTCAGTCATTGATTCGTAATTTTCCTTTGTATTGACGGCATGAGCAATTGCATTCCCATTATGCAAAAGAAGAGCCTTTAAACTGTACTTATAGTCATCACATTCAGGGTTGTCATATGGCTGGTGCTTTTTTTAAATATACCATCAAGATTAGTACAGTATAGAATAGAGTGTTTCTTTTCAAAATTGACTGCATAATTCCAAGCTTCTATCTTTATAGATTGTTACTTTTGTCTCAACTGCAAAATGTTTCTACTGCTGCATGCGTGAAGCTAGTTACTCTGCATCTTGCTTCGTTAAATGTAAATCCTGAATTAGATCATTCAGTTTAGCTTGAGTCACTAAATGGGGTTCATAATCAGCCTGATACGAACTACCACTTCGGACTCATTGCTTGTAGCATTGGGAATGACTGGTAATGGATTATTTGGATGGGACATTTAGCGTAAGTAATATATTATATTTTTTTCGATTTTTCATATTGAATCCAGTAACTTTAGTTAAACAGAAATAACAATCGGTTTGGTGGTTACTTGACTCTGTCCAAAGTACTGGAATTAAAAAATCGAAATAGATCTTCTTGCCATTTGACCACTTGTATAAAACAATTCTGCAACTGTTGCAAAACATTGTTGGTGTCCACGGCTTGTTCCAGTTTCTGACAGCAAAACCAAAATAATGTTATATACACATTTTAATGGTTCTGATATTGCATATCCAAATATTCACCACACACAAAGCAAAAATAGCTTGAATCAGTAACACACGGTCTCCCTGACATGCTGAATTGCTACTATTATGAAGATTTAGAATGAATGTGGGCTTCTGGCAAATTAATAACTGTGAAATTTTAGTGTCAGTATTGACTGTTTTACAGTATTGTCAGCATGCGATAAAAAATGAAAATCGAATTTAATCGAATTCAGCGCACCCAGATTAGATAAAAAACACGCCTCATTTCTGCAGTCAATTTTTTTCCAAATTTGTAGACCAGTGTTATTAGAGACTTGTTAATCCAGTTTTTGTACACATCACAGCACATTTTCTCGTATTTGCTGTCTAAAATAGAAACATTCGGCAATATCTTGGCAGAATGTATTCGCTAATTGTTGATGTACCGAACATAAGGTAAAAATTTAGGGATTCTTATTCCATTTTATTATCTATTTATATAAAATTGTTGGACTGATTAACCAGAAATTATTTTACGTTAGATGCGCGATAAGAAGGTATTTTTCAACATTTTAACTTTATGAGGTAAAAACTAAGTAAATCGCCCAGCTCGAACGGCCCGAGCTAGAATCACGAAAATTGGTGTGCGTATTCCCTCTTTAGAGTAAACTTGCGTTAAGAAGGGGTTAGTCAGTCAAGTAAGACGACGTTAAAATGGTGGCACCGGAGGTAAAATATGGACGAGAGTGTACGAAAATGGTGCTATTACTAGCTTCAAACGATTGAAGGTATATCGAAATAATTGGCAGTGTCCATTCTCCTTACAGCATAGGTTTGCGAAAGGAACCGATATTTTTCGGAATTCTTTGTTTTGTCGGATAAAACTGACGGGGACGGGAGGAAGATGGTACAGGGTGGCGCGTGAATCGTGCTACCGTCAACTGTCAATGGGGATCATTATATAAAGATGTTGAAGGAGTTTTTTATCCAGAACTGCGCCAAAGACGTATCCGTTTCAACAACAATTGGTTCCAGCAAGCTGGAGCAACTGCACACATTGCCAGACTGCTCTGCCATAGCTCCAATGAAAATTGCAAAACAAATTAATATCCAAAAACGCCACTTTTTTATAGGGTTATAGCAAGAAAAAGGTGTTCAAAACGATACCAAGGAATTTGGCAGAATTGAAGCGGCCCATTCAAACAAAAAATGAGGCAACCCACAATGAATAATTTTCTGATCAGGCGTCGCATATGCGTGAATGAGCACGGAGGACATTTTTGGCCCATCATCTTCAAAACCAATTGGATATATAAAATATGATTGAATTTTCTATACAGTAAAAAAATGAAATACATTGGTTAAGGAAAAAGTTAGTGCGGCATCCTGCGTCATCTAGTCGTCATTATGTTACGTACAGATCGTCTGTCTTACAATTATCGCGACGAAGTTTGCAACGAATTTTAACATTGGATCTTAAACTGCATCCATATAGGCTGCAATTAACACAAGAGTTGAAAAGTCCGACTTTATAGCAAGGCTCGCATTTGCTAATGAAATGCTTAATCGATTTTCCAATTTTGACAATATCCTTTTCTCTGACGAGGTTCATTTCCTTATGAATGGGTTCGTAAACCGTTAAAATTGTTGTTACTGGAACAGTGAAAATCCCAAAATCAAACACCAGAAACCATTGCATAGTCCTAAAGTGACAGTATGGGCAGCAATCTCTGGCAGAGGAATAATTGGTCCTTTTTTCTTCGAAAATGCGCGGGGCCAAAACGTCACGGTTAATACGGAACGCTATGTTGACATGTTGGACGGATTTTTGACTCCAGAAATTGAAAGTTCAAGAATAGTGAATTCCACAACTTGGTTCCAACAAGATGGAGCTACCTGTCACACATCAAATGACTCCATGGCGGTGGTGAAGCAGATGTTCCCTGGCAGACTGATTTCGAAAAGAGGTGATATCCCATGGCCCCCACGTAGTCCAGACTTGACGCCTCTTGACTTTTTTTTGTAGGGATATCTCAAACACAAAGTCTACAGTAATAATCCAAGAAACATCGTTCAGCTCAAGGAGAATATCCGTGGTGAAATGTATTACTGAAGAAAGTTTTCAATAATTTTCGTTTGCGGTTAGAGGTAGAGAGGGTCATTTAGATGATGTTATTTTTAAAAAATAAACTCAATTTATTACTTTACAATGCCTTAGATTTATTTTAACCATACCTTTTGTATTTATTTTTTAATCTATTTTTTTAATATGCACGTTCTATTGCGCCACCCTGTAGTTCTCAGCCTTAAGGGTAACTAAGACCAAACAGATAAATTGGTACACTAGACTGGAAAAACATTGAAGTCATGAAATTGGGAGAGCGGATTCTTCTGTCAAGATATGAGCCCGATGTAGGTGAATTTTAGAAAATTCGAACTTTTAGGGATAAAACGGGAAATGAATTCCTCTACAGGAGGTATTTTGAAATTCGTTGTTTTAAGATATACATAAATAAGTTAAAAGGGGATGTAAATGGCACAGTCGTCTGGAGACAAATGTCAGAAATTACAATATACAAACTTTCGCATTTGAAAAGGAATTAATTGGGGCAAGCATTGAACCAAAATAGATCTGAAGGCAGAAAAAAACTTAAGGATCACATTCATATTGCACCTTACTACACTTTACGAAAATCGGATTTTAGAAAAACCGCATTTTTAGGGAAAATCCATAGACAAGTTGAACAAAAATGATGCTGGTGCTTAGATTAAAGAGCTGAAGTGGCAATAAAGCAACTTTTATTGTCCGAAATTTGAATTGCTAAGAGCTGAACCATATTGTTCCACATATGGAACTGTTTAAACGGTTAGAGTCAGAATCACTGGCAGTAATATATACCACGTGCAGAGGCATATAACTACTGCTTTAATTTTTACTTAAAATATAGAATTACGCGTACGAAACAGCGGGCATTTCCTAGTCTTTAATATCATTATATGTATTATTTTATATAAACCATTTCAATATATCCTCTGCATGTCAACTTGTTTCTTATTTTTAACTGGTCACTGTCAATTTATTATCTGCCACTGCCGTAGATCCAATTTATTTTACGTTTCATCAGTCGTACTGCAAAGTTAAATTCTATGTCTAGTTTTGTTTATGATGTATGGTAACGCCATTCATCCCTGTGGTGACCTCGCTGATGGTATTCAATTCTTTTCTCTAGTCTAACGCCAATTGTTAACATCTGTATTTTGGATCTTGATGACGATACATCGGTTGTATTTTTAGCTGGGCTCTTAGAAATTGCAAAAAAATCTATGCTATATATATCAATTATATCTTTATAATTTTATGGGATTAAAGACACCATATAGGAGTCCAAGGCTACAAAGCATAGAGGAACTAATACAGGTCATGTCTAGGGAAAATGTGAAATCCGTTTCTTTTAGCGCATCACTCTATATGGTGGCGAGATTCGTCGGAGGTTGACGAATTCACCGTGACTCATACACAAGGTGGCGCATCAAATGCAATACAATAAGAAATTAAAGTAACGTTTTTTTTAATTAATGCATTTCATTTATTTTTTTTTTAATGTGTAGAAAACTCAATTTTATTTTATATCATTAATTGCCCATTCATGCATAAATGTTCCTATTGTTGCTGGTCCGGTCGTATCAGGGAGAATTGATTTTTAAAAGATATAGTTGAAGCAGATTTTTTTTTGCTAGAAAATAGGTTTAAGCAGTATAATTCATGTTAGACTTCTATCAAGTGGAATTGAAAATTGAAAAATCATCCAGTTAGGTTAACACTCCTCTGCCGAGTGTAACAATCTTGTTACGATGCAGGGGCTTAGTATCATCTTTCTATTATAGAATGTAATATAACCAAAGGTTATCCACATTTGCTATATGGCCATTGGGGTAAACCAAATTCTATGCCTCACCCAATACCCATATTACATATACTTATAGTTGATCATCATTCATCTCTCCATCCCTCTGGAGCTCTCTCTCATGGATTTGATGATACATTATAGGGATGAATATACTAAAAACAAACCGCCCTTGGTCTCTGAGTGTTATGCGACCCGTGCTCAGGACTTTCGGGTTTGCAGTCAGGGGTTACCGACTGTATTACAACGCGAGCCTTGCTGATACTTCGACGTCTCAGTATGGTATTAAAGTTCTTATCGCGTTAATCGGGGCTATGACGTGATGGACCTACTTACCCCTACACTCCCAACATGAACCAAGATAAAAATAACAATAAGCACAAATTCAAACACACAAAAAACACACATTGCTGGAAACGATACAGAAAACAATACGGACACGACGATGGACAATAAGGAGACTGGGCCTGTCAACAAACCCAGTGATCCGACCTCTTCCAAGGCTGGGAATTTGCCTGAGACCTCGGTTTTTGGAGGCAAACACTCCAGACCTTCGAAGAAAACGTACAACGATCGGCGCTTACCTCTCAGAATTCTTAAGAGATCTGGCAAGGTCGATCGGAGTACACTGACCGCAAAGCAGAAGGAATCTCTGAAATGGGCACGATATATTTCTGAAAATTGGATGCCTCGCCTGATGTGAAGTTGGCCGAGAAAAGGCTGCGATCGCCTGATGACGTGCCGGTATCCAAAAGGTCCAAAGTGATCAGTGGTATCACTGGTCCAAGGTCCTTTGCTAAGATTGCCAAGGACAGACTGGTGCTAGCGGTCATCAAGTCACGTCGAAAACGCTCTGTTTTCGATACATTCCCAAGTCCAAGTCTGTAGCGAAGCAGGCTGGTTTCAGGGTTGAGTTAAGCTCATCGCCTTCGGAGACAGGCGCTCTGTTGAGTGCTATCGTGCAGCTCTGAAGAAGGTGGGCGAGGTGTGGCCAGGGGCGGCTCTGGATGTCGTCAACAAAGAGGATATCCCGACCTGTCCCAGGGCACATGCATGGATCCCAACGATCCTTAAGGATGCGGAATCTATCGTAGGCTCAGGGAGTGGAATCCCAACCTTCCAACTCACAACTGGAAGGTTGGTCGATTGGATGAGGCCGATGGGGCTCGCAGGCATGCGATATTTATTCTGAATGCTGAGTCCCTCCCGTGTCTCGTCGAATCCAAGGGCCTACTGTCTTATGAATTCAGCCATTCCAGCCATATCCTACTGAAGATATACAATAGTGACCAACCGACGAATACCGCTTCGGATAAAACTAATGCGATCTCTGAACTGAGGGGGAACTTGTCGCAAGTGTCAGATGTGTGTCAGGAAGGGACCAGCGTCTCGTCCTTTTCTGATGCACAAGGGTGCGTGGAGGGGCTCTTCATTGCAAATCCGAGCAAGGTAATTTGTGAGTAGAAGCTGCTCGCAGACTCAGAGGAAGATATGGATGTGACGGTGGTGGAGAAATCTGATGGTACTTTGGTTTCTTCGGATTAACCTCCACCACTTTAAAGTTGCGTCCACGGCTCCCTTGACGCAAGGAGATTTAGATATTGTCCTTATTCAGGAACCTTGTATGAACGGCTTGGATAATTTTAAGTACAAGTGAAGGTGTACACAAATCCTGTGTACTTGTGGCGAGTAATCTTAATATTTTCCTTCTTCGCTTAAGTAGCGAAGATATGACAGTGGCTAGCCTGGAACAGGACGATTCCCAAATTTGGCTGACTTCAGGTGCTTTGAAAACGCTGGTGGAACCGGCCAAAACCGCTGGAAATAACCTGTTTGTGGGCAGTGATGTCAATGAGCACCATCAAATCTGGCGTAGTACCGATATCAACGACAGCGGTGAGTCACTTATTGAGTTTATTGTAAATAAAATTTGTAATAGGGGCGATGAACCTACACTCATCACCGGAAATAGACAAGAGGTGCTTGATGTTACCCTTTTTTCTGTGGAACTAGCTGATAGGATTGAAGAATGGAAAGTTTTGGATAATCATAGCTTTTCAGGTCACCGTTATATCAGCTGCTGTCTGAGTGGACTGGAAAGGATTCAAAGGACTGTTTTTCTACTAAACGTGGGAAAAGCAGCTTTGGACAAGTATAGGGAGGCATTTAATAGGAACTTTTCAAGGATACCTGACATTAATGCCCGAAACATCGAGGACATCGAGTGGTCTGTGTGTCAGGTCACAAAGGCTCTGAATGACTCGCTGCAGGCCTCATATCTCAGGGGTAAGGCCAGGGGTAAGCAACAACCGCGATGGTGGTCATTGGAACTTGTGGACCTCAGGAAATGCTGTAGGAAGTTCTTCAACAGGGCTAAGTCCACAAGAGTTTTACAGGACTGGGGCAACTACAAAAAGAAACTTCAGGATTATAAGAGTGCACTTAGGAAGGCTAAGAGGAAGTCTTGGAGTGAATTCTGCAACAAAGTTGAAGACACTAAGAAAAATACTGGCCTCCACACCACGCACGGTAGGTTATCTTATCTTATCTTGGACAATATCCAGAGAAGAATCACTGGGGGGTACTCATTTTCCTGGTAATTCCCGAAACGGAATTGCCGCGGATAACACGGCATCAAATCAACCGTCGACTGCTGCCAGGGAATTGTAACCAAACCCAGAATAGCGTGGGCAAATAGAAGACTGTTTACCAAGAGATACAGGATTCCACCTGTGGATTCTATCTCCCTAAGAGGTACTGAAATTCCTTTCGCGTATTGTGCAAAATACCTTAGTGTGTTATTGGACAAGAAGCTGAATTTCAAATCAACATTCTAGACAGGACGAAAAAGGCCACAGTGGCGCTATATGTGTGCAAGAGTGCAATAGGTGAACAATGGGGATTATGGTCTCGCATTGTTCACCGGTTGTATATTGCGGTAGTAACACCGATAACGTTGAATAGAGTTATCGTCTGGTGGAAGGCTCTTGAGAAACCCACATGCTGTAGGATACTGGACAATGTCTAAAAGATGGCTAGTCTGTGCATCACAGGTGCTTTCCGCACCAACCCATCCGATGCACTAAATGTAATTTTGCATTTACTACCCCTGGATATAAACAGTGGTTACGGTCACAGTGTGATCCTGAACATGGTGCCTGACATAACATTCACTATTGACTACACTCTGGCTGAACCACTGTTCGACAAGGAGTACCATATACTTAAACCAGATAGAAACACGTGAAAATGTAGAACTCCTGTATGTCGACTGTATGCCGATTTCTACACTGACGGCTCAAAATTAAATGATCATGATGTAGTGTTTATTAGGCCGAAATTTTGGCCATTAGGGAATTACCATATTCTCTGACAGTTAAGCTGCCATTAAATCCCTGGATTCTGTCTTCCTGAAATAAACATTAGCCCTGAATTTCCGCAGATTTCTTAACGAGATGGTTCAGCATTTTAACATTCACTTTATGTGGGTGTCGGGCCACAGGGACATGCCAGGGAACTGCGTAGCAGACGAACTGGTAAAACTAGGGAGAGATAGAGCATATTTAGTCGCAAATGGTAGGTGGGAGTCTGTCCGAGGCTGTAATTAATCCAGACAGATGTAGTCTCACCTAGAGCTGAAACGTTCACACGCACTGATGTCACTATCAAGACCCGACGTCTTATTGCTTGTATCCGTCATGGCGGGATACTGTCTGACTGGAAGACATGTAAAGAGATTGAGGGTTGCAACTAGAGACTTCTGCAGGAGCTATGGGGATGAAGAGGAGGTGGAGTCAACAGAACATCTTCCCTGCAATTGCCCCATCCTGGCGAACAGTCGGGAATCAACACTGGGCTCTTATTTCTTTAGGGACCTAGGAGATCTGGATATAGATATTGTCTGACATAAAAGCTTCTTGAGGCGCACAGGATGCTTCAACGAGGGAATCTAGGGACATCCATATCTCTAGTTTTCGTGGTATCACAATGGACTATGTAGTCTAAGTGAGTCTGTCTATTTTAACTGCCACACTGACCTGGCCTAAGATAGGTTAACATTTGAGAATCTTATGATCTGTACCACTTTGTTATGTATTTTAAAGATACATATGTATCACTCTTTCTTTGCATTTGGTCCATTGTGCAACATTAGGAGTCGTTCAAGTTCAAAGTACAGGTAACTGCTAATATAAAATAGTTCGTATAAAATGTCGCATCCAAATACGACGTGCTTATTTTTTCGGTGCAGATATTTATGGGAACTGCTTAGTTAAGTTTATACTATACATTCTACGTAGTTGACAGTGCCATTATATCGGCACTTCATTCTCGTCACATCTCACACTCGCTTTCGATGTCCGCAAAGGCGGATTGTTGATGGCATTTAATGTTACTGCAATCACCAAATAATGTTTTGTTGACAGCTATCTGGCGCTTATTTTGTTGCTGCCGCTCGAACCGCTGTTGTTGGCAGTTGTTACAATTGTTGCTGTGTTAGTTGTTATTTTTTTCTGTATTACTGATCATATCCGTGTTGAATTGTCGCTACAAATTGTCATGATTGTTGTCAATTGTTGGCACAAACAACAGAACAACAACACGGCAAGGACAACAATGTCAACATGTAGAAGTATACTAAACTTATTGTTTGTTGGCCAATTTTCCAACATTTCATATTGCGGCACAATGGCGTGTGGAGTTGTTGTTTCTTTTCGTTGCCTGCTGATCTCTGGTAGCCCAAAAAGTTAGGATGAATGACGTTGGGAGCAACCGCTCCCGGCAGCCCACGAAGTCAGACTTTTAAACGATCCATACAATACTCGCGTATCGAAATCTTTGAAGTTAAAGTTACCAAAAA
>JAHXMU010000251.1:5023044-5048972 GCA_019455685.1 Philornis downsi
ATTTATCTCGTAAGTAACGATCCTTGTATTCCGGGCAAGAGTATTCCCAAATGCATGGATAGGCTTCAACAGCCTGAATAAGGTCATGTGTTGACTCGTTCGTCCAAGATCCGGAAACTCGTGGCCTTTTCCTTTTGTTTTCCGGGTTTGATGTAGACAATTCTTCAAAACTTGTTTCGCCTTCTAAAATTTCGTAGTCTGAATACATTTTTAATGATTTTTTTTGTGACTACGCGTATTCAGTTTAAATTTTCTTTTTTGTGCTTCTTCCGCTTTTCTTGTGTTTACAAACAGTGTTGTTCTTAAAAATCGGCGCTAATTGTTAACTTTGATCGGGGTGCAAGTGGCCGATAAAAATCGTCGCATTTTTAACAATTTTATTGTTCCACTTTATGTACAGAGTGTTCACATTATCGGTGCAACAGGGTTGTATTTCATTATTTTTAGTCAGCACGATTTCGGCACAGATTGTCCCATTTTGACAAATGTTGTGCGTTCCCACTATCGGCCTATTAAATTTTACAAAAATCGGTACATTGCGCCGATATTGGGATCCCAGCTTTACTTTATTATTATATTCTAACGCTTGGTAAAATTTGAAACAAAATCTACCACGCTCTTTTTGGTACTTCTCATATAAATTACGTTATTTAAACCATAAATTATTAGATTCACATCTTTCATTCATTTGCATTTCCAAGCAGAGGTTTTCAGAAAATTATAAATTTACTTCTTTTACTGTGCATTAATTCGGAACACTTATTGAATAACCATCAGTTTTCATTCTCACCAGTGTTGCCAGAACTTAATAATGAAAAAAAGCAAAAACATTCGGAAAAAGCTAAACAATACAGTGTATGCCAATTTTTATTGCGTTTTGTAGTTTGAAACTTAGCAGATGTGATTTTTATTCATACTAAAATTTTCGATTTAAAAATGCATTCCCTTCCTTTTTTCCCATTAGGTTCAATTATTAATTAGTATAGAATTATAACCATTATTATTTACAATTAGAGTATCAAAACTGATGGCCAGAGACCGTGTGAATCCTTTTCTAAAGCGTAATTTTTGATTAACTTAAAATATTAAACATTATTAAATATCATTTAAATATTCTTAACATTCTTAAACGTATCTAAATTATTTCAATAATTTACAGTAAATAGTGATTTGAAAGCTATATTTACCAGCCAGCCCGTTAAATTAACAGGTTAGTCATTCTAAATTCATTAATATATTTTTCTTTGTTTAAAATTATATTTCAAAACCTTATACTTTTTGTCATATTTCCGCGGGCAATGACTTGAAAGCTGGGGTTTTAAGTCTGAGATTGTTTAATTCACTCGCAGAACCACTTTTCCTACGCCGCAAGATCTTTTCGTAGCCACGTCGTTTTCCTTTAAGTTGAATGCTACTGTAGTAATTTTTAGTAGAAACATTTTAGACTTTACTTATTAGCTAAAAACCAGAAAGCTAAATCCAATTTTTTACCACTAAACAGGTTAAAAAAAAAACTAAATTTAGTGGAAAAACACAACACTGCTCTCCACACACTTTTCACCAAAGCAAAAGGACGTTGGAAGAAGGTATGCTCATATATGTCAGTTCATCTGACTGAAATTTTTGGGTTTGGATTATATATATAAACTGTTCCGATTATGTGAGTTTGAAAATATCAAGTTGTTAAATGAAACAAAAAATCGCAATTGGTTGCGGTGGATTTTTGTGATAATATGATATAGCGCCAACTATTCTACATATATAAAGTGGCAAAAGAAACCAAGCGGTTTCCTTAGGTTATCGCAAATATGTTCGCAGAGTTCTTCCGCTTTTCGTATAGAAATGTAGACCTGCGTACTCAGTATACCCCACATTATCCTTATTTTATCAGACGTTAAGTCCTTTTTTCAAACTTCTGTCCTTTAGCAGAAATACTGTTTTTAAGTCTTTACCTTTTTTGAAGTGATTAGCCGTAGCATGATGTTTAAGAAACGCGATTATGTACCTCTGATACAATTACGTACCTCTCATTTAAGCGACGGCCGCTTCGATGTGACGAACATATCGACTAGTCGAGTAATGGACAGGTATAGTATATGCCTCTCAAACTGACATCCTGAATCGCTTGCTTGTTGTTTATCAGGTAAGATTTTTTATATCTGATTTTTGTTTTTTTCCGTTCATGCCAGCGTAATCCGACAAATTCCGGACTTACTCTCTCGGAGGCGGTGTCGTCTCGGTAGGGGTAGAGGCGTCGGATTAAAAAGAAAAACGTTCTTTGCGCATTAGCTAAAAAGTGTACCAGCCGCCAAAAGAGGAGCGATGAATGGCTCTACTCTTATCAAATTTTGCTTTGAATTAACATAAAATGAAATTAAATTATACAGACCTATTGGTTATTTTCAAAACGGCATATTTGTATGGGAAGTACTCTAAGAGTCGTGAGAAGGCAGGGTATTTTCATTCCCAGAGCTGAGAGTACTAAACACCTGATGTGTGCTAAGTTATATTGATATTTAAGAATTTGTATGGGAGATTGCTTAAATTTGGCAATATAATACAAATACAATGCAATACAATGGACAAATACGTACGATACTGTGGTCTATTACTTAGAAATGCAGCCAATTTATATGAGCAGTACCTGGATGATCCCTGATAATATATATATGTTCAATTTAATTCCAATCAGTGCATCTGAATAAGAGATATGAACTTACGATTACATGGGCTAAAATGATTATTTGTGTGGAAGCTACCATAATTGATCGTTCGATTTTTCTAACTTTGCCAAGTATTACAAGACAATAAGATGGACAACAACTCGGGTTACTACAAAGTAGGATTTACAATTGTTTGGGAGGTACCAAAGGCTTATTTGTAAAGCTTAACTACGACCTGGCAAAATATTAGGCTGTGTCAAGTTTAAGACTTTTCATAAATGGTTTTGTTTCTTCCTATCCGGCGCAAGACAGAAGAGTGACATTTTTAGCATATAATTTAGATCATTCCATTAATAAAATTAAATGTGAAAATTGAGTACTTGATAGACAAACAGAAATAGATTTGAATGCGATTAATCGGTTAATTACACTTTACAATTAATTTAATATCTATCTATCTATTACTAATCAAACCAAAAATTCGGAATATTTAGTTTTACGATTAATCATTATTAATTAATTAGAATTTTAAGTAATCAAGTTCTAATAATTCATTCAAAATTCTAATAGTTTGGGCAAGAAGATAATATGAAAGAAATATACAAACAAACCAAAATATATGAAATGTTTAATTATTTAAATTCTGGTTAATCAAATGTTCGACTAATCAAATAATCGTGAGTTTCGAATAAATAAAAGCATGATTAATAGATTACCCGTAGATATGCTTAGACCAAATGTATGATGAACCAGTTAATTGATTAATGTGGATTTTGATTAATCGGGTTGGCTGGTTAATCAATTAATCGCACATCTCTAATTAATACTCGTAAAATATAGGGAATATATTATATTGTAATTACTTTTTACAGCTAAAATAAACAAAATTAAAGAAAGAATTCATCTGAAAAAGAATTTATGCACTTTAAGGTGGTCCTATTACAGCACACAAAAATTATTAGTCACTTGTGGGATATCCCGTGCATCTAAGAACTACAGAAAGCCATTTTGACACGGATTTAATTAATTTGGATGTTTCTGTTTCACTAATCTTACACTCCAGTAAATTCCACAAACGCTCTACAGGTTTCAGGTCCGGTGACTGAGAATGGGATTTCAATTCATGTTTAGTTTCACATTTTCAGATTTGTGTGTCTTTTTTTAATATTTTTCTCACGGCACATTTGTGAATGCCTTTGCCGAAAGACTCTCTTCTAAAAATTATTTTAGCAATTTCGTGCAAAGATTTTTTCATTATGCAGTTTTAAGATAATTCTCTCTTTCTTTGTGAGCACCAATTTGTTTTGTTTTAGAACTCGATTTTCAGTTTGGAGCAATCTTCCACTGAATGAAATCAATTTTATTAAAACCAGTATTTTATTGTTTTGTTATTTAATGCCGGTTTACACACTTTTAAGTTGTAAAACGCACGCGGGGTTCGCCGAAGTGTATGTGTGTGAATACTCTTTCTGGCACATAGCGTTACCATATTGCACTTATCTGTTGTAACAAAATATAGCGAAAGCTCAAACCTTGGGAAACATGCGAAGAATAAAATGGACCAATCGATGTTATTATAGGTATATTATAATTGTTTTATTTATTTTCCTACAATTACTTAAAAATTGATCAATTAAGTTTACGAATATCTATTCTAACAAGTGTATATGGAAATGTTTGATTGCACTGTTTCTTTCTTAACGAAATCACAGACTTCTCTCAACATGTGGAGAGAACACTATTAAGGTATTACACTTTAAATTATACGGAGAAATCTTTCAGATTTCCAGAAATCAGAGTGGAAATTTCAATTAAGTGAACTGCCTTACATATTTCATTTCATTTCATTTATTGAATAGTCTTGTAATTTAAAGCCTTTTGGTCAATATTAAGCAAATTACAAAATGCATAAAATAAATACTACTGGAATTGAAAAACAAAAACAAAATATAATTTAGAATATAACATCAAATTAGCTAGTAACTATATATTTAATTATAACGCTCAAATTAAAGTGCACTAAAAATAGGCGAAATGGAGGGACATAAAAATAATGAGAAAAAAATTAAATATTGAATGATATATATGGCCAGACCAAATTGCAAGTTTTCTTTTGTTTTAATCAAGTTAACAATTTTACAGTTCCTAATTGGTTAATAAATCACAATATGCATAAATTGAAATAAAAACTACTCCAAAGTAAATGTAAACATGTATATAAAATAAAAATTGATCACATAAAATCATTTATTTCATATCATATATTATCAACCAATAATTAACAAATATCACTCTTAAATACAAGCATTAAGATGTAAAAGAATATTCACCTACATATGTCAACTGCATATGATAGATAAACCTATTACGAAATATTGTGTATGATATGATTTAAATTTCTAAGCTCATTTGGCAATGCATTTAAGCTACGAGCTACTCTTACATTAAAAGATCGTGCTGTAAGATGGCAAAGTTTGGGTATAAACAATTGCCTTCTACGAACGGAATGACAAAATTTAAAAGATTCGTATAGGAAATGCGGACGTTGGTTAGAATATATTTTGTAAAAACATAACAACAATCGTACATCGATGAATGCAGAAAATTAACATACCAGAAATTTAATCACAAAAGGTGTTATATGTACACGTCTCTTGAGGGAAAAGATGTAGCGAACAGCTCTGTTCAAAGATAATTGAAGGAGTTTCATGTATTTTTGACTGGTAGCAGAGTATATCTCTAAGCAGTACATAATACTTGGCATAACTAGGACATGAACCAGTTGCTTTTTCACACACAGCGGTTGTGTATAATTGCCTCAATGCATAGTTAACACTTAAAACAACGCGATTAATGTGATTCTCAAAGCGCAGCTTATCATCTAATAAGACTCTCAAACATTTCATGTCATGCACAAACTGTAAATTAGAACCATTATAAACTACTCGCAACATATATGTACTCATATACTTATCTTCATCTAACATTACTTTGCAACAGTAAAAATGCATAAAAGTGCCAAAAGTGCCATGCTAATTCGCTAGGTTCTTATCGAAACATCATCAGAATTTAAACTAAAAAAAAAAATAAAACCTTTTGAAGTTCTCCGCTTAAAAGTCATTGATGAATCATTGATTTTTCCAGACAAGTCAATTTGCATGTGTGGTACTCTAAGGGGAATGACAATACAGCCCATTTGTATTCGCAGAGCTGCGTTTACTAAATGTTCGATGCCAATATATGATTTAAAGTAGCAAGTGCCAATTTTAAGTAAAAAATAATTAATAAGTTCAATTTATCTTTTCTAATTTCTACAATTCTGATTTCAACGGTTCAATTAAGTTTTTTCTCCCAATTCAAATTTCGGACAGTACAGCTTACTTTATTGCCACTGCAGCTCTTTAGTTTAGCGGACGGCATTATTTTTATTTCTTTTTGTCTATGGTTTCCCCCCTGAAAATGCGATTTTCGCATTATCCGTTATTAAAGTGTGGACATGCCCCAAGAGGAATGTACTCCATAAGTTTGGTCTTTTCAGCTTTAGTCTTTAAATCCAGTCTGGTTTAACTTTTAACCCATTTATTTGCTGTTCGAATTTGAATTTGACTTTAGTTTCCGCCATTTGGCTTCAGGTTTCTGTGCCATTTATTCCAAAAAACCACCTAACAGTGCGCGACTGCGATCTAAGAGGAATGCGCTGATGGAGTTGGCTTCAGTCATTTTTTATGAGTCGGTACCATTTTATTTCCTTAAATTTAGCTGGGTGTGCCAGATTTATCTGTTTTTAGCCATAAATGCTCTAATTTTGAAAAATCCTTTTTTGCGAAGTTTCTATTCTGGAAGTGGATTATGGAACTAATTTTCATGATTCCAGCTCTATCTGTTTGAACGTTTTTATATGTTAAAGCTCAGATCTGGAAGCTCTAGCTCCAACCATTGAACTGGGCGATAGTACTCGATTCGAGTTTTTTTTTGTCACGTTTTTACCTCGATCTCAGAACTTACACTGCCGCTCACTTGAATAGCGCCCCCCCGTGTCTCGTTATTTTAATTCGTCCCGTTATTTTAATTCCCTTTCTTTCTTTTAAATGGGTAAAAATGTGTTTTTCTTTTTTGGTCCATTTGAATAGCACCCATCACGTGGTAATCAGTTTAAGTGCGAAAGTCTTTTGCAGATCATAATAAATCAGATCGAATTACAGTAATTGTGTATAATTAAATATAAAACAATCGATTTGAAGTAAAATGGGCCGAGCTAAAGTGTCTAGTAAAGATCCAAAACTAAGTCAAGGAGTCTGGACTTTCTATTCATCAAGTCCGGAAAAATTAATAGAAGTCGCAAAGTTATATGGACACATTTACGTGACACCGAAGGCTATGGAAATAATATGAAAAAATAATAATTTTGAGACATGCCTCAAATTCACACGACTCTGCTACCAAAATCAAAGAAAAAGCTGGTGTAAGTGCAAGTGTATTAACGGTGAAAAGAGCTATTTTCAAAGCAGCGCACTTGTAACGCTTGAGACTTAAAAGGAAACCACCGCTAGACAATCTCCGTAAGGAACGTCACCTTAATTTTTGCCGTATGACTATGAGGCGGAGTAGAGAGTGGAATAGAATTATATTTTCTGATGAAAAAAAGTTTAATTTAGAGGGTCCTGATGGATATAATTACTGCTTCCACGATCTTCGAAAAGGGGAACACCTACTCAATCGATGAGACCTCTTATTATGGCACAATTGAGCTCCAGTTTCTCTCTGCAAAAATGAATGCGACTTCATATAAAGCCGTGCTGGAAAAAGCTTTTCCTGAAGTTAAAAATGTTTTCGGAGACTTGGAGTGGAAATACCACCATGACTACGCGCCAATCCACACAGCAAGAGTAGTCAAATCATGGATTGAAAGCCAAAATGTTGGGGTTATGAACTGGCCGTCTTACTCTCCAGACTTAAACATTATTGGAAACGTCTGGGGATGGCTAGTATGCAAGGTATACGAATCAGGCAAGCAATATTCAAGCAAAAGTGAAGTCGTTAATGGAATTAAACAGACCTGGTCGTATATTTCGCTGGACCTACTCAAAAACCTGTGTGATTATTTACTGAACAGAATATATGAATAAAATACTTATTTTTAAATTAGATGTAAGCAAACAATAACACCTTTAATTTAGAATTAATGTTTTCGTATAATGGTATGATCTAATTTTTGTTCAAATGAACCAAAAACTGAAATTGAATTTCTGACTTTTTTTTTGTGTTTAATGTTTTAGTACTTAATTCATTAAAATGAAAGAAAATTTATGTTATAGGATTAGCAAATACATGAAATATGATTTATAAAAGCACAACCAGTTCGTTATAATTATTATTTTTGGAAAAAATCGAGCTTAGAAAAATATTTAAAGGGAGTGCTATTCAAGTGAGCGGCACTGTATGTTAGCAAACGCATGATGTGCGTGAAATTTGACTGAATTGAGTAAAACTGTTTGAAAGATGTGAAACTAAGAATAAATCGTTCATTTGTATGGGAGATACCAGAAGAGTCATGGTTACTTGTTAGATTTTTGTCAAATTTTTCCAAGCATTATGAATCAATGCAATGAACAAAATTCTAACATATTGCAGCGTTCTAATTAGAAATTGCAGAAGAATGTCTGCATTGTGGAAAATCAGAAAATTTGTGCGGGGTGTACTAGAAATGGTGTGGTAATGCAGTCAATTTCCATTCTCACGCTTTACTTTAGAAAATGTCTGAAGTGGGGAAGATGGGAACTTATTTATCAAATCGGTCATTTGTATGGGGGTACTAGATGGGCTAGGTCAAAATACCTAATCCGGTTACGATCTAGCAAAATACCAGATTTTGCCGAATTTTAAGAAGTTTCGTAAAGATTTATCGCAGTTATCGTGTCTGCTAGCCAGCCAGCCAGGCAGACGAACATCGCTCAATAGATTTAAAAAGTCCTGAAACACATTTAGTGAAAAGATACTTGGTACTTTAAACGCTTACTTCGGGGTGTTACGTTTTTTTGACCGTGTCGAATTGTATATACCTTCATTTCTTCGGGTGAAGATACAAACATTGCGTTGCTGGCTGAACGACCGCTTAGTGACTGACTGGTCATCACCCAGATCCATCGGCTAAAGTTATTATAATATGTAATTCTATAAAGTATAGGTGCTCTTACAAAGTAGGTGCCATAAGTAGATATTTTCCGAAATGCGGATAATTGTTTACAGATGGCTCTGAAATCACTATCTGGATAAAAAAAATGTGCTCAAATTTTGCGTGCAATTAAAATTTTGTTTTTTTTGCTAACAACTCTTTTCGACCAAAATTTTCGTCCGTGCTGATACCATTGTCTAATTCGAAAGCCTGAAATCGAGTTATAATAAAGGAGGAAACTAGAACTGTTAGGGAACATTCTCATTTTGTAGCGGAGGCTATAAGGAGAAAGAGAGTATGCCTTAACCCGCAAGTTAAAAAATTACGTGATGCGTAACAAATGTGCCTAGAAGAAATCGTTTAAAGTACCAAGTATTTTTTTCACCAATTACGATTCATAACTTTTTAGGCCGCTCGGACGATGTTCCTCTGTCTGGTTGGCTGGTAGACACAATTACTGGTGTAAATCTCTATGAAACTCATTAAAAATTGCCACAGTCTAAAATTGATACCCAGCACATTGACCAATTTTCAAAATTTCAGTTTTTCTCCTGTGATTCATAATTCTCAAACTCAATTGTTTTTTTGCCATTGGGTTATTCTGAAATAGAACGCCACCATTTTGTAGCAATTCAGTCAAATTTGCACACACTATACGTTTGCTAAATTTATTTCTGAGAATGAAAATAGAAGACATTTCCATACTCCTTCTGGTAGCTCTCATACAAATTGACCGATTTTCCGAAAATCAATCTTTCCTCCGTAATATCTAACAAGTAGATTGCAGTAGCTTAGGTTTTCTGCTTATCCTTTAAAATTTCGCTGTTATCCCTGATTAGCAGACTGCAGTTATTAATATTTTTGTAAGTCGTATTGCATTATAATGCTTGAAAATTGTAAAAAAGTGATTTAACCAACTTAACAAGCGTCACCCATCGCCGTTCATTAGGATACTATTCATAAAATTTTTTTCGCCAAATATAATTTTGCTTCTTTTATTGCGCTTTCAGAGTATTTTTGATACGAATTCAGCGATTTCGACGCCTCTTCTGGCACTCTGCACATTAGGGTATATGTAAGCCAATTCACTTGACTGATATTTATGTACTGATTTAATTGTATTTCCGATAGTTCTTTAAATGGTCTTTCATATAATTTTGTGTTGTATTCAATTTTTAACTTTATTCGAAACATTAAAATTTCGAAGTTGGTGTAAATATGTAAAATATGCTTTTTTTAACTTTACATCTTAAAAAGTTTAAAATTTAAAAAATTGTTATATAGTATTAATTTGGATTTAGACAACATCGACGGTCTGTGGTGGCAGACCACAGTCACTGATGCCAAATCATAATGTTAAGTTACGCGATTTACCGTGTGGAAGTGAAAAACTTTATAATCAAAATTAGTTCGTTAGTGCAAACGTGCGCGGGTTGCGATATTGTGATACCACGAGGCTCATTTGAACGATGTTGTATTCCATATAATGGCGTACATGGCCTTTCAATTACAAAAAGAATGTCATTAATTTGTCATCAACAGTTTGGTTTATTTCATATCAACATTCACCAACCCTATTTGAAAAGCTCCTTTTTTTAAGATCAGAACTTTGCAACCACCAGGAATCCTGTTTTGTTCCTCTTGGCTTATTGCAAGAAATTCTGCCAATTACTGCCACACTGCGTTCATAATTCCTTTATTTCTGAAACACAGTGGCAACACACTCAAATGCGGTGGAAAACGGAAAAATACACCATATCTGAGTAGAGAGATGAGACAAACGGATGAAACGTCAATGGGTATACTTAAGGATACTGGTGAAGCCCGAAAATTTGCCTGAATGTAAGAAACGAAGATGTGGTACCAGTCTTCCTTACTGTGAGAACCAACATGGGAATCTAGTTATGACTGAATAAGTGAAGAGACAGTTTATGTGAGCTGCTTGATTGTGGGCTGACCATAATTGAGCATGGGGCGATTTTTTTGTATCCATGCGACTATCTTTCGTATGGTCGAGAGATCGAGATCCAATGCAGCCGCCTGTCTGTTTTAGCGGCGATTGCTTCGGATAGCCGAGTAATCAATAAATTCAGTGAGCTTTTTGGAATTTCGGAATCGTTGTTAAACAGTAGATGTTCAGTGAATCTAAAAATAGGATGCGTGTAAGTTCACTGAATGTGAATTGGGATTATCAATCTAAGTTCACAAAGAAATTTATATTTTGAAATTTGTTAACTCTCATATTCGAACAAATTTTTAGAAATCCTCAATTGTATGAAATTTTGTGTTTCTTCCATGAATATTAGATTCGACTTAGAGGATATTTTGACTGCATAATTTGTTATAATTCAGATATCTTTGGATAGTTACAAATACGTAACCGGTTTAAACTAAGTAGAGCTCCCATTTTACAAAAAAAGTACTTACTAACCAAATGGACAGACACAATCAATGAGTTTGAGCTGAATAATTGGTCCTAACTGTTATCGTAGATCATTTCTTTTTTTTGGTTAGCCTGGAGAAAAACAGCAGCGTCGAATAACATCCGTGGAGAGCACGTGACATGTAGTCGTAGTCCAATTTAAGTGACTTTCAGTTTTTTTCTGTCTGTTTCAGTTTTTTTCTTCCATCAAGACCCAATCAATTGACAATGGCAAATTTTCTTTGCATTTTGTCTTCTTCGTTGCGTTTTTTTGCAAACTGATTTTGTTTTCGGTGGACATTTTGGAAATGAAGAAAACGAACGGTGGCTATAGAAGTGAAGTTAGCGAAAAAGTCATTTGTGTCAGTTAATGACAGATGTTGCCGTTGTGAATCGTGGCATCATGACTTGCGTTTATGTTCTGTTTCACTATGCTGAGAAATTAACGTCTTTAACACGAAGGGATTGCTTACTATCGGTCTACACGCATTTATCACACCACTGTCGCACACCCTCTTTGATTTCAAGTCAACAAATATGAATCCTGTTTACAACTCATAAGTTTATATGTAGTAGTATGTTGACTTGAAATCAACAAGGATGTTTAGCAGTCGAATTTCTAACGTCAATAACGCCCATCTTATGGAGGTGAATAACATAGGAAAACATTCAAGATTGTTTTGCAGAAAGCCTACTTTAAGATCCGTGATTAAATTGTATGGGTTTTTAGGACTTTGGTCTTACAAAGCAATAAAATATCGAAACATTTTTTATTTTACATAAGTATAATACAAGTCTCAAACATATTGTAAAGATGTGCTCATATATGCTGAAAGTTAAATAAGCCTTCACTTCACTTGTTACAATTGTTGTTCAATATTAGATATCGCTTTGCAAAATATCGAGGTTCCAAAAAATCATGAAATTTTCGGATACAGAGTAATTTATTTTTCATATTTATAGGATGACATAGTGAAAGTTAAAGCTTTAAAATTAGATTGAACGTAGTAGTTTACCGACGGATGCCCAACTGGCTAATGTGATGCATTAAATTATATTAAATTGAGAGAAATTGCACATCTACAAAATGAGTGTCAACACATCGTTTTTTTTTACTTAATACTATTGAATTGAGCGTTCATGCCGCAAAATTAGTGTACTATTAGTAACATTCGCAGGAAAGACAGCTTCCTATTGAAAGCCAAACATTTCATTTTTTCAAAGCATTATTTTCTGAAAGTAGGGTTATTATTACTGCGTTGAAGTAGTATATGTTTACATTATTAGAAGCAACCTGAAAGCACTTCTGTTGTAAATAAAAAATCGGCACATGCTACTACTTTCTCACTATCGAAAATGTCCTCTCTTTTGGAGTACTTTTAATTCTTTTGCTTTTTTAACGCGCCACCAGTCATTATATCTGCCATTGAAAATGCTACAAATTACAGTGTTCGAAGACAAAAATCCGAAAATATTAACTTAAAGTGTACTTCGATTGCGCTTTTTACTGAAAAATTATAAACTTAATGGATGGCCTATTGAGTAACATATAATCGATATTAACAGTTGTTATGTATCGACAAGTGCATTTTCTGCAATTTTCGGAGTACCGAGCCAGTACAGAAATTTCATTCCGGTGAACTGACTTTCTACCTTCTACCTACCTTCCTCTACGTCAAAGGACGTTGGCGCGAAATTCAGTGGGGTGCCCGCAGAGGTGCGGGAATAGTTCCGTTCGAATCATACATATATTGCTTTGATTTAACATGCAATAAAGGAAGCAAAGTTATGACATTCTGAAGTATTCATTGATTTTTGGCAAATCGACAAATAAGTATGAGTAGCACCCTAAGGGGGTAGCAATGTAGCTCAATTTCATTTACAGAACTAACCGCCTAATGCTTCCTAAATTATACTGAATTTGGAGTGATTGTTTGAAATATAAGTAAAGTAGTAAAAATCAATTAATTTTTTTTGTATGACATTATTTTAAACTTTAAACTTTATTTAGCAAGTCTAAATGCTCCGAATAGTGAGAAATATGCAAAGTTTTTTTCTGTTTTATAGTATTCGACAAATCATTCTCTATATTGACATTATTCTGGCATTTGGTTGGAAAGTGTGATCAAAACAATTTTATGTAAGTGACTGTCTCTGCATTTTTGTAAAGTGGTTTCTGGAACGTTAAGATCCCAGATAAATCTGCACTTATTTCGCCAATAATGTCAGTCTTAAGGCCATTAGGTGATATTGGTTATAGGAGTATACCAATAACTTTACAAAATCAGACCCTTAATTTGTGGGCCTCATCTTTATGGCATTGTAGAATTTGTGGAAGTAATATCATTTGAAACGAGGGCAAGAAATTTTATAAACGAACAAAATTAAAATAAGAAATATTTTGATGAATTTTCACAAACAAGGCAATACAAAATTTCATGTGAAAGTTCAGTAGAACAAAATTTAAGAAAAGTAAAATAAATAACGAAAATATTCTGGTCAGTCAAGCTTAAGTAGTTATGATAAATCTAAAATAGAAAAGGACAAATCACATTATATAGAGTGTCATAGCAAACAGTAACATTAACTCCAGTGCGAAAAGGAAAAATAAAACATTTTTGGCATACGCCACAACAGAAATTTTAGTCAGGTGAATTGACCTTTTTTGGCCTCTTCTGGTGCCAATCTAACGCAAAAGCACATTGGGTATATACCTTTAAAAACACTCTGAATTAAAGAACTATGAAAGAAGTAAAATTATAACTTTCCTTCTCTTAGAAATTTTGCCCAACATTACGACACAATATAATTGGCAAGTATTTAAATAACTTCACACTCCGAATTAGAGATTACGGGGAGAAATACAATTTCGATAAAACGATCAATTTCGCCCACTTTAATTCCCAGATCATAGTTTACAAAACGCATGTTATGTGCTAAATTTTAGTTTAACCGATTGAAAGATATGAAGCTATATATGGGCTAAATCTGTAAATTTTATGGATGACACCAAAAGGAGCTGGTTATCTGGTCGGTTTTTCTCCAGTTTTGTGGAGGAAATTATAAAGTTACATAATGAACAAAAACTAGAAATAGTATGAGAGAAATAGTATGGGGTTTGACCCCATTTTGCCAAACGCTCACCGTGTGCCAACTTAGAATAAATGTAGTGCGACTACATAAAAAATATATGAATCTAAAAATATATGAGCCACATAGATCATATGTATGGGAGGTACAAGTGTTGATGTATTTAATCGATCAATTTTTTTTTTAAATTATAAAACAATACAATGGACAATAAAGCTGCTACTGTCTACGAATTTCAGTGGGAAAATTGCATTTCGGAAAATGGGCCAATCCCCGAATACGATCTGGCAACTATTAAGTTGCTGCAGTCTTACAGATGGGCAGTGTCCAATCTTAGCGAAACGATGTATGAAGTGTGATCAAAAAATAACCGTTATTTTAAATTTTTTTCAAAAAGTATTTATTTATTCATCAATTTCTATTTTATTTTCTTTAAATCCCCCCCTTCAGATATAATACACTTATGCCAGCGTTTCTTCTAATCCTCGAAACACTTCTATTCGATTTTTTTATCTCCTTAAACGTAGCAAAACGCTTTCCTTTCATCGGTGTCTTCAGTTTTGGAAAGAGGGAAAGGTCAACGGGGGTCAAGTCCGGTGAATACGGTGGTTGAGGCATGTTTGTGGTTTTGATTTTGGCCAAAAACTCACGCACAAGCATCGACGTGAAAGCTGGTGCGTTATCATGGTGCAAAATCCGTGATTGGTTTTCCCACAATTCTGTGCGTTTCTGACGAATTGCTTCGCGCAAACGGCGCATAACTTCAAGGTAGTATTCCTTATTGACTGTACGACCCTGTGGCAAGAATTCATGATGCACCATTGCAATCGAAGAAAACAGTGAGCAAAACCTTCACATTTGACCGAACTTGACATGCTCGGGCGACCAGGACGAGCATCGTCATTGACATCTTCTCGGCCTTCCTTAAACCGGTTCTACCGCAATTGAACTTGTGTTCTGCTCATAGTAGACTCACCAAACGCCACAGTCAACATTTCAAATGTCCTTGATCTATTTCTTCTAATAGTAAAAAATCGAAGAGCACACCAAAACACGATTAATATTTTTATTTGTCAAAAACAAACTGGCAATCCAAAATCGCTGATATTGTCAACATATATGTAGAATAGACATGTGTACCAACATAACAGAAAAAAACATGCGAAAATCGAACATACGTAACTCACGAAATTTGAAAAAAAAAACCGTTTTTTTATCACAACTTGTATTATTTTATCTCTCCAGGAGAAGGTGAAAAAGTGTTTCAGAGTTGCTTAAGACTATAGAGCCCCATCCTCCCCTCTGGATGGTAGACTGTCTGACTGTCTGTGTGGACACGATATTTTATATTATGATAAGTCGTCTATTGCATTGCTTTACAATGCTAGGTAAAATTAAAAAAAAAATGATAGGCTACAGTGGTTTTAGACTGTTTTTGATAGTATTAAATTGTAATACTTGCAATCAGGGACTGTAACAATTATGAATAATATTTATGTAAATCATTTTTCATAATTATTTGCGAATCTCTATTAATAAAAAATAATTATTATCTTTGATTTCATTAATTATTAATTTTTAAAAATTAAAAATAAAAACTATGATTGATTTCTATTTTGATTTTGAAAAATATAAAAAAGAATTGAAATTTTTATAATAAAAATCAAAAATAATAACACTGTGGAACATTTTTGGGGTTTTTGTTTGGGGGTGAGAAATTCCAAGTCAGGGTGATGGTACTAGGTCAGTATAGTAAAATCCTCAAAGGGTTTCGCGTTCGTATGTGTCAGTTTTTTTTATGACCTTTTACATTTTCTCAGAATTAAAAAAAAAGTAATAAACAAAAGGTTATTTGATTTTTATGGTTGCTGTAAAAAACTGAAAAACGGTCATAAATGTGCGCGGACAATTAAAAGGAAAAAAGGAAAGTGCACTTTTGTAATTATTTGGGTTTTTTCTGTTGGCTACCTGCATGATTTTTTTACACAAATTGCACCCACATTCATGTGCGGTCATGTTTTAGAACGTCAGTAAAATATTGAAAAATACGTAGTATAAATAGGTGTTCATTGTTCGATTTTTGTCATTCATTTTGTCATAGAATATGGAACTGTGCAAGCCAGATATAAATAGCTTTTGCTACTGCTGCGGTCAATATGTCTCAACACATAAAAAAAGGGGAAATTTCAGTACTGATTTTGTTCAAATATACGAGATGTACTTCAACCAAAATGTTATAGTGAACAAAAATTGGGTGCCAAATATAGTGTGTAAAAGCTGCTACAACCGTCTAATGGATTGGAAAAATAGAAGACGTGAAATAATTCCATTCGGTATCCCAATGACTTGGACTAATCCTGGCGAAGGTCACAATCCATTGAATTGCTATGCATGTGCGAATAAAGGAGCCGCAAAAAGGATAAGAAAATCGTGTAATTACGTTGGTGTTGCCTCATTCGGACGACATTCCTGTGCCAAAAGCTTCTAGTCCAGATATTTTATCTTCTATGACTGCTCCGACATATGATTTACGTGATGATCCCCCATATGAGCCATCAGTATCCCATGAGCCAATTTTAATAAATCAAAATAAGCTTGATTCAATTGTTGCCAAATTGGAATTAACACAGCATAAATCGGAAGAGCTGGCTTTGTTTTTGAAATCAAACAATTTGTTGGCACCCGGTGTGAAAGTCACAGCTTATCGAAGTCGTCAGGCAACACTCCAAAGTGAATGATGGAAAAACTTCTGCATATTGCGCGGATGTAGGAAAATTGATGGACGCAATGGAAATAAAATATGAAGCAGATGACTGGAGATTATTTATTGACAGTTCAAAACTCAGCTTGAAGGCAGTTTTACTGCATAAGACCAATAAAAAACCTTCAGTTCCAATCGCCTATAGTACAGAAACGAAAAAAACATATGATGCACTGGAAAATATTTTGAAAATGGTTAACTACGCCAAACATAGGTGGCGCATATGCTGCGGTTTAAAAGTTGTAGCTATGCTTTGCGGTCTTCAAAGCGGCTATATAAAATATATGTGCTTTTTGTGCGATTGGGACACACGATTTTCCGGTGACCAATATGCATGCCACGGATGGAAACTCAGAGAGCACAGCAGGTTACAAACGGCCAATATTATTCGTGAGCCTCTAGTACCGAAGGAGAATATATTGCTGCCTCGACTGCGTATTAAACTTGGAATCGTTAAGAATTTCATCAAAACTATCGCCAAAAGAGATGAAGTTTTCTTGTGTTTGAAACTAATTTACCCGAGACTCAGCGAAAGTAAAATTAAAGAAGGTAAGTTATAATATCACATTCATTTCCCATGATTTCCCATCTTTACAAATTCATTTTTTCCAATCAGGCGTACTAAATGATCCAGATATACGAAAGCTGATTAAAAGTGACGCATTCAACAATATTTTGATTGACGCTGAATTGGATGCATGCAGGCAATCAAAGAAGTAATAGAAGGCTTGTTGGGAAAGCATCGTTCTACCAACTACGATGTTTCTGTCGCAAGGATGTTAAGATCGTTCTCGGAAATTGGTGTCCACATGTCCTTGAAAATCCATTATTTACATCATCATCTGGACTACTTCAGCAAACAATTGGCTACCGAATCTGATGAACAAGGCGAACGCTATCATCAAGTTGCTATGCCATTTGAAATGAGGTAATACTGATTTTTTATTTTTTCAAACTCATTTTAATAAAACAAAAACTTACAGATATAGAGGCAAAAAGTCGCCGAGTGCAATAATTGCGGAAATTTGCTGGTGGAGTAAGCTTGTGTGGCAAGACAAGGATGATCCTGATGATAAAGAATTTTCAGGAGGTGCAGAGGGGCCAGCATTGGAGTCACACATTGACATTATGTGTGGTTCAGAAACTGATGACAGCGATGAATGCGATGCCAATAGTCCCGAACAACCACCATCGAAAAAGTCTAGACAATATTTATTAAAATAAATAAAAATAAATAAATAAAATAAAAATAAAAAATTATAAAAATGTTAACTTTATTTTTTTAGTAGTTTATGGCCAGAAGTCTGGAGTTATTGTTATTATTATTATATTATAGTTATTGTTATTATTATACAAATATCAATATTCTTGTCAGAATGGAATACCTTCACTTAATTTTAAATAAAAGCAGAACGCGTTAATCGATTTCTATGATCTATGTCGCATTTTGTTTATAGGTTATGTGGCCTTACGTAAAAGTTATAAGACTTGACACTTTTTTCCGTTTGGGATTTATATGATGAAAAAAAAAAATTTTTTTTTGACAAAATTTTCTTCATAAATTTATTTATAATTGCAAAAATGTTGATTTAGTAGAGAAACAGTATATGAATGGATTAAAAGAAATGTAATTCTTAATTTTTCTCAATTTGTTTCAGCAAAATCGAACTAGTCGTTCTCGAGTTATGTCAAACTACGTTTTTGCCAAAGTTTTACAACTAAGCGAAAAAACATCAAGATAAGGAAAAAATGTAAAAGGTCATAAAAAAAACTGACACATACGAACGCGAAACCCTTTGAGGATTTTACTATACTGACCTAGTACCATCACCCTGACTTGGAATTTTTCACCCCCCAGATTGGCTGTTGTACTGTGTAATTATTTTTGATTAATATAATAGAGACTAACAACATTTCATGAGTGATTTAAAAAATATTTTTTTTTTTTAATATGCGATTTTTTAATCATGAAAATATAAATAACAAATTTGGGTATATGTTTTATAAAAGAAAAAAAATGGATATCTTGTTTGAGTCTTTAGTATTTTTATACCCTCACCCGGTGCAATTATGGTGTATACATTTTATACGGTAAGCGTCTATGGTACCAAATATCTTTTGACCAATTGCGTGTAATGATTTTTTAAACCAATTGGACGATGTCCGTCTGTCTGGCTGGCTGTTATACACGGTAACTCTCGTAAATCTTTATGAAACTTCTCAAAACTTGGCACTACTCAATATTTCATCGAATCGTAGCCGTGGATTGTAAAAGTGCTACATCGGATCAACCCTTCTGATACTTTTCACACAAGTTGAACGATTTTCAAAATGAATTTTTTTCCGTGTAACTTTTAATACGCAGATTGCAGTTCGTATCATCAGTTCGTATCTTCTTTTCGGTTACACTAAATTAAATTAAATTTGGTATATGTTATGGGTTTATTAAAGACAAATTAGCCGAATTTCCGAAATTCAACTTTGTTCCTGTAACTCCTAATACATACACTGTAGCCACCTTGATTTTTAGCCATTGTTTTGCTATATGATTCTTAATAAAATTTGCGAAAATCAATCGTCTAATCAACGCCTCTTCTGGTATCTCCTATTCACATGCTAGATTTAACCCACGTATCAGAAGGGACATAACAGTGCGTCCGTTTTCATTCTTAAATACTTAATGTGTACTAAATTTGAATTCATTTAGTGCATCCGAATAGAGAATATGAACATAATATATGGGTTGAAATGGTAATTTGTGAGGGAGGTACCAGAAGAGGAATGGTTAACCGATCGATTTCCCCAATTTCTAGCAAAGATTATACATAAATACAAAGGGCAGCAAGTCAGATGGCTCCAATATACGAATTAGGAATTATGGGAAAAGCTGATTTCAAGTTTCAAGAATTTAGTTAGCATTTGTGACAATTATCGTGTCAATCAGCTAACCAATCAACTGTTCAGTCTAGCAGGCGCACATCGTTCGATTGACTTAAATAGCTTTGAAACACATTTGGTGAAAATATACTTGGAACCTTAGATGATTCCTTCTGGGTTTTACATTTTTGCCGTATGAAATGATATATATTATAAGTCGTTATTACGATCATTCGCTCAAAAGTATAATAGCATCAAATGCAAGCCCGCGGAATGTTAAAATTGGAGAAAATCTGTAACAATTTGAATACGAGTAAAACAGAAAAAGTTGAGAAAGTGTTTGGCTAAGATAGCTTTACAGAAGAGCAAAACATTTAATAAAACAGATAATCTTATCAAACGCTCTGTCTTATTAAATACATATATATATATATATATATAGCTGACCTTCCAAGAAAAAACTACTTCATTCGGAATTTGCCGTTTTGAGATATTAAACGTTTGTTTTTTAAATATCGCTACTTTGTGAAATTTTTTGGAATCACGGCTAGACAACAGCAAACAATAAAAAAAATATGTTCTTACTTATATCGATATGAAGAGAGAGCGAACTGCAATGAATTTTTGCATGGGAATTGAGCGTAAGATAAGTACAATAATAACAATGAATAAACTATGTTCTAACTCTACTTAAGTCGATTTTCGTTGTGGCCACAGATATAACGTAGTAAAACTATTATAAATTATTTTGAAAAAGACCCTAAATTTCCACTGAATTAATTTATTTGCTTGTTTTAAGAAACATTACTTAGCAAAATATGAAAAAAATTTAATTACTTATAATACCTATAACTCATGAACTAGTGGATTTACGGAACAAAATAATAAATATGATAGATTGTAGAGGTAGGTATATCGCCGGCTATATCTCTAAATTTTGAATATTTTCGTCACCTGTTCCAGATTTAAACTCAGTCGTCGTGACGCATCAAACGAAATTTTCCCACTTTCTCGTCGTTGAAACCTATCGTGGCATTCATTTTGGACAAAAGCACAAAACAATGCAAGGTAAGATGTCCCGATTCAAATGGCGTTACGACAAGATCCAGTTTATTAGTTATTATTATTGTATTTATTTTGATACATATTTAAGTCCAAACCCCATTCCAAAACTCAATGTAGTTCATAAATTCCAACATTTCTCCGAAACAGCGATTTGCGGAAAATCGTATAACTCTAAATAATGACATAAACAAGAACATTTTTTTGTTGTTGTTGTGCATGTCCTTAAGCTCGATTTTAAAATTCTGTTTATTTTGAAAGTTGTAGCAAATTTCCATAACAGCGATTTTTTGAAAAACATTTAATATCTTAAAGCAATAAATTGGGAGTTACGTTGTTTTTCCTTGTAAGCACAGACATCATTACTTGAAAAACTAAAATTTACTCAGAGTTTCCGTTTAGTCTTAGTCGTTTTGACGACGTGAAACCGAAATACCAGGTGAACTGACTTACGTATACCTTTATCCAATGTCCTTTTAAGTTGGCGCAAAAGTGTTAATTATGTATATCAGAAAGAGCGCGGTAAAACATTAGGTTCTTATCAAAAAAAGCACAATAAAATAATCAAAATTATAAGTTTCTAAAGTCATCCGCTTAGAAATATATAGGGACCACCGATTTTCGCTAAATGTGTCATGCCCGCTAAATTTAGTGCAATTAAATGAAAGATACAGACCAAGAATAATATGGTCTGAATAATGTAATTTGTATGGGAGTTACAAAGAGGACTCGGTTATCTGGAAAATTTGTTCTAAGCTTATTAAACATTATAATGTAATAAAGGTTATCCATTTTTCGTTTTCAAGTAAAACTAAATAAAACACACATAAAGCTATGATGTCGATGAAACTTTAATTTCATTATAATGCATGGACCTTGCGTTTATGTACGAAACACAATATCATTTAAAAGACCGCTTCTGAGTTGGTTGCAAGAGTGGATAATTTTAAGGTAGTTTTCGAAAAAATACAGCCCAATGACACCTTCAGACCATACATCGCACCAAACAGCCACTTTTTCTGCATACAATGGATTTTCCACAATCACTTCTGGGTTCTCAGAAACCCATATGTAACAATTTGGTTTGTTGACGTAATCGTCGAGTGAGAAATAAGCTTCATCACTAAAGAAAATTTTGTTCGATTGAAAGCCCACGTTTGAATCATCACTTTTGCAGTAAGTTTTAACTATTTTCACGCGTTCTTCGATTGTGAAACGATGCATATTCGTAAATGGCAAACCTTTCACTAAATAAATAACACTTCAGATGACAAAAAAAAATTAAAAAAAATTAAAAAATTAAATTAGGGAGTACTGGCGAAAGTTAAGTGTTTCTAAATCGGCCTATTTGTACGGGAGACACCAGAAGAGGTGAGGCGACGACCTCTTGCTTGATGTGTGTGTGTGTGCGTGAATTCAGTGCAATCGCTTAATTGATAATGAAGCTAAAGTATGGTACAGGTTAAATCAGTCATTTATATGACAGGCACTAGACTACTTGGATTTTCCTTGAGTTTCACAGTGAACTACAAGTCATTACAATGAACAAAAATCTGGACCACTTCTGTCTACTAATTAGGAATAGAAAAGGATAGCTTGAATTTCGGATAATCGGTCAATTCGTACGGGAGATATCAGAACAAGTGAATCTCCTTTTTCAACATGATGGCTTTCTTTGGGAAAACGTCAAACTGCCTAAAATTTGTGAAACTAAAAAGAAGTTAAATTGGTTATTTGTATCGACATAAAAAGTTATAAAACACATTTGAAAAAACGAAATGCCATTTCAAATGATGTATACCTTCCATTGAGGGTGAATACCACAGAGAAACGAATTCTCTCTGGGCTCCGAAAGATAAAATGTTGGACTATTAGGGTTAGCCAGATATGTTTGATAGAGTTTTATGTCATTTTGGTTCAAGTCCATGGTATTTACCCTTTCTTAGGTGTACAAAACTCAAAAACTTCCTCAAGCCTACGTAGAGCATCTGAGGGGTCTACATCAGGCTTCAGCTCCAGTTTGATTGAGAAACGAAACTTCCACAAAATTATACTTTCGCTCTGGATTGTTGAACAAAATATTCGCTTCTTTATGCTTTGATGGGCAAACCGAATCAATGTAGGTTTCTAGTTTCAATTTCAGGTAAGAAAAAGTAAAAAAAAGAGAAAGCTGATTCCATATTTTACTAAGCTTTATATGTAAATTAAAAGCAATATAGACAGCAATAAAAGATGCGGAAAGAAATTGTACCATTTCAAACGATATTTGAAGGCACTGCTCTAATTGTAGGCGAGGTTATTAGAAAATGTTGGAAATAAGTAAATGTTGGAGATCACAATCCAAGATATAGGGAGCGTAGTTCGGTAGGCCGAACTTTTTTCGTCTGTGCAATTTTACGTCTATCCACTTGGCATATCGCTTCTTCGTTGTGCTTTCATCAAAAGTTTGAAAGTTATAACTAACACTAATTTACATATCCACCATCTCCCAGCCAGCCAATTTGTTATTAATGCAAATGTCTACATCTTGCCAAATCTCGATATTATTTCAAAGTTACAATCTTAACAATGGACTAAACAAATAAATTTAAAACATAAAAAGCCATTAATAAAAGTCTATAATTATGTATGTAATTATCGATTAAGTATGTCAATAACAATTACTTTTTTTTATTTATTATCTATTTTATTAAACAATAATCCCCCCCACCCACAAAAATGTGTACCCCAAAAAAGCAAAAACAATAACACAGTTCGTGTAGATTACCAATCTGCCATTAACCATAGCTTAACGTTGGCGCCAACGATTTGATGTGATAACACATCAACATCAATAAATTGTTTCAATTGCATGTATAGGATGATTCATTCAGAGGTGTTTCTTTCTAAAAGGGGTTTTAGACAGATCAAACTATGCACTATATCCAATATAATTTCACATTTCACAGGGAAATACTCGTACTTAGTCCAACTATAGACGGCCACACAGCCAATTAGGACATTGTTACGAGGACAATTTGGGGAACAGTTAATTTCATGCTTTTGATCGGTCAATTAACCACCTCGACCCTGTGAGATCAGACATATAGATTTATTCTTAGCCTTCGGTAATGTCTAAAGTGTACATGGATAAGCCAGCTACGACTGGAAATAGGAAGGAGTAGGAAGCCATCATGAATCATGCTAGAGACAGTTACAGCTAATATTTGATAAAATTATTGCGAAGGAAGGCAGTCGCTCTTATATTCTGTGATTAAAAAACCAGTACAGAAATTTCCGTGTGGTTAACTGGTCAATTGATATTCACCCAATCTTTACCCAACGTCTTTCTACGATAGTGCAAAAGTATTAGAAAGGGTAAACCGTCAGTTTCTTATCAGAAAATATTCTGAATTAAAGCACAATAACAGGATCAAGATTGTACCTTTGTAAAGTTCTTTTCTAAGAACTGACAGAAGGACTCCCATCTTTAGTAAATTGGCCAATTTGCATATGTGGTACCCTAAGAGGTCTAACAGCCCCGTTCATTTTCATTCGCATTACTAAACTAAAACTGAATTTCGTCAATTTATGTAGGATGTACCAGAAGGGGTGTGGCAAGGTGCTCAATTTTTATTCTGGGACATTTGTAACGTGTAAAAATATGCTTGAATATACTTGACTAACTTTAGCGCAACCAAATAAGATAAAAAAGTGCGATTATATGTATTAAATTGGTCATTTGCCCATGCCTACTATCATGGTTATTTGGCCGATTTTTTCAAACTCTGCGGTCATCATAGAGCAATTACAGGTCAAAAATTGAGTTTTGGAAAATGATTTAACTTGTATGGAAGGTAACAGAAGAGTTGAAGCGAAGTCACGCATTTGCATCCTCGGCTAAGATCTGGAAGAATATTATATTAGGCTGAGTCAACCTTAAAGAAATGTTATTAATATTTACAATAGTTATCATGTCCACTAGTCGGCCAGACACATATTTTTACAAAAAACTTGGTACTTTTTTAACTAAATTATGCGTTTTATCGAGTTAATGTATAAATATCGCTAGTATGAAAGCATACTTTTCCATCAAACTACGGATGGGTGTTTGATTTTAAAAATAGGCTCGTTAGTTCAGAAGCTCTGGACGTCTTTTACGTTTTTTAGTCATGTAGTCGCTTGAAAACGTACGAGTATGTCGAGAAATTTGATAAAAGTAGAGTTCATGATAAAATAGAGCTCATAAGAAAATTTGTAGGTAATGCAGAAAACACTATTGAAAAGATTTTTGGTTTATTTGAAAAAAAGAAAAACATTTAATACAATCATTTCAAAATAATTACAAACCATTAAAACCATCATGTGTTACTCAGTAACATAAATGTATGTTCTGAGGTCTTAACAACTAAAATTCGTCACATCAATACAATCGAAATGTGCCCGTATTGAGAATAATCCTATCGACTGATAGTTTGCGAGCAATACAGTATGATCGATAAAGTTTAACGAAATGTCGAATATGTTGCTGTCGATTGTGATTGACTTAAGTCAGGGATGATGGTGGCAATGATGACTTCATCAATGAACAGCGGCTGCATCAACTGGCGTAGCCATGCGATACCCTTAACGATTTTATTACTGTTCATCTTCTGAACGACGTCGATGCTTTGCGGTGACTGGCAATTGTGAAGCTGATGACACCCAGTTCATGATGAACATTTTAACAGATTGTGTTATGGTGGCTGAGTACTTAAATGAGCTGCTGCTACCACCGACCCGGCCAGTATCAGACGCAACATCGGCAACATTAATTTTACGAGCAACAAGTGAAGCATGGCCAACAACGATCGATCGTCGTACCAACAAAATCGCACTGGACTACGATGGAAAACATTGCGG
>JAHXMU010000251.1:5048982-5076661 GCA_019455685.1 Philornis downsi
CTGACCTGGCCGCTCCAGGCTTTTCTTCATGGGGTTATGTCAAGTAAGTGGTGTATAAAACGAAACTATAAAACTAATTTGACTGAATTAAAACCGCAATGAATAATTTTCTGATCAGGTGTCGCATATGAGTGAATGAGCATGGAGGTCATTTACGATCTATCATGTTCATAACCAATTAGTTATACAAAATGGAATTGAATTTTCTATATAAAAAAAATAATTCAATGAAATACATTGATTAAAAAAAAAAGTTATTTGAATTTCTTATTGTAGTGCAATTGGTGTGCCATCCTGTTCCTTCATTTCTTCGATTAAAGAAACAAATGTGCAATCAAAATTATGTTATGAAATTAAACAACTAAGTAGCACACTAAATAGCAACATATTGGCTATGAATGTCAGGCGACAAGCCAGAATAGATATTTGTATGTGGTATTTGAATGGTAAACTTAGCATACTTCTCGGTTATTCGTCCTGGTAATCGCCTTAATATCGCATATCATTTCGTTTTACAGTTGCGGTTTCAGTTCACAAAATTCAATGGTTTCTAAAATTCCGAATTCATAAAATATTTTATTAATTCCGGGTATAATAATAATGCATTGATTTGATAATCTCCAGGATTTCTACATGTTATCGAACTGCACATGCATATATTCATATTCTAATTCATTTTGAAATAAAATGTTCACCGACTAGTGCGCATGCGCGACGACCAGTCTTCAGTCTTCTCTCGAATTAACACTATAACTGATGTAAATGATGAAATGGATTTAACGGTAGCCGGCTGATGGGCCAGCGTAACGAAGTGGTCTTCTTCAAAGTGTAAATATGACTTATTACTCGCCATTTGTAAATTATACCAATGGAAAAGGCCAATTTGTCAAGAATTACGAGCGCTATGTTTCATTTTTT
Source organism: Philornis downsi (assembly GCA_019455685.1). NCBI lineage: Eukaryota > Metazoa > Arthropoda > Insecta > Diptera > Muscidae > Philornis > Philornis downsi. Next base: position 5,049,901 of record JAHXMU010000251.1, read on the forward strand.
CGACTTAAATTTGTCGTTTTTATTTTACATAATGAAGACAAACATTTAAAATTAAAAAACAAAAGAGATCTCCTTAAACTTGACCTTAAAATGTTGTTAACAAGTCATTATTATAACCACCAACCATCAAAGATAGACGTAATGGACATTACGGTGTTTTTGAATTAGCCTCAGCTCTTGTTCGGCTGTGTCTCAGTGGTGTCTGGGAGTCTGCGCGCTCTAACGTATAACTTTGCAACAGAAGAGACTGAACAACCTTGTCAACTACGGAATTAATCACATTCGAATTAATGTCTTAAATGTTATCTCAATTACGATTAAGTCATTAAATATTGTAGAATTGATATGCTTAATTAATCACTGCAAGTGGTCGGCGAATTAGCGTGATGTGTGTGGCTATATTTGGTATGAATTGTAATCAGTACAAATATTCCAATCATCTGAACAGACTTATACATTCCCCTTTCATATATTTCTATGTTTACCCGAATATTTAGTATTAAGATAACAATCTCAAACATTTCGATTTCATATATTTTTAACATGTATGAAATTGAATATACTTCATAAATAATGGGTTAACCATTTTTTTGGATTCAAACATAAAGTTAAATAAAATACACATAAAGCTGTGACTTAGATGAAACTTTTTTTTTTGCTCTAACGTTTGAGGATTATCGGCGTAAAAAAGGTCGTTGATGTAGCCCCATAAAAAAGGCTAAAAGCATCAAATCGCATGATCTTGGTGCTCAATTAACGTCGTCAAAACGTAAAATTGCGCTTTCTGCAAATTTCTCAAGCAATAAAGCCAAAATCGGTCGTGTTGTGTGGCTCGTGCCATCATGTTGTTGAAGCCACATATTGTCCGGTTTATAAACTTCAATTGCAGGCCAAAAAAGTCGGCTATTATACGACCACAGCGCTTTCACTAACAGCAGCGATATTTTGGCAGTGCGTGCATTGTGATGATCAACAGGCCTGACCACATCTGTAATGCATGAAAAGTGCCCGTGTTTGAATCACCACATTTGTAGTAAGTTGTAACAGTTTTTACGCGTTCTTCGGTTGTTAAACGATCCATATTCGTAAATTGCAAACCTTTCACTAAATAAATAACACTTGAAAAGACAGTTCACTAAACGGATAATCCTGTATATTCGATAGCTTTAGTAACATTTATCTCGCTTTACCAAGGTGCGATCGGGTTACACTAGATGGAAAGCTCGAGTCAAAGAAAGTTAGCAAAGAGAAATTATAGGATATATTTTCGAATTGTGTTCATGATCCTGATACCACAACAGCCAATCATCCGCAATTTTGATTCCTTCGATTCTATCCCGGTAAATTTGACGTCAAGGAAGCACCGGGATCTGGAAGATCGTCAAGTTTGATGTTATACAAGCACTCTACTCTTAATCCCTAGGCGGACATGATTAGTTTTATTGATAGCGAAGCCGAGGCAGATGAATTCATCAACCACTTCAAAGCTATAGTCGTCTCAAGCAAGTGTACTCTTTGTCCACTTTGGTCCTCGTTTAGCATCAGACATATTTTTACTGATTCCTTCCCAACGGTGGAGAAGACTGCAGTAGCATATCGTAGTTTTCTGCCAATAAGGTCTATATCATTGGCATAAACAAGTAACATATGGCTTTTGTTGAAAATGGCACTAGACGGGTTAACTGAAGTTTCTCTCATAACCATTTCCGACAGTGTGTTGAAGAGGTCGCCCTTCTAAGTCCTCAGGTGTGAAATGACGCATGAAAATGTTTGCCTATCTTTACTGAAGACATCATCCTACAAAGACGTATAAGCTTCGATGGAATTCGAACTTGTCGTAAAGGATTGTCGAAGGCAGCTTTTTGAACACATTCCATAGTATATCAGATGACATTCATCGGGCATGCGTTCCTCTAGCCGGACCGTATTTGCTAATGCATGCTGTTGGCCGCTCATCGCCACCGGTCTTAAACAGCTCTTCCGGCAGGCTATTATGATCTGCTCTGGTTTGATGCTGGGCGATTTATGCCGTCGTCGGTAACTGGAGTGACTTCTTCATTATTTTTTGCAATGAGCTGCATATCAAGCCCTCATCATATTCTATCTTAATATTGAGTTGGAGGCCAACGACCGTACCATTAAGGTTTCTCAACTAGTTGCCTTCTCACTTCAGCTGCCATCACACGGGTGATGTCCGAGGGCACTACCAAGAAATCTGTGAGTACTTCAGATTTTGTAAAGACTTCTGGTTACTCCCACGTGAAAAGTGCTTTGTAAAGAATGTGAGCTCATCATCTTTTATGGAGAGATTCGACACTGCGTGAATAATTGATTGTACAAGTTGATTACTGACGTTGACATGCGCATCTAAATAGAGTGATTAACTTGGCTGGACCATGTTGTACTCCCGAAATAGATGTTGGTGGCCATCTAAGTTGGTAATCCCCCCTCTAAAATTAAAAGACAGATAAATTATTCTTTTTATTTTATTTAGTTTTCTTCATTATACTTTCTTTGCTGTTGAATTGAATTTGTTGCTTAAAATTGTGTCACACAATAGTAGTTGTATTTTTTTATATATGACGTTTTCATAATTAACTGGAGGAATTTGAATAATTTTATTTCGGCTGAATATGTGTTTGCTTTTCTTTGCGGGGTCATCAAATAATTGAAGTTTTTATGTATTTTCAATACATTTGTAAATAAATTACATTACGTTGGGTGAATATAATTGTAAATTTCACTTAATAACAAATTACAAACAAAGATTGTCACGATAAAAGCAAGAACATAACATATATTTTACAAAACGGAAATTATAAAAAGAATAGAGAAAGTGGTGAGGAGTTTTGTCCTGCTATTAGATTATAAGAAAACAGGTGCAGTGACAACCATCACCGTGATGGTAAATCTAATAAGAGGAAAGAGTATTTTTATTAAACTTATTTAATATGAAACAAATTTTAACATGATTATGTTATACTGTATTAATTAATAACAATTGAATTGTTGACAGATATTATCTTTCTTTAGTAGTAAAGGTTGGAGATTGTTTTACTTTTTATCGGGATGTTGTGGATATATTTTTAAATAAAGTTTAACTTTTTTTAAGAACTACAATATATAGTATTATGTGTATGGTTGTGGTAGTGTACTTGAGAAAATACATATTTTATTTGAAAAAATTAAAATAGTACTTAATTGTTTATTTCTTTAAGCGGCGTTTTTTCCATAATTGTGTTTTTTGTTTTACATTTATTTCTCTTCTTCTTTTATATTTGGCTTATGTATGCGATTAAAAAGCTTTGATTTTAAAATGATTTTGTTTTCTTTTAAAAGTTGTGCTCATTTCGAGTTATTCTTTATATAGATTTTCATAAAAAAAGTTAATAATTGTGACAAGTTAATACATAGATTTTGTTTTAAAAAGATCAATTATTGCCATTAAACCAATGATGAAATCTATTAATGCCTAAAGCTTTGTTCGTACTGTACGAGAACAAAAGATCCAAATCATGCACGGGAAATGCTGTGTTTTGGGCAAATCTGGTGTACGAAGAAATCGAGAAGTATAAACGCAACCTTTTGTATTTTGTATTTCATCCAATAAGAAACATCTCTGCTTTTAAATGTTGGTTGTGAATTGAACTAAGCATTGTTGTGAAATTTATATTTCTTACGTATTACTCGAAGATGACCATCATTGGCTTTAGAGCATATTAAGAGTTCAGTATAGGTTTTCAGTGTATAAGCATCTGTATATGTATGTACGTATGTATGTTTATTGAAAACATGGTATTATACAGAGTTGTATAAAATCCAGTATGTTTCAGTATATAATTAATTTACGTTTTTGATTATAGGTTTTAAAAAGATTTATTTAGATTTATTAAGCACCAAACCAGGTATATTAAAAATGTAATACCTAAGGGAAATGAAAAACAGTTAGATAAAACGAGGAAACCCCATGTTTATGAAATAGTAATCACGTCTTGAGACAATAGTTTAAACGATAAGTTTTTGTCCTGTGTTGGGTTTTACTGGAAAAGTGTAAAGTGTAGATTTTTTTTATATCTCTCAATCATTCATCGTAGCCATAGTAACTAAATGATATTCTCAATTGTTCACAACCCTAACTATAACGTATTCATTAAAATCAACACTACCTAGATTTCAGTTTTCAGTTAATGCCAAAGGAGAATGGTTGTTATTTGTAACTATCTGGTCGGAGTTTTTACGAATTATTTTTGCCAGTCATGCCCTGCTTCATTAACAATTATTATTATTTATTAGAAAAAATAAAAGTTTTATACAAAATTCTAACTATCTTATGTTATGGCCATACATTCGTTTTGAAAAATTTTTGTATTTTAAAGCCTTGTCCGTATTTTGGGAATATTTCTACGCCAAATATACCCCAGCGATTGTCAATAAGACACCCCAAGTGTAGATTTGCTGAAATTTGATATTTTAAACAAGCAGGATTCGTGTTTTGAGATTTCATGAGCAGCATCAGCTATTTTGAAGATCATGTGCACTAAGCTATACGCATATATCACCTGGATATTCGCTTCCTCAAAGCAGCTGGTACGAGTATTGCAATCACACGAAATAAAATTACATGGACATGGCTCAAGGGTTTTGTTTAGATTTAGCGAATCCAGCTCATTTTATTAAAGCATAAGTTAAATCTAATGTTTGCCGGATATTTCAATAATGTGCAACGTAATTCAGTAAAAGTCATCCGTTACTCTCCCGTTCAATCCATTGAAATGTTAAAAGAGAAACATGAAAATAATTTACTGCATTTTGAAGAAAACTCAAACTCAAAACTCACCTTGTCCACAGGATAAAAATTCAGGGTACGGCTGTATAACCAAATTTGTATTCTAATCCTAGATCCTAGTAGTACGTGCAAAAATACATTTCTCTTTTTTTCGTTTGCTCTCTTATCCTTTTTCTCTGTTAAATACTAATACTACAATATAGTCTCTACACACAATTTTACATAAAAGACTTAACTTATTTACGAAATCTGGTTATATCTCGTTTTCAAAAATTTCTAGAAAACTATTTAAGATAATTTTGTTTGCTTTATCATTTCACAATCAATAATGTATTATCATCAGACTAAAATTCAAGTGGGTTTGCTGTAAAATCTTTATTAAATATTACTAAGTGGTGTTATCTCTTTGTATGCAATAGGCAATTATAATTTTATGATTCAATTTTAAAGACCTGATTGGGATATTTTCTTCTTGAGGCTAAACGTGGAAGGTTGTATATACGTATGTTATGTACCTATATATGAATGTGAGTGAGTATATGTGAGTATTTAGTTTATTAAAAAATTTTGGATTTTGTATTAAAAAAATGTTGTTGTAAAAATGTGTTGGCAGTCTCCACTATGTTTAAAATTTACTATGTTTAAAATTGTTTGAAAACATTTTCAAAATTCAAAACTAGAAGTTGGGAAAGGGAGATTCAACATCAAGTTAAGTGCAAGCTATTGGTGTAAAAATTAACATTCTGTTATAATAAAATAAGTTCGAAGTCACCGGTATAATAAGAAAACAAGTTTAAATAAAAAGGTAATCAAATATATTACTGGAATTTCTTATCTAATGTGAAATTATTACTTTGGTTAGACTTCAAATGGGGTCAGTCCGTTCATACCTATCCATGCAAATGTCAAGTGTGTGTGTGTGTGCTTTAAATTCTTTGTTATCAAAAGCAACGATTAAGTTTAAGATGATCCAAAGATAAACCTTATTTCGTTGTTCTATAATCCTGTTAGATCCACAAACCATTTCGAACAACGAATATAACATGACAATCTGATAACAGAATATTTAAAAAATTGTTATGGAAATTGTGAACAACAGTTACATTGAATGCAAAACTTTTCGTGTTATATACATATACATCACAATACTTTATACAGTATACAGCCATATGTACTCATACTAAACAGGATTTACATATTAGTCGAAATACCATATTTCTAAATCACGTTTTTGACGCGACACAACAACTTGACAACTGGCGTTCAAAGTAGGTCCTATGTTTCTTCTTTCAAAAGGAAAATTTACACGAAACGATATTTCGTTTCCTAAAAGATTTAGGTTTTTTGTAAATTTTTTTGGTTGGTTTCCAAAAAAAGCGTTTTTTCTTCATAATTAATATGTTCGGTAATATATTTGCAAAATTGTAAAATTGTGTCTTTTTTAACACTATTACATTTCACATGTTTAAAAACATCTTATGGAACATATCACGACGTAATATTAGTGTTGGAAACCAACAAAAGGGAATTGTCGTTTGCAATTTAGACAGCTTTCCTCTCGAAAAAAACATAGCATCATTTGGCGGAAAAGATTGCAAAGAAAAACAGGCGATGAAAGAATGGAAGAAATCTCGAAAATGAATTAGATTGTTGAATAAAATTTCGGGTGTACTAACGAATGACTCCTTTTGAAGATATAGATCGCCAGCGAATAGGCAGCTCATGACTGGCTAACATTTTCTTTCATGTCGCTGAAAGCTAGAGCCATACTAGCATTCATCTCTGTAGTTGTCTCTGTAGTGTTTTACCATTTAAAAAGCCTCGAGAACGTTTCGCATTAGGAATCAGCTTTTCAGATGAGTACAGTGATAATCAAAATCAATGCCTGTCTTCTCAATTTATCAAGTTGAGTCAGTGTGATAATTAATGATTTAATAAATGATTGACAGCGGAGCTGAGAGTCAAATAACGTTTAAACAAGAAATTGTGATATTTTAAAACTATGGGTGTTCTCAGTTTGATAGACATAGCTAGCCTAAGATTAAATTTATAATGCCGGCGGAGGAACATTCTGCACTTTGCTGAACTGCGAAATTGTGTTGTTAGATTCGAAGGTACACACATTACTAATTGGAACTCACAATAAAAATCTCAATCAAGATTAAGGCTCAGGTTAAAGGGTAAGTTTCGGAATGTTCCTGAAGGCTTTTCAAATTATACACATTATGTACATAAAAATATAGGCATTACCACTTTCGGGACGATTCATAAATAAGAGAGTAAATGCAAGTGGAATAGAGTAACGTAAGAGTTACAAATATGAGCAACAAATAATGGCAAAAAATTAAATGACCACCATTTTCCCAATTTCATATCCAGCAATATATTTTGGTGGGAATGGAAGCAGTGAGCAATTTTATACCTATCTATAGCCAAAACTATAGACATTCTCGCTTACTTTAAGGCTGTAAAGTAAGGCTGATCTCATATTGAATGGGTTATTTCACAATACTTCAAATGCCATGATGCGTTATTAAGGAGAGCTCACGGCTGGGGTATCTCAAGCAAAGAAAGGTGCTGCTGAAATCAATTTGACATTTTACCAAAATTATCAAACTGCTTACAAATTCATACAAGTTTTGTTCGAAATAAATTAATTCTATAACTTTATTGCTTCTTTGGTAAGCGCTAGGGTAAGCCATAACAGTTCTTATTCGTTCCGAAAGCAGGAAATGCGTCACTGCTTCAAAATTGAAGTTAAAATTTTGCTAGATATTTAGAAATTGTGCAACAATTGTAGGATGCATCACATGCTGGGTATACGGCAGCTATCACGCCGTACGAATTGAAGCGGCTATAATATTCCAAACTCAATCGTGCAAAAGATAAGTTGGTGCTACGAGACAAGTTCTCTACAACAGCGACTAGTTTTGTTTCATAGAAAAATGTTATCACGATAAAAATTAAGCTTCGGGTTCTATGATTAGCAAGGCGAGTACGACAATATTGGTAGATTCTATGTGATATGGATCAACCCTTAAGAACTGCATAGACAGCATAAATTGGTGTTTCAAATTTCAAGGTCCAAGGTTCAAGGCATTCATATTGTTGCTGCCGTCAGGAATATATCTAAGCTATCAGTTATCTAATTTCCTCCAATGTGATTCCGTCACATCTTTCGTTTTACATGTGATTTGACCTTACCAAACTAAAAACCTTTCACATCTGACCAGTGAAAAATTCGTGACGTCACCAGTTGGTTCTTAAAGGTTTTTCACTTTTCATACAACGTAGGTCTTTTGCAAACACTGGCACTTAGTCTACACTTCTCCATATAGAAATGTTTTAATCCATATTGTAAAGTTTTTGCCAGTCATCAACCGCAACCACTGTGCATTATGCTAAATAACCTTTTTCCAAAGGTGAAAATCAGCCTTTCAGTAAATCTATAATTAAATGCGGTAAATGTCGTACATATGAAAGCAAAGAAGAAGAGGTCTAATAATCGTATTAAGAATTGTTCCCCCGATTGAAATTTGTATGGTGGTAGTGGGGAAAATGTAAACGTAGCTTTGTCCACGGTCTATTTTGATTAAATTTTTTTAAATGTTGATATAACAATAATAGGAATTGTTTAGCAGGAAATGACAATAATACTGATAACTTATTAGAAGAGCACCAACTGCAGTACTTCAAATGCAATTGGATGAAACTGTTAATTTCATAGATTCTGTTAAAAGTTTGCTGCTGTTAACAGATTATGGCACTGTTAACTTCATAAAAAAAATAATAAACATAATATCATAAAGTTGTATTCATACGCTCTTGGTTTCCATCAATTTTGCCCACAAAGGAATACTTTATTATTCTAACAAATTTCAACAGCGCCAAAGCCAGTTAACAGTTAGTCTGTTGATGAAGAATAAAAAATAATAAACATAAAAACAGGGGAATTGCTATAATTTTTCAATTGTTTATATTTATTCTGCAATGTGAAATAAACGAATAAAATTCTAATATAAAATATAAATCGGAAATAAAAAAGAAATACACAGCAACTGCTTTTAACAGCACTATTTGAACATAATGTTAATTGAACAGGGTTTGCTTGCATTCCCAATTCCTGTAGTAAATGGTAACATTTAAATGTTTTCAAACAATACTTTGCCCCTTGAGGTCAACGTTACGTAATTTCCCCCCCTTTAAAACACAACTCTTTTGACTGCTATACTACCGAACTTTCTTGCCCACTTCTGTGATGATCTCTTCTTATTCAAAACTTGGATCAGTCCTCTGCCGTGATCGTGATTTTGCGAACGCATTATTATTGTTCAAACGATTCTGTTGTTTTTGTATTAAATGCTAAGGTTTTCTAGGCAATTTTTGAAATCCCACAATTCGGCGAATTTGTGGTGACAATCTTTGTTAGTAAAGCTCTGTGTGTTGTCGCACCGGCGCTGGAATCTTGGACATGCCGCGTTCACGTCGTGGGGACACAATCACTGACATATCACGCGAGTGATTGCTTTCGCATGACGAAGCAGCCGAACTGCGCTTCGACAGCGACTTTGTGGGTGGCGAACAACTGGCCGATCGCTCTAAATTCCCATTACTGTGAACCCAAGCGGTGGTGAAATCTTCGTACACCGGCTTCTTGGGATTTTGTGAACGGACTGCGGAGCCTTGTACCTGATTGTTGGTCGTGGAGTACTGGAGCAACAGTGTCTTCATTTTCTCTAGTATCTGGGCGTCATTTTTAGCACTGCTGGCAGCCTCCAGCAATTGCTGAGCCAATGGTGAATTGGCGTGATTCTTGACGGGTGATGTGGTCAACGATGCGGTGGTGCATCCTTTAATTCGGCGGCCATTGCTGTCATAGAGTATATGTGATGATCTAGTTTTGGAGTTGCGTTCAAATGGCGAAGCAGCGGCATTAGCATTCGATGACGGCGGTGAAAATGTGTCGCTGGACAAAGTGGGACGCTTTCTGCCCCCTCCATTAATGGCAGTCCTGCCGCTCCAGGTATTGGTGACATCGCGTACTGCCAGGGTATTAGAAGGAGCGGGGGATTTGCTCTTTCTGCTTTCATTGCACATCCCCAGTACAGATGGTGGCTTCCTCACTGATCTATAAACCGGCTTGGCGCGATTGAAAACTGGCAAACCAGTGCGTGAGTGCAAATCCTGTAGGCTTCCAGTGTTGCAAGTACTGTTGTCAATACTACGGCGCCTCTGTGGCGTGGCCATGGGTGAAAATGGAATTTTACTTTTATTTGTTGTGACCCTGGTTTCCGTTTGTTGCGCAATCTTAGGAGACATAGGTTTCGCAGAATCTGTAGTATCTTCTCCACTCAAACCGAAAATTTTATTGGAGAATCCTGTTTTCCGCAGACCTGTACTATTGGCCACATCCACCGTAATCTCTTCGTCGGTTATGTACACACCGGACTGTTCAAATTTGTCGCTTGATTCGATATGATCGGCATTTAAGACGGCTGGCAAAGATTGTGGTCCATTTTCGATATGGTTCAGATGCAGCTCATCTTCATTTTGTGGGTAAACATTATCTATGGTTTCGGGCGTTTTTTGTGAAGTTGTAACATCTTCGCTGGGTGACAGTTGAGAATCACTTGATGTCTGATCGTGACGCGCTGGAAAGGGAGAAGGAGGAGTGATACAAATTAGAGTTAGTTGGTTACCTATTACGTGCAAAATATTATAAACATTTAATAAGTAGTAAAGATTAAGCGGCTCGTTTTTGCTACCTTGGTTACAAAGTTTATGATAAGCTTTATTTAGGAGTTGTCTCACATCAAGAGGAATCATTCATAAAATGCTTTGTATGTAGTGAAGTATTCAAATTGTATTTCGCCATAATTTGCACTTACCGGCAAATTGGTTTATTCTTATTTGCCATACTAACTCACGTCAAAGTAGTGTTACATTACAACAATATGCATTTGTTTTTCTAAACTGTTTAGTGATATCACATGTTATATCTCAGCACTGTAATATAAATGGGATTTTCCAGTCCCCCGGACCGAGTTCGGAGTATTTACTTCAAATATAATTTAGGCAACAGGTTGGATAAGACTTTGCCTTAACTCTTAGCAGTAAAAAATTAAAATTAATAGAAGCCAATGCTGCCCTGCTACAATTTTCCGATTTTGATCCGACTAGTTCAAAACTGCCAAATGTATAGGGTTATCTAGTTTTGGGTTTTAAATAAACTTAAATAAAACACACATAAAGCTATGATTTCGATGAAACTTTCATTTCATTATAATGTTTGCACCTCGCCATTATGAATAAAATACATTGTTATTTAAATGGTTGCAGCAGTGGATCCTTTTGAGGTAGTTTTCGAAAAAATTCCGACCAATGACACCACCAGACTATAAAGCGCACCAAACAGTCACTATTTCTGGATGCTATGGCTTTTTCACAATAACTTCTGGGTTTCCCAAGCCTTACATGCGACAATTTAGCTTGTTGACATAACCATCGAGTGAGAAATGAGCTTCATCACTGAAGAAAAATTCTTTTGATTGAAACTCGACGTTTGTGGTAAGTTTTAACTATTTTTATGCGTTCTTCGATAAATAACACACAGGTATTTAACAACTGACAGCATTGCGAGACCGCCGGTTTTGAAATCACTAAAGGACAACCTTATATTTTGTCCTTAAAATAAGTAAGTAAATCATTTGTGGATAGTTAATTTCGAAAATTTCAAGAGCAATAGAGAAACATTTTTATAACATTGATTTAGATGGACTATGTCTCATCTTCTACTTCCAAATACCCAACACCAAGTTCCAACGGAAACAAAACCGAATTCAGTTCAGTGGGCAAAACATGTGTTAAAGGCGTATCTGACCCCTCAACGGAGATTCGAAAAAGCTTTGGCAACATTTTCATTTCATTTCATTTATTGAACAGTCTTGTAATTTAAAACCTTTTGGCCAATATTAAACAAATTACAAAATGCATAAAATAAATACTACTTGAATTTGAAAAACAAAATATAACCTAGAATATAAAATTAAATTAACTAGTAACTAATTACCTATAACGCTCAAATTGAAGCGCACCACAAAATAGGCGATATGAAGGGAAATAAAAATAATGAAAAAAATTAAATATTGAATGATGTATATATGTAGGTCAGGTCAAACTGCAAGGTTTTTTTTTTTTGTTGGTAAATCACAATAAAATGCATAAATTGAAATAAATACTACTCCAAAGTAAATGTAAAAATGTATATAAAATAAAAATTGATCACATAAAATCATACATTTAATATCAACCAATAAATACACCAATAATTAATAAATATCACTCGTAAATGCAAGCATTAAGATGTCAAAGAAGATGTAAGATGTAAAGAATATTCACCTACGTCAACTGCATATGATAGATAAGTCTATTACGAAATGTTGTGTATGATATGATTTAAATTTCTAAGCTCATTTGGCAATGTATTATAGCTACGAGCTACTCTTACATTAAAAGATCGTGCTGTAAGATGGCAAAGTTTGGGGATAAACAATTGCCTTCTACGAACGGAATGACAAAATTTAAAAGATTCGTATAGGAAACGCGGACATTGGTTAGAATATATTTTGTAAAAACACAACAGCAATCGTAAATCGACAAATGCAGGAAATGAACATCCCAGAAATTTGAACATTTTATAGGATATGAGATTCCCATTTCTCAGTATATTCACAAAATGTAATTAAATTCCCACATTCGTAAGCGAAATAACAAAGTTATGAAAGTGCTGTTGTACGGTATTGGTAACATTCATTGGGCTGATATGGTCCATATATGACCAGAATTCCCAGCTTTGTACTGAATATTTTTGTATGGGATTTATCAAAATTTGCCGTTCGGTATGACTAATTTTTAACACCGCTCTATACTCCTGACCCAGACGTGTTGTTTACTTACAATACAGATAAATTCGGATGAAAACTGCTCTATATATACATATCTGTGCTTACAAGGAAGAACGACTTAATTACAAATTTTCCGTTTTGAAATATTAAACGTTTTCCAAAAAATCACTATTAAAGAATATGTTATAATCTTCGAAATATGCATACGTGATTTAGAAATCACGCTTAGACGACAATATGTGTTCTAAGGAAGTAAACAATAAAAAATGTGATGTTAGTAAAAGTAGTCTAACTAATTTGTTATAACTTGTAAACTACACCGAATTTTGAAATAGAAATTGGACGTAAATATACATCAGAATGTGTACAATGATTTGTCGACTTAAGTCGTTTTTTATTGTGACTGGATATATACATATATATGCATATATATCTAAAATATGGGCCGATTCCATTATTTTCGGTAAAGTTAATATTTGAGTCAGTTACTCTGCTTAAGTAATTATAGATGTACCACTATTATCTATAATTACTAAAGCAGATGATTGATTGATGATTGATTTAAATATGAACTTTACTGAAAATAATCGAATCGCTCAATTTATAAGTACGATACCCTGAGGTATTTGGCAATGCCAACTATATTATCCAGTCGATTACTTCAAATTTTACCAAGCACTACAATGCAAAACACGTGGTAAAATTGTAGGAACCGCAGTCTACGGTTCTGGCGTTAGAGAGGAAACATTAAATTTCGCTAAGTCGGTCAATTTGTATGGAATCGAAGTGGTTCAAAATTTCACAAAATTTAGTGCAACTAAATAAAAGATAAGAACCTAAAAGTAAAGGGTGTCACAACAAGAACGCATGATTTAAATTTTAAATTTCTGGCTGTATGACATGTGGCGCCGTCTTGTTGAAACCACATGCCCTCCACATTCATTTCTTCAATTCTAGGCACGAAAAAACTGGTTATCATTTCAGATACCGAACACCATTGACTGTTTGCGCTTGACATGCCTCATTTTCATAAAAAAAAGGTCCAATGATTCCTCCAGCCCAAAATCCACACCACACAGTGACACGTTGAGGATGCATTTGCTTCTCGTGAATCACTCGACGATTTTCCTCACCCCAAATGCGACAATTCTGACTATTGACGAAGCCATCAAGATGGAAATGGGCCTCGTCACGTCATATGATTTTATCGGCAAAATCAGCATTTTCATGTCGTCTCCCCAATACCCAATTAACGAACTCCCTTCGCTGTCCATGGTCAGCGGACTTCAGTTCCTGAGTCAATTGAACTTTGTATGCATGAAGATGGAAATCTTTCGTCAAAATTCGCTGCATAGTGGATTTGGAGACACCAATTTCCTGATGTCGAATCGAGGTGGATGGAGTTTAAGCGACATTATCACGTAAACCTGCGACATTTTCGGTCGATCGGCCTGGTCGAAGGCGCGTTGTTGTCTTTACGTCACTAACAGACCCAGTTTTGGCAAATTTATCCATTAACATCTTTACAGTTGACTCTTTTGGAGCATTATTGTGACCCCAAATTGATCGCAATTTGGGAACTGTAGCCGCAAAACTTTCACCATTTTGGTAAAACAATTTCACAATGAGAATGCGTTGTTCATTCGTGTAGCGCTCCATTTCTACTAACCTCGTACCTTCTACTAGCAAACAATGATACTTCGAATGACGCCAAATTTAAATCTTGCGTTCTTGTTTGGGCACCCTTTATAATGCCAAAAAGGGTAAGGTTAATAGTTAATATTTCGAGTTTTTCAGATTCTGTCAAGCATTATAAAAGAATACAATGGATACAAATCTACGTTACTGTAGTTACGAATGAGGTGTTGCAGAGAGCAAATTGAATTTTTGAAATTCGGTTAATTAACACGGGCGTACCTAAAGGGGTGGGTCGACAGGTTCTATTAATAATTACCGACTACGATCTGCTAAAATATTTAGCTGTGGCCAGTTTTAAGAAGCTTCATGAAGATTTACTACAATTATCGTCAGACAGTCAGACAGCTAGCTAGCCAGACAGATGGACATCGCTAAGTCGACTTAAAAAGTCATGAAAAATATTTGGTCCAATGGTAATTTTTGAAACGAAAACAACTTCTCCTATCATTATTTGTTGGGAGGCGAATATATGCAACATTTATGCAGACCGACATTTTCAGGACAATCGCGAAACCCTGACAAAGCTTAACTCATTTTTTTCATTTCATTTTATAGACACGAACCCAAAAGTGTTTTTTTTTAACTCGTATTTTGTATTGAAATGGCATTGAAATGTGATAAAGTTGAGTGAAATGAAAATGTCATTATTGTAGTACAGTTGGCCCGTTGTTTGTCGTTATTAATACAATCCACAATTTATAATGATTTCTCTTGCTATTATTTCATCATATTGTAAGATTGGACATCTGGCAACGCCATAACCGCATAAAGCTTTGGGAATGATTCAATGGAAGAAAATTGGTGTCTATATAAATTGATGCCTAGGAATGTTCAATGTTGATTTTGCAAGGCATAAAAAAAGGTTTGTTTTTGTATCGTACAGCTACTGGTGGTGAAAAATGGATGAACTATGGTAACCCAAAGAAGATGAAATGATATGTGGTATCAACAAACGGTACCACGAGTCGCACAACACGACTGATTTTGGCTTTGTTGTATGAGAAGTTTCTAGAAAGCGCAATTTCACGTTTTGGCGGCGTCAATTTGCCACCAAGATCATGCCGCAGTTGGACTGTTTTTGTGGGGCTACTTCAAAGACTGTGTTTACACGTGTGTTTACTTGTTAGGAGCATTTGAAAACTAACATTCGTCAAGTTATCAGCGAGATATCGTCCGAAATGTGCGAAAAAGTGGTAGAAAACTACATCAAAAAGATCCACATAGCAGGGAGTGCTGGGACATTGTATTTTGTACATAATAGCAATATCCGAGCATTGTAAAGAAATAAAAGTTTCATCGAAATCATAGCTTTATGTGTGTTGTACTTAACTTTACTTTTGGAACCGAAAAATGGACAATCCGGTATTATGTAGGCCTTTTAAAGGCTTTATTTTTTACTCACCATTGTTTTCAGCGTCATCTGTTGATGCTTGGCTATGCATGGATTCGCGCTTTTGGGCCGTCGATTGTATAACACCCAAACTGCGATATCCCTCATCACTTATCTCACTGCCATTATCACTGAGGTTCTCAAATTTATTACTAATTGCAGTTGTATCCGAGCCCTGTGTCCCATTGGCGCTGTGCCCTGATTGCGATTGATCGAAGCTATCAAACTGCACCTGCGAGCTGTGTTCCGCCGTAATGGGTAACGATTTGGGACCACTGTTATAGGAGTCCAGTGATGCCTGCTTCTTGCGCATATCAATCAAACGTCTGGGACTGGGCGACATTGAACGCCGTGTCAAATTGGGCGACGTCAATGAATTGCTGTTGGCGTTTTGTGTTGCATCCTGCTGATGGTGATGATGATTTTGTGTATGGAATTTGCGCTGTGTTGTTGTTGGACTAGGACTACGATTTTTATTGAGACTTCCATAAACGGGTCCAAGCAACGAAGACGATGAAGTTCCATTATTGTTGTTGGCTGAGGTATTACCGTTGTTCGAATTATTGTGATTATTATAGTTGGACACAACTTTACGTGTTGTTGGCGGTGATCTGAAATTGGATACGAAAGAAGCGACGATTAGTTAAATGTGTGTAAACTTAATTAAGCAATAAAAATTTTTAATTGAATCTACTCTTCATCTACTCGCTACTGGCAATTCGTATCTGTCCTTAAACTGGGAATATTCTAATTAGTTCTCTTTCATCAAGGCTGTATCAAGTGTCACCAGCAAGTGGGAACTAATCGCTTTAGTTCGGTTCCATTACTCACAAGGCGACTATAAAATAAGGAGGTATAGTTAGTTTGAGGCTTCAAAGAATAAAAGGGGAAATGAAAATTTTGAAAAGAAGTTGTATTAAAAATACCAAAGTGTTAAATAAATGGTTTAAATGATATTTCAAAAGCATTCTACAAAAATTCTTTTGAAGAATTCAATTTCTATTTGGCAGGTGAGATAGTAAAAAAAATGTTGTTT
The DNA here is from genome assembly GCA_019455685.1 of Philornis downsi. Taxonomy (NCBI): domain Eukaryota; kingdom Metazoa; phylum Arthropoda; class Insecta; order Diptera; family Muscidae; genus Philornis; species Philornis downsi. The sequence goes on from JAHXMU010000251.1 coordinate 5,066,715, forward strand.
TCTATTCGCATTGGAACGGGGGCTTAAGATGTGGAACTGAATGCGAGGGCGGTCCCAAAACTAGCCGACTTATCAAAGATTACACAAAAAAAAATTGTCTTTATTTTTCAACATAATCTCCTTTCGATACACTTTTTCCAGAGATATTCAATAGCCTATACCCTGTTTATAGTAAGAACGGTCAAACTCCATAAAATAGCCAACAACAGGAGATTCCACCTCTTCATTAAGTACATGGGTCCACCACTTCACATTTGGGACAAAGGAACAGTCATGCAGTGGTCTGAAATGGGAGAATCGTGTCCAAAGAAGGCGAAGACGGTTCCATCTGCAGACGAGGTCATGGCGTCATGGTTATGGTCATGCGCATGGGAGTATTTTTATTGATTATCTTCAGAAAGGAAATTGTTATTATGCTAATTCACTGCAGCATTTAAATGACGAAATTATGGGAAAACGGCTGCGTTTGGCAAAAAATAAAATGTTGTTTTATCAAGAAAATACTCCAGTTCACACATCCACTAGTGCGACGACCAAAGTTAATGAATTAAAGTTCGAATTGCTTCATCACGCACTCTATTCGCCAGATACAACTCCCCCGGACTATTTTCTATTTCCAAACGTGAAAAAATGGCTCAGTGGTACAAAATTTGCCAACAATGAAGAGGTGGTGCGGTTGATGGCTATTTTAAGGAGTTTGACAGTTCTTACTATAAACAGAGTATAGAAGCTATTGAATATTTCAGGAAAAAGTGTATCGAGCTAAAAGGAGATTATGTTGGAAAATAAAGAAAATTGTTTCCACCTTTTTTTGTCTTCTTTGTTAGGTCGGCTAGTTTTGGGACCCTCGTACGTAAGAAACGTTTTTTTTTTTTGTTTTTTCGCAACAACTGTTAAACCATCACCGTTAGAGTTATTCGTATTGCCGCTTTATTGTCTGATAATATAATAAAATAAATAAAAAGTTTTTAAAGGTGAGAGAGAGGGGGAGTTAAAATTTTTTTTGCGTTACATACTCTCCTATCATGAACTAATTAATCGGACAAATTTGTTGGTTAATAAATTTGAAGGCTTGAAAAAGCAGCTGCGGCAACTGAAAATCCAACCGTCATTGATATTTCATTATTGGTGAGATAACGCCTCAGCGATGTCGGCCTAGTAAACTCTGCTACAGCAATAATATAATAATAATAACCTTTAATATTAGTTTTGTTAAGTATTACAGGAAGTGGTTGGCTTCGTTGTTTTAAATGCTAAATTTTTTTAGACTTTTATAAAAATATTTGCAAATTTACGAAAAGCTACACTTACTTCTCAGTGTATTTTTCGAGTTTCAGTCGAAAAAAAAACGTATTCAGACCGTCTGTTCGACAATAGAATTGCGTGTTTAGAATATATTGACGTTTATTTTAAAAACAAGTAGTCACGTGCCGTAAGTTTAGTCACCATTGCGTTCCACAGCATAGTGGATGATGGATGGCTTCATTGTCAGATATGTGGATCGTTCCACACATAATAATATAAATGCCGAATTTGACCATTTTTCCATTGAAAATTCAACACAGTTAGTGAAGCCAAAAAAAAGTTTCTGAGTCTTTCCGATATCTGCTAGCAAGCACTTTACGTGAATTTAAATTAATGAAACGGGCAACGGACACAAAAATTTCAGTCAGGTGAACTGGCGTCCTTGCTGTCGTTATTGCGGTAGTGTGAAGCTGCTAGAAGCGGCATAGAAAATCGCTAAGTTTGTATAACATTTGATTTTGCCAATTGATTTTGATTTCCATTCTCAGAACTGAGTTTACTGACTGCTTTGTGCGTGCTAAATTACACTAAATTTAGTGCAATTGAAAGACAGATATAAATCCAAAATCATATGGATTGAATTATGCACTTTGTATGGAAGTTACAAAAAGATCGTGGTTCTCCTTTCGAATTTTTTCAAAATTTTACCAGGCATTAAACCTGCTACAATTGAAATATATTTAAATAACTGCAGTTTATTGCATTGCAAACTTAAATTTTCGTAAATTGGCCAATTATATGGCAGGTACCTACCGGAAGGTGCGTGGCAAAACTCGCAATTTTCATTTCGAAAGCTTAGTTAATCAAACGTATGATCTGCCGCAAACTCGGCTAAATACAGCTCAATGCCTTAATATTGAAGTTTAGAATATATAGGTTGAATCGCACCCTTATTTGTTAATTTCAGTTTAGTGCACCAAATGAAAGATATGAATTTAAAAACAGATGAGTTAAATGGGTCATACAAGAAGGAGAGGTGCAATGCGATTCATTTTCGTTCTCGCAAATAAGTTTTTCAGAATGATGACGTGTGGGAAGAACTGAATTTCGGAAGACCGGTCAACTTGTATGGGAGGTACTAGAAAGGGTCCGATCTTGCAAAATAACTGGCTGTGCCAAGTTCCATAAAGATTTACGGCATATATCGTGTCCACTAGCCAGTCAGACAGACGGACTCGCTTAATCGACTTAAAAACATATGAAAAACATTTGGTCAAAATTAGTTGTTCATTAGGTTAGCCCTGACAATAAACAAACATATTTCAATAACAATATTTTCATTTCACTCAGTGTTCCTGGATCGTTATCCGCACTATATTTACGCAGTTAAAATACAATTATCTTTATATATTCGTTTGCTCTACGATGCTAATTAGCCGAAAGAGTGTTTGATGGTGTTTTAAATGGAGCTGTTATTCGTAATTATTGCAATAAGCATTGTGTATGTTGGTTTATTTTGTTGTTGTTTTACAGTTTTATTACAGCTTTATACGAAGATTTGTAAAAATTGGCTGCGAAATGCTCCCGATGATATTCAGTCTTTGAGCCAATTTTCGAAGCAGTTTTCCATGCCTAACAAGTTAACCCCAATGTGTGCATTCAAAACACATCAACTGTTTCTCCAGCAGATTAAAAACATGACATCACAAATAATTTTTGGTGTGCAGAATTAAAAAAAGTCACTTGGGCGCCAAATCAATTTTGTATTTTGAACGACAAAAAAGTGACTTATTTGAGTGACGGGTAGGAGCCCCCATTGCCGTCGTGGAGAATGATCCGTATCCTGCAGTAGCTTTTCCTTATTCCTCCAGAGACTCCTGGAAGAGTATCTTTAGGACGTCTTTACTTTTGTTTAGCTGAAGGTGGACGATGGTATTAGCCAATAACTTTGTGCTACAACCCGAATGTGGATCGTTACAAATAGCTTGAAGCCATTTTTGTGTTTGGAAGGCAGAACCATTAGTTTCAATATAACAGTGCACACTGTGTTGTGGTGTAAATATTTCCATTATGAGCTGTCAATTCTTAACGAATCTAAATGACAGTCGAGGGATTTATTGAGATTAAATACCTTTGGAAAGTATAATACCGAAAAACCACATAGTATTTTAAATAAAACTATAATCTTTAGATTGAGTAAATCTATGATCTTTAGCGCTGATAGACCTTGAAAATTATTGGCGGTCGTTGAGCATTTCATGTGATATCACATCACAAACCTCTCCCAATCATAATCTAGTTAAATATTTACATAGAAAATCCATTTAAAATTTAAATCTTTTTTTCCATTCGTAAACTGTCAACTCAAATCCAGTTCAAGTCATATGTGGACAAAGCCATTCTAGGCGAAACGTAAACCTAACAACGCCACTAACAAATTGTTACCGCATTTTCAATTTGATGGGTTGTCACCTTGCGACTAATTACAGGTTGTCAATTTCAAATTGCATCTGTTTGGTATGCAAACGATATCGGGTTGCCCAGAGGTTGTTTTTGTTCTACCAGATTGGATACAAAACGAAATTGATAATTTGTCAACATTTACGCCGATTCTTTATTGAATGCATAATAATTGCAACAAAATATGTAGCATTTTGCTTTGGAAAATTCAGACTCAATTAGACACTCCCAATTGTGTTAATTATGAACGGACGAACGGCGATGGATGTCTGTATATATGAACAGGTCAGAGAGAACCTTGCCGCACAAGAATATCGATCACTTTATCGAATTTGAAACATGATGACGATGATGTTGTCGCCGTTGGTAAAGATAATGCTTATTGCGATAGTGCTGAGTCGTAACCAACCCATTTGTCATGTTCACTTGAACGTTGCAAAACGTGCGTTGTGGCCCCCTCTGGTTAGTCCAACCTACAGAATTGAATGCATACAAAGAGTAGTCATAAATTCGAAATAAATAAATATACCTATGCATTAAAAAGGGTGTATGATTTGCACACACAAATTAAATGAGGGACTTTGGGCCAGTCATTGGTTTCAGTCGAGCTTTTGCTAATGATAAAACATGACGCGAACGTTACCATAACCAAATAAATATCAACTGTGTATCACTCATGTCGTATAATGGTGGGCTCAAGCTCATCAGGCTTTTTGAATGAGTCTTAAATAGGACCGCGCAAATTCACTGAGTGTAAAAGAACCACAAGGAAGCGATGTATGGAATTTGTTTATTTTGCAATATAATGGAACAGTTTACTTGCATTGAAACTCAAACAGCTTTCTTATTGCAAAACACAAAGAACGGCTTCCCACTGAACTAAGCAGATAACCACTTTGCCGCTTAATGTGTACTCAATTTTATTCCTTTTGACCAAAGTTTGATTGGGGAAGAAGTTCCAGCAAAATAATGTTCTAATAATGACAGGATGTCTGTAAAGCTATTTTGAATTCAGCCATGATTACTCATCAGCAGAGCTAATATAATATAATAGTTGTGAACAGTCGACTTATTAAGTTGTACGCATCGGAAATTTAAAACTTAATTCGAATTCCTTCTTGATTGCATAGACTTGAACAACTTCACAATCATTCGTGTATGAAAAACATTTATATCGGTATAAATTTGGGTTATTTTTATACATTTCAAATACTTGTTGTTGACAAGAAAAAAACGCAAAATGGGGAGTAACCTTTGTATGGCTATGTATGGGTTCGAGACCTAAGATCGTAGAATCATAGGAACGATAATCGCATGCACCAACTACCAACTATCTTGCAATGGTCGGTCACAAATTTTTGAACCTCATTACCTTCAATTCAATGACGAATGCGACCTGATGAGATTTTGTCCCATTCTCGGCGAAGAGCAATCTTTAAGGCATTGACCATCTCATGTTTTGTACTTGATACTGTCGCCTCCAAAATGGCCAAATGAAGAAATCCGTTGGCTTTAAATCCCGGCAATATGGAGGCGATTGTTGTGAAGAAATTAAGTTGCCATCGTTTTCTTTTTAAAAACGTTGGGCCTCAAGTGCTTTTATCTCTGTCTTTACCTTGTGTGCAAGTGTTACATCTCCCACTTTTTTTGTCTTGCACAGCTTCAATGGTTGTCCATTAATTAATATGGGCCCCTTGCTACGAGCAGACACATACTAATTTGTAGTCAATTAAATTGCGTTTAAATCTGGCCTTCACTTTTCGAACCGTTTCTGGCGATTTTGCTATTTTTGAACATCCTACTCCAAGGCGTTTTTGATGCTGATAGTATCACTGTAACATGTAATGGTCCGATGCACAAAAATTTTGTTCACACGTAAATGTGAAGAATCACTGAATCAATTTTGCGTCGTACAAAACTAAACGAAGCTTAAAACTTAATGACATTTATGATGTGAAATTTGGAACAGATGTCCGTCACAGTGCTATCAACTTAGAAAAACAAAAATGTTTCTGAGATTCGATACACCCGCGTAATCTAAAACCGGTGATACTTTTTAAACATAGTAGTATACCATAATTCGCTCTGGTGGAATTGTAACAATATAAATGTCTTCCTAATTTCTGATATTCTCTACTATTTCACGCAATTAAAATCGAAATAATGTCTTAAAATTTCTTTACACTATGGCGGGCCTTGCATAGCAGTTTCCTGAACTCAGGTCGTGAACACATGGAAGCTTATACATGTAAGTTGTGCGTCCATGTGTTTGTTTAAGCCATTTCTTTTGCGTTTGTTACTGTTTTTGCCATACTTACAATCAGACTTACCTCTCGAATATCACCTGGGCTTTGTGCAGCTCAATACCATTTGTCTGCTGATTGGCTCGCGGTATTAAACGGGCTGCCACCGACGAACGATGCTGAGCTTTGCAGCGGCAAGGATCATGTTTATCCAAATAGTGTGAGAGTGTATCCCAACCGCCGCCAACACGCACCATGACGTGTGAACGTAATATCTGCAAATGGGAAATTAAGAAAAATTACACTTTAATAAATTTGTTATACAAATTAATTTTAATCGAATTTGAGTGATCAGTATGCGATACCGCGCTGCGATATCCACACACACACACACACATCCACACAAACAGCGATGCTCACAGCAGTGATTCAAGTTTAAATAGGTCGAAGAAGGGGTAGCGGTGTGAATGCACATTTGCTACAAACTATCGAGCTGCCTGTGGCTGTGGAGATGGAAAGATTATTGGGTCTAGATAATTTAGCGAGTAATTATTCTTTAATAAATCATCAGCGTGTTTTGTAGCGAACGTTTGATTGAGTATGGGGACGTTGGCAGAAACACCGGCGCACAGTGGTCGATTTGCCTGATCTTGCGGGATTTAATTCAAATTTCAAATTATGAAATGCTGTTAAAATTGTTTTGGCTCTGGTAACTAAGAATCCACTGATTTTATTAGTACTATCGATTTTGTTTTGCTTTGCATATTAGCACAGCTGTGAGCTGTCAAACATAAAAAATATTACAGCAAGTGCTGTGGAAAACATTCCCGACTGTTTGTGACGCGTATCGGATTTCGCTATATTAAGAAATCAGTAATATTTTAGTGCAATTAAAGTGTTTTGATTTAAAGTTAAGTTATGTATTAATTAAAAAAAAATAATTGTTGTGACGTGTTTTTGTATTTTCAATGATAAAGTGTAGATAAAGTCAGTATTCATAATAACAGTTTAAAATTAGTTAATGCGAGACTTCCGTGGAATGTAACTAATGAAACTCAAACGTGTTCAAGCTAATTCCTTTTCTGTTCAGTAATATCATTCGTCGTTAACGTGTACGTTCAAAATCATGTGCCCGTTTTTGCCCATTTTTAAAAAATTTAACTTTTTAGAAACAATGTCGGTTTTCAAAAAAGAACTTTTTGCAATATGGCGCGATGAGGAAATTCCTTCCAAAAAATTTTGTGCCATGGAGGCCCATGTATTTGGTACTGTCATCGACAGGAGTAAATATAATGACGAGCAGTGCGGTGAAATCAGTAGAAGGCTAAGAAGTTTCAACTCCAGATTGGTAGAAAAATGGAAAAGTTGCCACAGAGTTTGCCAGAGGTTTAAGGAAAACAATAAGGAGTGGTTAGATAGCCCACTTTTGTTAATTGATTCTACAAGTGGTCCTGGTCGAAAGGAAAAGGTATTCGCAAATTGCGTTGCAAGGACACAGCTTCGAAAAGTTGCATCTATAACTAACCAAGCTTCTTCTGATGAGCTTATGGTAGCAGCGAGCTCCAGCTTATACAAAGCGGGAAAGCGAAGTGCGTAGAAAATAGTGCCAATGATGAATGATGATGAAGGTGTAGTTAGGAAAATTAAGACATGTTTTGAATCATGAATCATGAATGTAAATGAACAAATAGTAAAAATACAACCAACATCTGTGCACAACTTTCATGTTCACCATAAGTTTCACATGACAATGATCGATGGAAAAACATTTAGTGTAATTACGGAATCTTCATCTCAAACTTGCGGTATTTGCAAAGCTACCCCGAAAATAATGAACGACGTTAATATGGTTTTGACTCTTCCATGTGATGAACAGTTGTTTAATTTTGATTTATCTACTTTGCACGCATGGATTCGATGCTTTGAGTGTATTTTGCATATTGCTTATAGATTACCAATAAGAAAATGGCAATTTCGAGATGCAGACAAAGATGTTGTAAAACAAAATAAATTCTGCATTCAAGAAAAATTTAAAGATCATATGTCTCTGCTGACTGGTATTCCAATGGCTGGTTCTGGAAACACCAACAACGGTAATACTGCCAGGCGTTTCTTTCAGCAACCAAAATTAGCATCCCAATTAACAGGTGTAAGCGAACAGCTGATTCTTAGATTCAGTGTGATCCTACGGTCCATTACCTGCGGATATCAAATTAATATTGAATCTTTTCGGCAATATTATATGAAAACAGCTCAACTATTTGTAAAAGAATATCCATGGTTTTATATGCCTTGCTCAATTCACAAAATTTTAGTTCATGGAGCTGACATTATAAATGCCGTCCCACTTCCTATTGGACAAATGTCCGAAGAAGCATTAGAAGCAAGAAACAAAGATTTCCGAAATTACGGCGAGTACCATACACGAAAAAGTTCAAGGAAAAATACAAAATACAAAAAATAAATTGATACATGTGCTTTTATGTTCATCCGATCCTGTTATATCATCTTTGCGTAAAAGCCAAAGCTATTTAAATAAAAAATTTGTTTTAGATAAAGAAGTGCTTGAACTTCTATTTGATAAAAATGTAGAATATAAGGAGCCTTGTTCAGATGAAAGCTCGTCATCTTCTGATAAACAATAATTAAAATTTCTGCTTAAGCTACTTAACACAAAAATTATGTCTTAAAAAAAAAATTATAATATTTTGAAAAATTAAAAATAAATTAAAATTTTGTTTTCCTCACTTTAAAATAAATAAATAATAATAAATAATTTAAAAGAAAGGTTTTTAATATTAAACTTTTAAATAAGTTTAGCCCAAAAGAATGTGAAACATTAAATATATTAACTTTATTATGTTTTCCTGAATGAAATAAACAATGTCTAAAATATGGAAAAAAGTTGCAACTTTAAAAAAAAAATAAAAATATATTTAAAAAAAAAAAAATTTGGTTTACCTTTGCAGCTTAATCTATTAGCAACTAAAAAAAATTGTTACACAAATAAAAAAGAAATTTCCCTAAGCGCTATTAATTAAATACCGCTAGATGAGGCTTTTCGACCACTGTGCGGCGGTAAATAATTGAATTGCAGTGTGCCGTAGAGAGTGAGCAGTGTGGAATAGAAGGTGAGCAACTTCTACGCTATCTTAAGTCTTTAAAAGTATCGATTATTTCCTTGATTGATTGGCATATAATGAAATATGATAGATGGAGTATTTTCAAGATTTGGGAAGGAGTGGTGTGAAATCCGCGAGACTAGATAGGACAAATGGACTAAGTACTGAGAAAAGTAATTTCATTTTTTAATCTAACAGTTCGAAGTGGGATCTTCGTGGAGCCAAACATAATCGAAGCCCGTTAGATTTCATTTCATTAGGAAGGCATAGTTGGAGTTGTACAATATTCTCGCAGTAGTCTGGTGACGCACAGTGGGGTAAATCAAAAAAAGAAAAAAAAAGAACAGGAGAGATGCCTTAACGCTTTTTCTTTTACCGGTTTTGATGAAATTTCATACAGATATTTTTGAACTGTTGGGGAGCTTACTTTAGGAAGTTTAACGCTACAGGTATAACTATAACACAATTAGGGTTCAAAGCACGGTATCTCAGATTATTGTGCCGTCAAAACCACGTTTTATGATCCGATTAAAACAAGTTTTACGTCATCGGTTAGCCCTGCGAAAAACATGCCTACATGTCCGGGTTATATTCTATAGCTTGGGAGATATGCGATTTAGAGTACTTTTCATTAATTTTTCTTCTAACAATTTAAAGTTTTTTGCCAATTGTAAAGCAAATGGAAGTACGAATTTGGAATATTTTAGAAAATATGTTTTCGAAACTCAATAAAATTTCATGTAAGCTATGAAAGAAATCACTTAAATAACTTTTGCATGTTAAAAATGGAGGAAGTCTCAATTCATAATTTGCGAAAAATATCGTTTTTTATAAAAATTTTTGAAAAACTATTATCGCTCTTTCACCAATTGCGAAA
>JAHXMU010000251.1:5086661-5109516 GCA_019455685.1 Philornis downsi
GGCCAACATCAATAAAATAATTGATGAATTGTTTATTGTACAAACAAGAGAAGACTTCGGCCAGTAATGGACATTTATTGGACAGAAATTGAGAAAAATTTAAATCGCTAAAATACTTACACGAACGAATATTAAAACTTTGGTGTCACCAATACGATATTTGCCTTCGGATACTCGGACCATGGGGAACTGTGAGGGGCAAGTGCATTTTTCGACTAAATCACGGACCTGTAGAAGAAAACGGAAACAATGTAAGAGGCATCGTAAGTAAATATATGTATGTAGCTGTTAAGGGTAAATTAATAAAGACAACAATTAAAACAAAACTGATCAAAGCAATATAGGAAGGCTAAACGGCATTAACGCCAACAACAATTTAAAAAATTTTACGTTTTTGAGAAAGTATTGACGGAAACCTGTTTTAATCTATGAATGAAACCCATTTGTGGTGAAAAACATGTTTTGATGCAAAAAGAATTTTAGAGATGGAGGATGTTTTTTATGCCACCGCAATGGGTTAAAAATACATATCAATACATTGTTTTGACTAAAACTCATTTTCTAATTCGACAACTTCTTTTGTTGTCGTTAAGGTGGTGGTGTCTCGACAATAATCATTAAAAAATTAAGCCTAGAATGTGCATGTTCTTCTTTATCAATATTTCATAATATAAAAGTTTGTAGTGAATTGTTGGCCCATCTTTCTATTTCTTCAAATAAATCTTGTGCATTTCAACTTTTTATACTCTTAGCCCAGAACAATTCTACATTTGGTTAATCTTTTCCAAATATATGGTGTAGTAAATAAAGATTCATTATTTTTCATTAGCATTGAAGGTCTTATTTAGCATAGTTCGAATGATCCGTTTTTGATCAAATATGGACTCTTCTGTTCGATAACATGTTGCCATGTTGAAGGTAATCCCATTACGCTTCTCCCATAGAAACTCCCGTCCAAAATCATTCGCCATAGAAATAAAGAGGTAGTAATCACTTGGTGCCATGCTAGGAGTATAAGGCATTCTAACACAAACATTGCTAAAAGTTTGATTGTGTTCATGAATTGCATCTTCATGAAATGCAGGATTCTTAAGAAGGACTACTTCAGAATGAGTCTTAAATTCAAAACATGATTTTAAACGTTATGTTATTACAGAAATATACTGCTATGCTCAAAAAGTATGATGATCAATTTCTAATTTTCATTACACTAGTAGTACTGTGACCAACATCATATCAATTACGTCATTGTCACGCTTTGTTTTGCACGACGCAAAAAGTGACACGGGTTTTGAGGGCAAAGAAGTTGAAATAAGTATTGTTTACGAAATGGAATTTCCACTGGAGTAACATTTAGAATGTTGTAGAACAATCTTTGGCGGAATGAAAGCCGAAGTTGAAGACAAAGAGAGCTCTGAACGACCATACTAACCACCCTAACACCGGTTTTTCATCTATCGAATATAACGTCTTTTCTATATTATTATCTGAAACTCTGAAGGCTATGCTATCCTGCCTTTTTGATTATTATCAGTTTGGCTTTAGATCTGCCAAACTGACCGAAGGCAAGATATGGGGAAAACAGGTCAACGTTTGTCACATATTTCTCGCTATGAAACTAAAGTTATTCAAAAGTAGGTTTCTGCAAATCATATTTCAATTAGCCTACTAATTGGCTTATTTGTAGTGAAAGTTGAAAAGGTCGAAGCCGATTTTTTAATTCTAAATTACTCAATATTCGAATTTTGGGGCGGGTTTGAATAAAACAAATTGAGCAAACTGAAATTAATTGTCTGCCAGTTTTAGAAAGGTCCAAAAGTCCTATTCAGAACGAAGTTCTGAGTAGTGCGAACAATTTTGGAAATATCAGTGGCAATGAATTGCTGAGTGCTCCATATTGTTACCAAAACTCCGATGGATTGTAGTTTTTGGTACTCTAACAGTGATAGTTGCCACAAATAGGAGAAAGATAAAAAAGGCTTAGGTGCCTGAGATTGTATTCTGTATGCAACTGATACCTTTGACTTCTCCGATAGGAATTTAAAACTCACCTAGATATGTTTGTACGATTTTTTTTATAGTCTTTGTAAGTTTGTTCATGAATCTCAATTTAATTTTCACTCGGACGACTACAAGTTAACAAAATGAAAGATAAGTGAGTGTTGAAGAAAAATGAAACCATATCAATCAATTGAACTGACCTATGAACACCATCACCTCAAATCCTTTTGCCTAAACTTAACTAGTTTGATCTTATGTACAAAAATTTGCTACTATCTTTCAGTGCAACAACTACATATTTTTCGTTCGATCATTTGGGTAAGTAATAAACAAGTACAGAAATATCAGTCAGGTGACTGACTTATACATACTTTCAAAGTATTCAGAATTAAAGCACAATGAAGGAAGCAAATTTGTAACTTTCAAAATCGGCCAATTTGTACTGAATATGGAATCAATATGCTACAGTGCAATTAAATGAAAGATACGAATCAAGGATTATATAGATTAAATGAAGTATCAGATTGTTCGGAAAGTTCGTTCGGTTTTTAAAAGAAATTTATTTACAAATTTTTATACAAGAAGACAATTATTTTAATCTATAATATAATCTCCCTCTTTTTAATGACTTCTTTCTAGCTCTCTCATAAAACTCGCGTTATTATTATTTTTTTTTTTTTGAACAAAGCGTTCAATTTGATTTTTCACTTCCTCGTCGCTATGGAAATTCAAATTCTTCAAGTGGTTGCTCAGGCTGCGAAATAGGTGATAGTCGGACGGGGCGAGGTCTGGGGAGCTCTGATAGTTTTTGACGGGTTCGCAAGGGAGTATGAGCCCTCGAAGATAGATTGGGGTAACCACACATCGAGGTTGCTCACAAATCCGAACTCTTTTATGACCCCGTGAACGGTTGAGATTGATTTTTTGATTATTTTAGCCATTTCCTTAACTGTTGCACGGGGATTAACAATAATTAAATCTCTCAACTCCTCGGAAACAATTTCTTTTGCTCGTTCTGATCTGGGAGCGTCCGTTATGGTGAAGTCGCTCGTAGAAAATCGTTGAAACCATTTCTGGCGACTTGTTTCATTTGGTTCGTTTTCTTCATAAACAAACTTTATTTTTCGACTGGCTTCAGTAGCCGTTTTTCCTTTTCGGAAATAATGCAACATAATATGCCTAAACTGCTCTTTTTCGCTCATTTTTATAATTTCTTAAAACTTTATTTTATAACGCTGTAACCACTCACTACTAGAACAAGAACACAAGTAAACAATAGTAAACATTTAAGAGAAGAGGTAGAGGAAGTTAGATAGTGTTTAAAGAACTCTACATCATGAGAAGTGACGTATGGTGAACAACCGAACAACCCAATGAATTGAACGGGACGTACCACAGAAGAGAACATGGTAACTTCAGTCTACAAATTAGGGATTACAGCAGAAAATTACATTTCAACAATCCGGTCAATTTGTTTAGGGATTACCATAGTGGGCGTGACAATGCCGTCCATTTTTGTTCTCAGAACTTAGTTTATGAAACACATGACATGTGTTAAATTTGGATGAATTTGATACATCTGATCTGATTGAAAGATTTGAGGGTATGAATATGTGAGTCAAATTGATCATTTGTATGGAAGATACAGAAAGGGACGTGGTTATTTTGTCAATTTTTCTTCAATTTTATAGAGAATAAGGAAACAATGCAATGTAAACAAATCTGGACTAGTACAGCCTACTAATTAGAATTTGCAGTGGAATGATTGCGTTTTGGAAAATTGGTTAATTTTAATGGAGGTTACCAGAAGGAGCATGACAATGTATTCCGCTTTTACTTTAGTAAACGCTCAAAGAGTACCAAATTTGCCTGTCATTTGTATGAGATTGGTCGATTTTATCACATTTTAATAAGCCTTACAAAATTATGCTACAAAAAATTAGATTACTACAGGTTACGGAAAAGGAGTTACAGTTTCCTCAATTTCAGAAAATCGGGGAGATAGCAGAAGGGGTTGACCGATATGGTCCATTTATACGCTGCCATCATCGGCTACAATCTTGTGAACAATAAGCTATAGTTTTAAAAGCTCCCACAAAGATGTATGGCTGTTATGGCGAACATCGCTTAATCGATTTAAAAAGTCATGAAACGCATTAGGTCAAAAAATACTTGTTACTTTTAACACATCTTTCTAGGTGTTACATTTTTCCAATATTAACTGATACATACCTTTATTTGTCCGAGTAAAGATATACAAATATGTCTACACTTCGGATAGACGAGTGAGCGCCTTTTTGTCTCTTCCGTAATTTTTGGTGCACTTAAATCCTTTTAATATCTCTGAATTCTTAAGTAAACTCAAATTTAGTGTGTTTCACTTCCTCGTCCTTTTCACTACATTTCTTTCTGTCAGAAATGTTATTGGTTGTTTTCCATTTCCCTAAACAAATTTTTTTCCGAATTGCCAGTTGCGTGAGTTGATAGAATTTCTTTGTTTTGCTGTTTTTCTTTTTGGGAGGGGAAATTATCGCTAAAGAAATTATGCATCAACACGATTTGACATAAAATGCAATTGCTTTTCTGTTGCTTAAATGGTTTTCAATATAAAATTAAACGACCAAATTTGTTTCGCCGTTTTTTTCCGAGATTGTTTGCCTCATGCAACTCCATATGGAACAAAAAACAAAAAAAAAAAAACAAAAAAGAAAAACAAATAGAAACGCGGCAGGGAAACACTGGCGACAGAGGAAAATCCTGGTGACGATCTTGGCTACTTCTCCGAACATGAAGTCATACTGATGGTGAACATATAGTAAAACACGATTATGCCAGTGGTGCCTGCGGGGATGGTGTTGGTTATCGTAACTACATATAGTAAGCTGTGATTTAAAGACACAGACCAACCAAACAACCAACAGTAGATGGACCCACCGGTAGACGGACGATCTCACAAAACATGAGAGGGATTAGGAAGAGCACAAGGAGGCAACCGAAAACCTAAAACCTCAGGAGTACAGAGGTCAGACTATAAAGAAGCCGTTAATGTTTGTTTGCCTCGTTTACCATCCGATGTTGATTCCTTGTAAGCGCTTGTTTGTGAGCTTATTTGTTGGATTATTTGTTTAGACAATGATACGTACGAAGAGTCCAAGATCACTACCCAGGAACAGCCGGCGCGTGAATTTATGCAATACCTCGATGGAGTGGTACTAAGAGTAAAATAAAACCACGCAGCAAGCTAATAGTGGCTAAGAGGACCAAGGCATTGCTGGTGATGACGACGGCTATGATGCCGATGATGACAACAACGATGCTTATGGGGACTGTGGTCATGACGCCGACATAGTTGCAGTTAACATGATAATGGGTTGTGTTTCAGGGATGAATATGGTTTACTGTATATGGAGTGAAATTGTACATTCGGTACATTTCTGTTCAAGGGATAGCAGCAAAGGGCGTGTCGGTATTATTTGTGAAAAGAAGGAACCACTACAAAATGCGATAATTCCTGATTGGAAAAAGGGGAATGCTTTCCTAAAGCAGGCCTTATCGCATATAGAAAGATGCCTACAACATTATGCCTTCTCCTGGGATGATTATTAGATGTGCTGCTCAGTGCCTGAAGAAAATAAATAATAAAAATAATTTCATTTATTTCCATTTTTCTTCCCTCCTTTTTTTTGGGAAGACATTCGCATGGATGATACAGAGTGGATAATTTCTGTTTTTACTACCTATATGCTGCTATGATGCAATACCTGGAAGCCAGATTATTTAACAATTTGGTGTTAAAAATTGAAAATTCAATTTAAATAAATATCCTTTTGCGTTTTTTAAACTTTTCGCAGTAGAGCGCCGCCAATTAAAAGCCCCGCTGAGACAACAAGATTATTATATTTGTTTACTGAAAAAAACTTTCTAATTCATAGTACAAGCATATGTAGGAATGAAAGCGCATAGCAAGAGAGAATATTATTATCGAATATATGACAAAACTGGTTAAGGCCGCAGCGACGAGAGAGCTGAGCGATGTCAATGTGTCGAAAGCAACGACACATTGACATTGCTCTCATTGGAAAATATTGAATATAAATATTGAATATAACAATTCTAATTGTTTTAAAATCACCGTCTAGAATTTTTAGTGTTTTGCCTATCAAAAAGAAGAATCAAGCGTAGCAGCTTCCGGTTCTTCAGAAAGCAAACGGCCGCAAATTGCATCCCATGAAAGGTTTCCCCTTTCACTGATCTACTCACGCTCGATCGCATAAGGGGCATTATAACTGATGATAAGATAGGTGTTCACGAGTTTCACATGTAAGCTGGTCAACGAGTTTCGGGATGGCGCCTTTTGACTGAGCTGAAACCGGAGAAACATGTAAAGTCGGCCAAAAGGTAATCTCCACTGTTTTCTTTGGTTATCGCAGTGTAGCTCACTCGGAATTCAGATGTCAGATGTTAAGTAGACAATTTCATCTGGTCGTTAATCGGTGTATGAGAGATTTGTAGAAAGAAAACTCAATATATGTGAGCTACGATAACACGTTCCCTCTCACAAAATTTAACATTGTGCACAAATTTCTGTCCAAAACCTAACAAATATCATTGAATAATTACCCGGTGACATAGAAGAGAATTCGTGATGAAAACTGAAATTTGTGTAATAATGGATGTATAGTTAATAAAGATCAAAAGAACCAATTACAATGTACAATGTACAGTTTTAAAGATCACAATAAAAATCAAAGCAAGAATTTATTTTTTATGGTCCTAAATAGGAGACTTAAATGGTTGAATCGATGGTGGAACTGCGATTATACATAAGATAATATTCGAGTAAAGGAATGCCAATATGGAATCACGAAATGTTAAGCTAGAGCACAAAATATTAAGATAGACACTGTACATGTGCAAGGTAATTTTAATTTGATTTAGACTTCAGATCTAAGGCATGATTATATCAGTGGTTACAAGGAAAACTTTAGAGTTAGGCCATAGTCAAGTTTATTTGTTATTGCTATATTAAAAGATTATTATTGTTATATTAAAAGATTATTGCCGTGGATTGTCAATGACCTATACCGATTCCCCTCTTCTGGTACCTCGAATATAAATTGACCGACTTTCTGAAATTTAGGTAGATAACTCCACATTCGCGGACTGTTTTTGTCCATTATAATGGTTTATAATACGTGGGAGAATTCCAGAAAATTACTCGGCTAACTACACCCCTTCTAGTGCCTCCCATACAAATGACCGATTTAACCCACTAAATTTAGTCAAATTATATTTGTCAAGCTTGAGTTTCGAAATGAAAATGGACGGCATTGCTGTGCCCCTTCTGATATTTCTCATAAAAATTGGCGATTTTTTTTAAATTCAGCTTTCCTCTGTATTTTCTAATTACTAGGTTGCAGAAGACTTCAGTTTTTTCCAATATATTGACTTGTAACACTCTGCACACCTTGAAAAAAATCTGCCAACTATCACGCACAGATGTTTAGTAAAGTTAGCTTCGCGGATGAAAAAGACTTGCTACTGTCCTTAAGATGTCACATTGGCTGTTTGCCAATAGATGACGCCAGCTATCAGTGCTAGCCGATTGTGCAACCTAAACGTCATGAGTCAAGCTTAGGCATATGGTAAACATACCGCCGTCATGTTCTTTTGGTTGTGTGAATATGTATCATTTTGTGCTAATTATTTAGTCATATGCTGGTATCGATTTTTTTCTTTCAATCGAAGAAAACGGCGGCTGAAGCTCATCGGGAGCTTCAAAACGTTTACGGAGATGCTGTTTTAAGTTTAAACAACGTGTCGAGATTAGTTCCGTCACTTTAAAGACGGAGATTTTGCGTTCGAATGAAAGAAGACGAAAAACCTTCGAAGACACTGAATTAACGAAGTTGCTTGATGGGGATCCGTGTCAAACGCGGGCAGAG
The DNA here is from genome assembly GCA_019455685.1 of Philornis downsi. Lineage (NCBI taxonomy): Eukaryota > Metazoa > Arthropoda > Insecta > Diptera > Muscidae > Philornis > Philornis downsi. Next base: position 5,094,608 of record JAHXMU010000251.1, read on the forward strand.
TATTAGGATTAGGAGTTATTAGGAGTTACCAGCTAAGCCGTTTTCAAGCGATTGCTTGTAATAGGAGTAATTCAAAAGCAAGGAACTTGGGTTTCTTATGAGTTGAAGCCGAGGGACGTTGAGCGTCGTTTTTTCGCCTATGAACGACTGTTTGAGCAACAAACAAGGAAGGGCTTTCTTCATCGAATTGTAACGGATGATGAAAAATGGATTCATTACACCAATTTAAAGAAAAGAAACGCAAGAGGGCTAGCCGATCATCCTTCTACGTCATCGCTTCGGCCAAATATTCACGCTGCGAAGGTTATGCTTTGCATTTGGTGGAACCAGGTCGGTATTATTTATTACGAGCTGTTAAAACTAAGCGAAACCATCAATGGGGATCAGTATCGACTTCGATTAATGCGATTGAGCCGAGTTCTGCGCGAGAATCGCTCACAATATGCGGAGAGGCACGAAAAAGTGATTCTTCAGCATGACAACGCTCACGTGGCCAAGCCCATTAAAACATACCTGGAAACGCTGAAATGGGAATTGTTACCTCATCCGCCATATTCTCCAGATATTGCGCCGTCCCATTACCACTTGTTCCGTTCGGTGGCACACGGTGTGGCTGACCAGCAGTTCCACTCATATGACGACATAAGGAATGACTAGATTCGTGGATAGCCTCAAAAGATGAATAGTTTTACCCTGACGGAATTCAAGCTTTGTCGGAAAGATGGGAAAAAATAGTAGCTAGCGGTGGGCGATAATTTAGGAGAATTACTTGTAAACATGTTTTCACAATAAAGTTGCACTTTTGTAGAAAAAAAACAGCGAGAACTTAGTTGTGCACCTAATATAAATACTGATTTATCACTATACAACTTGTAAGCGGAGGACATCAGAAAGGTATAATTTTGCTGTTTTTTTGGGCCATTCCGCACATTTTTATTGATTAAGTCCTTCAGGTGCAAGAATTACATGCAGTTGGAAAGTTAAAACAAATTTCCATAATACCGATTTTGTGAAAAACGCATAATATCTTAAATTAATAAATACTGTCCTTGCAAGCACAGATTGTGTAAAATCCCTATAGGAAGTAATTCACAATATCTGACATCTGACTCCAAAAAGGCAAAGTCAAGAATTGTCTGAATTTCCTCAAATATCCTACCACCCTAATGTATATGCACATTTCGGGAGGGAAATGAAAATTTCGTTTGACCCATGTTTTAGGCTTTATCTGGAAAAGGGAAATATTTTCGTGAACATGTGAACACTTACACATTGCCATCTCTGCTCTCTTTACACTACTGCTATTGTTACCCGGTTGTTAGAGACAACATGAGCCACTTAAAGGTTCAGTCAGTGCCCCACACCGAGGTAGCGCCAAACAAAGTGCATCTGGCTTTTGCGGCTCGTACCTCTGTACGTGTACGAATTGTTTCTTAACCTAAACACGATCACTGCTGATAATGTCTAATGCTCCCCCAACGTGTGCTAGATGCCGCTGCTGTGCCTGCCTCCGATGATTTTACAGAAGGAGGAGATCATGTACCACCATATCGAGTCACACTAACATAAAGCTGGGTCCTACCAAAAAAAGTTGTCGTCCCCCACCAAGTGAAGCAGAAAAACACACATTAAGTTCTGACCTTTTGCTTTGACTTTCGTTTTGAAAGAAGTTAAGCAAAACAAACAACAGGCATTCATATTTGTATGTACGTACGAACATTTAGCACGTCTGCGATGGGAGTTGAGGCTCTTCGTAGCGATATTCCACTAGGAAGTCAATGTTGGGCTGCAATGGTTGTGTGCTGGTAATGGTAATTCTTTTGCCGATTTGTTAAATTAATATTTATCCACAAACAATGTTGAATGAATTTTCGCCTAATCTGACATTTGCAATCATGCAAAATTAATAGCTTTGCGTGATCGCTCCTTAGATGGGAGATGCCATTTGTTCGGGCTCTTTCCCCATCATCGACATGCTCTTCCTCCTTCGTCGCTTCTTCTTCATATAACTCTTCACCTTCCCGCCCTGTCTACTACTGACTGTCTACTACCACGATATATCGTTGTCGGCGATTGAAGATATTTGATGCTTATTGAATTTATGGGTTTATCAAAATTACAAATTGTATTCATTTGTAGACCTAATACATGTTTACTGTTGGCCATATCGCTGATGTTGAACTATGGGTCAGGTCACAGAAATGTGGCATGTTGCAAGGACGTGGCAGTCTAGCAGTGTTTTGTTTCATTTTTCTTTTGATAAAGGAACATTACCAACAATGTGTATAAAATTGGTTGCCAATACCGGAAGTTTACAGAAGCGGAACGTACTTTGAGACTTTCTTAAAATTTGCATCCTTTTGAGGCTGCTTTTGGAATGAGAAAGTTATTGTAATATCGAGCTGCTTTTACGTGTTTCAATTAAATAACGATCTGTCGTCTGTTAATAAACAATGCAAATTCACTTGAATTCCATGATTGGATAAGATTCTAACAATCAATGATAAGCTTTTAACAATTACATGAAATTCTTTTTTTACACTGTAATCTTCTTTCTGTACAATTACAGTTCTGAATGCCAGTTTGTAAAGCTTTCAGTAGACCTGCAGATAAAACGGCGACCCAAAATATTCGTCAGATATGTCGCCGTTCAAAGAAAGATTTATTGGTTGTATCAGGCTTCGAACCCGTGATCATATGAACTATAGTCGTGTGTATTAATCATCCAGCCACGGCCGACCCCACCCTCATAATTACTATCTCTAATTTAGCGATTTTCTTTTTTCTTTTCTTTTGGTAAAACACGAAATGAAATTTTAATTTCGCATCAAAAAAAATTTAAATTTCCGTCACATCTTGCGAAAAGAGGGATTAAAGAGGGATCAAGAGGGATTAGAGACAAAAAATAGTTGGAAATTTATGGTAATTTTCATCTTCGTAGGTATTTTAAGCTAGAGATGGCTAAGTGGCCATTACGCTGCTACCCAACAAAATTTATTACCTTCTAATCACGTTACGAGTTCTGAAAATATGATATGAATCTACCCTCACTCATAATAATGGGGATCCTGCCATTCAAGGAGAAAGTTTCATATAATTATGTATGTCATATTAGCTGGTTGTTATATGCGGATGACGTTATAATAAACTGTGTCTCAAAAGTTTATATTTAGTGGACCGATTACAAAAATGTAAGGCGTTTATCGAAAAAATGTTTATTAACTGTTAAAGTGCACAATTTAAGAAATTATTTCTTAAAAATTATATCGTCCAGCGCTCATTTAAGCGAGCAGTAAAATTTCTTATGAAGGCTCAACAGGGAGAATCCGTGATGGTTGCCGTTTCGAGACGGATGTTTTCTTTCAAATGCGACAGTGGAGTCGGTTTATTGCCGTGGACTTAAGGATTGAGATAGTCCCACTGGAAAAATTCAATTGGGGTTCAATCAGGACCGCGTGGAAACCAATATATGTCGCCTCTTCTGAAAATCCATTTGATAGGAAAATTTCACGAATTCGCATCAGAGACGTACTGGACGTGTATGACGTTGCTCTATTCTGTCGGAACCATGTTCTTTGGTTATAGCCAAGAAAGTTTTGCAGTTGAGGCAATAAGAAATTTTCTAACATTTCCACTTTTTTTGTTTTCATCCTCAAAAAAAAAAAAAAAGGAAGATAATCCTTCGGTGAATGAAGGGGTTTCTGATGCTTACGTTTCAGATTCGTTGCACTCCAGTAGCGGCAGTTTTGCTTACTTAAGATTAAAATGAGCTTTATCCGAAAACAAGATGTTGGCAAAGGTTGCAAAGTGCTCAATTGTCAGGTTTACGAAGTTAAGTCTCTGATTGGCATCCTTGGGTTTTAATTCTTGCACTGTTTCGAATAAGAGGAATGAGTATATTGCAGAATCTTCTACGCGCACTGTCGCCGGAACTATGTTGTTGCAAAGCGCTGTTGAATTGCCAAGAGCCAGGCTACCGTTAAACAAATACAAACATTCTTTTGAGACATGCTATATTTAAGCATACTATAACATAGTCGGAGTATCATTCTGTCAGTGGCTAAATGAAATATAGCTGAAATAAGTGATTAATGACTAGGTATTACTATTTACGTTATAAATTTATGTGCAATGATCTAAACACGTTCTTCTTGACACTTCCTATACTAAAGAACTCATTTGATCAAAGTCATTTCTTCGCCGATAATTCAGAAAAAAATTTCTGAATTTCGACAAAACCATCATCTATCGGGCTCAACTATAGCTAAAAGCCATACAAGACAAAAAAAAATAATACGAAAATTGGTCAAGCGATTTGAGAGGAGAAGAATTTCGAACAACCGCTCACCGGAATTTTATGTGTGAAGACAGTACACAAACAAGTAAATGAGATTCTTGATGTGGACTTTGTGTTTAACGCTGAATTAAACTATTTATCGCACATAGCTTGTTCTGTACTGTCTAATAAATGAGACCAGTTTTTACTTCTTTCAAAAAACCTTCAAAGTATTCTCCCTAGGAGACAATATGTATATGCCAATGTTTTTAATACTCGGAGCATGCCAGAGAGACACTTTCCAGTATAGCGTTTGTAACGCGCTTTGATTCCCGTAAAGGGCCTTTGGAGCTTAGGAAAAAAATTTCTCAGATCCGATATTCTCGCAAAATTAGAAACTTCTCTTAATACCGTACCTACTCACTACTACTCACTGTCTGGATTTATCAGGTGCCACGGTTCAAAATTCTGCGATCCTTGTTAGCGAAATGATTTTTTTCCATATATGACACTCGAACAAGAATCTTTCGACTTATGTTCTAATGGACGGAAATGAAAGAACCTAAAGGAAGCTTGCTAGAAATTCTTTGTTATCGTTGAACTTCCGCATCCGATATTTTTTTTAGCTGAATCTATTCAGTTCCAATGTTCTAACTAAGATGGCTGTAACTTTAAACCATTTAAAGCTTCGGCGAAATAGAACTACTTCTGTTAGGAATTGCTTATGTAAATTCCTTATGCAGCAAAAGGACGTAGATTCAAAATTTGATTTTGATATTTCATGCGAATCATTTATACTCGTATGTAAAATTTGTAAAATGTTAACTATGGACCTGTGCTCTGTAAGGAACATTATGTCCAAAGACAATTAAATAAAATAATTTACATGTAATGATAATAACATTTATTGGTTACTAGTAGGTCCCCGGTACTTCGTACCAAGTTTTGAGCACAAATTAATTTGGAACCTTAACTCCTTATAGGAGTGTCTTTGCCAATTACTCCGATTCTAAAGATCGTGTTTGCTCCTCTCCGTCTGTGGTCTATCACTTAAAATACGATTTTTGTTTATGGGACGGTCCATTTTCGGCCCCTTAATTGACCTTTCATCCCTAAAAGTACGAATTTTCGATTTCCCTTCACTGCGTTCTTGTCTTGACAGAGGAATCTCCATTCCCAATTTTATGACTTTAATGTTTTCGAGTCTTAAGTACCAATTCTGCTGGAACTTTCTAATGTCCTTACAGCAGAATTTCGCACCTGCCTCATAATAGTAGTGCTTACATTAATTTTGGTAATTCCAGCATAAGCTGTTTGCTTTAGGCCAGGGCTTCTTAAACTTTTTTATATAGCGATCCCCTTCAAGCTTAGAAAATTTTAAACGACCCCCTCCTCCTTATCTATATAAATAAAAATCAAATGCCGTTCGTTGGTAAGGACATCAGTTGAGAACGGCTGGACCGAATTGAATAATTTTTTTTTTAATGTTCGTCTTAGTTCAACTTAGGTTTTTATGGGGGAAAAAATTTACCACGCCCACTTTTTTCGATTTATCTAAAATTGTAAAACGGCTACACCGATTTGGCTAATTCTTTTTTTAAATGTTCGTAGTAAATGTTTCCAGTGTTGCTACAAATGTGGGTGGGATTGGACAAAGGGGCGTGGTACCTCCCATACAAAGAAAAAATTAAAAATCAATTATTTCTGCTCCTGCTTACGGTATTTGAACAAAATTTGGTGCGTAGGTTTGGTGTACATATCTTAAGTGCTACTGCAACTATGGGCGGGATTGGACAAAGGGGCGTGGTACCTCCCATACAAACCACAAATTAAAAATCCATTATTTCTGCTCCTGCTAACGGTATTTGAACAAAATTTGGTATATAAGTTTGGTGCACATATTGTAGCTTCTGCTGCAAATATGGGCGGGATTGGACGAAGGGGCGTGGTACCTCTCATACAAACCACAAATTAAAAATCCATTATTTCTGCTCCGGCTAACAATATGTGAACAAAATTTGGTATATAAGTTTGGTTTATTGGTTTATATAAGTTCTGCTGCAAATATGGGCAGGATTGGACAAATAGGCGTGGTACCACCCGAAGAAATCAAAAATTAAAAAAACCATTATTTCTGATCCTGTTATAGGAAAATTTAAGTTTTTCATATACTGACTTTATTTCACTTCTCATTTTTCTATGTATGAGAAACTTTTAGGAGAAACTCAAACACCTAACTTTGTCAATCATGTTGCCTTCTTTTCACTTCTCAATTTTTTTACTTAGCCTAAGCTTAAAAAAAGCTTTAAAAAGTTCCTAATTAGTGCTATTTGTGAAAATTGTTTACGAGCCTTATTCAGTGCTATTGTGTTTGCTGCAAAAAGTGAAAATTTTAAAATACAATTAACCGTGCGCTCAAATTTTTTGTGCAATATAATATAGGTGTTGGTGAGTATAATTTCAGCAATAACTTTTTTTATAAGAAAAACGAAAAACATTTTCTTTTCTTCTCTCTTCTCTTATATATAAAAATGAATTTCGATCAGAAACAGTGTTAGATTATAGTATTGATTTTGTTTTCAATTAACTTTCATAATAAGTGAGTGAGATGCCGCCAATCAGACGTAGGAACATTGGTCGCAGAGGCCGTACGGCTACAAGATCAAGAAATTCTCGAGTGATTGAAAGTCCTGAACATCAAGCAAATCGTATTGAGAGGAACAGCCAACGGATATTAGAATCCCGATTAATTCAGTCACATGAAGATCAAGCTAAATGGTGAGAAAAATGTATAGTAATTCATTAATTGAGAACGGCTGGGCCGATTTGGCTCAAATTTTTTCTCAGTTGTTCATAATTGCCTGGAGAAGGTTTTTAAGAAAGAAAATTTTGGGAAAACCCTCCGGAAAAGTGGGAAAATTGAAAAAATCGAAAATGGATTTTTTTGTATGGAATTTTGTGTGCAATTGTTCCGGAATGGCTTTTCGAATGGCAAAATAGAAAACTGTTAGTGAAAAACTCGGAAAATTCCGGAAAATTTTCAATTTGTTTGATTTTGGACTGTGTAAAGTTGGAAAATTCGTTGTAAATTTCGGAAAATTATGAAATTTATTGTGATAAAATATGTTTTGCGTGAATTTTGGTTGGAGAAGCTAACGAGATAAATAACAGATGGCGCTGCGCTGCGTTTAATGCCACAACCCCGTAGATGGCGTTATACGTTAACTTAGGCTGAGCGCAGTTTGACAGGTGCACTTTTTGTATTGTCATTTTCTATTAAACAAATGTGCTATATTTCCTGCTGCAATTGATTCGAGTTTTACCTATTATTACACTGATTTCGGGTACTCATATAGTGCGTATCACATCAGTAAATGGTACAAACAGTACGATCAATTGAAATTCAGTGCAATATTTATCAATTCGATCATTTTTTCAGAAAATAAGTTTGAGTATAAAAAGTTAGGTCATCTTTTTGGATTGCAGGCATTTATTGCGATACATTCATTTCGTAAGTTTTTTTTTTTAAATAATTTTCTTTTTAATAGGATTAGTCAACAACGACTTTATTCTATTCCAAGGAGAGTTATTTGCTTGGCTAATTCCACCTATTAGACGATCAAACCTTGGACGTCGTACATGTCGTGCAATAATTAGTCAGAATGTTTGTGATAATTAAACGCAAGAGGAACGCGCTGAACAAAATGAATGGATACGTGCCCATATTGCACAAGTTCGCGTTGCACAATCACCACATCACATTGTCGAAGGAGGAACTCATCACCAAAGTGTTCCCCGGCATTATAAAAATCTCGATTGGATTAGTGAACTGGCAATAACAGCAGCTAAGAGTAAGGACGTCGATAGCTTGAATTTAGTTATTCAAAGTCAAGTCGCTGGAAAACTCTATTCGTACAAATCTATTGACAGAGTGACCGACGAGGATGAAGCGACAAACTATCTGAAGGAATTTTTGAACTCGCTTGATATATATATATTAACGGTAGATGTAGATGTAATATCGCACTATTTTACAATGTAAATAAAATAAGGATTAAATACTACGTACCCATTCATTACACATATATATAATTGGAAACGTTGACGGGATGTCGGTCGTAATAAAACACAATAAATAGAATGACATAAAACTATATACCTAGTCCTGCCATATGTTCTGTTACAAATATAAAACGCGATAAAAAAAACAATATTCATATTGTATTCAAAATTATTTCATTTATTAGAAGGCAATACTGGTTATTAAAAAAAATTGTATACACTCGAAATGGCCGCCTTTTGCTTTAACACAAGCTTTCAAACGGTGTGGCCATTGGGCCATAGCCGCACGTACGATTTCCACGGAGATCGAGGACGCTGCTCTGGTTAATGCTGTTTTAAGGCTTCCCAAATTTCTGTTGGGAGTCTTGCAAGCCATATTCTCTAATTCTAACCACAAAGCATAATCCAGTGGATTGAGATCTGGACTCCCTGATGGCCAATCTTCTGCTGCTATAAAGCCAGGAATATTGACTCTGAGCCACTCCTGCGTGGTTTTAGCTTTGTGCGCAGGAGCAGAGTCCTGTTGGAAGATCCATTGAAAAGGGTATTGATCAAACCTTCACAACACCCTTTAACACATCTTTTTGGTAAACCTTTGCACCAGTTTTTACGCCCTTTTCACAGAAATAGAGGGATGTGACACCATGGTGGGAGACCCCCACCAAACCATTACGGAAGAGGGATGATGGCCACGTTGAACCCTTGGAACAACTTTTTTCGCTTCCTTAGATGAAGTGGCATAAATCTTGTCATTTTGTTTATTGAAAACTTCTTCCACGGTAAAAATTTTCTCATCCGTAAACAGAATGTTTTCATGGCCATTGTCCGCGTGCCACTGCAAGAGTCGCTTGCATCTTCCAGCCTAATTTTTTTTAGCTGAGGAGTTAGAAGATGCCCCGTGGACCGACGATAGGCTTTCATATGCAGATCGTCCCGAATCAGCCTAGACATGGATCTGGTTGATATATCCAATTCCTTGGACATGATTTTCTGCTTTCTAAGGGGATTTCTCCGAATTCTTTCACGCACTGCCTTTACTACCGCACTCGTACGGACAATGCGTCTTCTACTCCAGCCAATTCGCCGAAGCGAGCAATAGCACGATAAACGAACATTCTTGATATTCCGAGTGGTTTTAGCAACTTGAAAATTTGGCCAGCACTCTTTCCGCACTTATGCAACGCTATTACGCCGACTCGATTCTCTTTAACGCCCCACTCCATGTTAATACATATAGATTGCAAACTGAAACCAAACTGACTAGTATTCTTCACTAATCAGTGCATGTGTTCTGAAAAAAAGTTAACGGTTCTATTCCCGCAAGAAGTTTTGAACGATAAGCGCTGGAAATTGTGTAACAGAACATATGGCAGGACTAGGTATATATTTATTCAATAGAAAAAAATAAACTTTTGTAACAATTTTTTTATAAGAAAACATAAAACTATATCTATATATTCAATAGAAAAAATAAACTTTTGTAACAATTTTTTTAATAAAAACATATTATTAACATCAAACAATATTAATTTGACGGATGTGATTGTTTATTTTTACACAAATAATTAAATCTAGGCTCAATTTGAGTTAGTGCAGATCGTAATACATTTTCAACGTTTATTAAAGTTGAACGGTATTTTGATTTTATGTAAGTTAATGTGGAAAAGGCTGATTCACATAAATATGTTGTACAAAATGGCAGTAATTTGTTCATTGCCATTTCCGATAGTAGGGGATATTACCAGTGCAATGACAACAAATTACGATCAGATCAACCCCGACGCATGGCGTGTTCAAAGTGTGCAGCGCACAAAGGCACCGTATCACAAAGACGCCGAAAAAGAAGCTTTCATTTAATTTTTTTTATTATTCTTTTATAAAAATAATATGCCGATTCGCCCAGCCTAGCTTGATTATGCTTCCGTATTGTATGTGTAAGCTGTAAGGCGACGCGGCGTCTGGGTACTTATAATCACTAAGTTATTTTGCAAACACTGACGCCGGCGGCCAGACATCAATGTCGAACGTTCAGTTGATAATCGAGGAGCGCGTTGTATTTATTATTTTAAATGCTACTTCCATATTTTCATTTATAGGTCCTACATAACAGTTTTGCATTGCCACTTTTTCAAAAAAAAAAAAGTTATAATAAAACTACAATAGTATTTTGTATGACCCCCCTGGGGGTCGCGAACCACAGTTTAAGAAGCCCTGCTTTGGGCAATAGTGCCATTTTTGTTCACAAACTTTCATGTTTTGACCCTAAAGATACGAATACTTATAAATCCCTTCTCATTAATAGGCTACGCTCATAGGTGAATTTACATATCCAATTTGATGATTTGGACATCACTCTTGTTCTTGGCGGTAGTGCCAATTTCGTCCCTTTTTTCTTGTTCTACCCCTTAAAAGTACGAATTTCCATTTTGGACGCTACTGTATTATAAAAGCAGACTATTCAATAGTGTATAAATGCAGTTTCATAATTCTATGTTCAGTCAGTTGTTGTAAGCAACCACACTATTTCCATCCCTCTTGTAACCATATAGAGGCTTAAAACTAAGAATTGCGTAAAATATTTTATTGCCCCACATCTATTTTGAAAAGACGGGCTAGAAAAAGAAAATGTTGATGATATTTTGTGTTACTGGATGGTACCATTTTTCTTTTTTGTCTTTTATGCTATAAGACAATCCTAATTATGTCGATATGTCTTCGACCATTTTCTGTCGATAATAATTCTACGGTGACCCATTTAATCTAGCCACTGATACTATTTTAGTTCCTTTTTGCCCGCATTGTTTACCCTGTATTTACGAATTTCAAAAATCTTCTTGCCACATGCTTGTTCTGGAAGGCAAACACGGAAACCAATTTTCATGCTTCTATCTCTGGAGTTTTAAATTGGGCGATAATACCGGATTTCAAATTTGTTAACCTATTTTCATGGCTAAAGTACGAATTTTGAAAAATTTATTCTTCTTATGTGGACTCTCTTATTATGGACTCCAATTTTCATGATTTTAGTTCTATCCGTTTGAGCTGGGCGATGGTACCTCATTTATCCCTTCCTATCCTATTTTTACACGTAAGAGCGTGAATTTCCAAAAACTCCTTATCGTGTGTTTGCCTTGGAAGGGGAACACCGAACACCAATTTTCTAGGCTCTAGCTACGGCCATTTGGGCTGGACGATGGTACCAGATTTGCTCTTTTTACGCTGGCCTCAGGCCAAAATTTACGAATTTTGAAAAATCTCTTCTAATAGCGCACCTACTCTCTCTGTAAGAGTAGATTATTTGGATTGTACATTTAGTCGCTTGACCTGGGCGATGATCCGTTAGTTGGTCAGGCAGTAAGCAAAGCTACAGTTTTATATACATTGATTGTTGTCTTCTGATCGACACAGATTTTACGATATGAGTAGAGAAAAAGAAATTTAGATATGAGTTTTCTTGAATTATTAAACACACTTTTTGCCAATTTATGAAAGATTTGGAAAAAACATTTGTTCTTGCGGAAAGTTGAAATTGCACTTTTTTTCGGCCACATGTGGTAATTGGAAGATTACACTTCAACAGTGTCGCTTAGCCTCCTTCATTCACGCTTTATTCAGTAAAATGGTATTCTGTACGAGGGCCTTATTTACAGACTGCAACCTCTCTAATAACTATAGATAACCAGCGGATTTAGGAACGCTGTACGAAGCGTTTAATATTTATCAGTACAGAAATTTCAATCAGGTGAATTGACTTACACTGATTACTTACAACTGTCTACCTTCACCCACCGTTCTTTGGTGTTGGTGCAAAGTGTGCGTTGTGCCAAAGGTGGGCGCGATAAAAGAGGCAAAATACAACTTATTGAAGTCATTCGCTTAGAAATCGTAGAGGTGAAATGCCGACTAATGTGCCTGGTACCATAAGGGGAGTGGCTTCAAAGTCTATTCGCCTGACGGGTGCTAAATTAAGTCAGATTTAGTGAAATTGAATGAAAGATATGAATCTAAGAGTACGAGTATGTGTGTCGAATTTGGAGGTACAATAAAGACGCTTGGTTATTCGGTCGATTTTTTTTTAAATTTTGCCAAGCCTTATAATATCAGTAACACGCTTCGTTTCATTCTGAGAACCCACTTTAGTAAACTATGTACTAAATTTGAGTAAGTTTAGTACAGCTATATAAAAGATATGGATATAACAATATATGGGTCAAGCATGTCAACTATATCGGTGGTGGAAATTTAAATATTGAAATTACAACAGTTTGCGGAATAGGGATTATGGAGAGGAATTTGAACTCCGGAAAATAGGTCAATATGTGTGGAAGGTAGCCGAAGTTTCGGAAAGTATCTACCAGGCAGTCAGAGAGACGAACATCGCTCAATCGACTTAAAAATTCATGAAACGCAAACTTCTGAGCATCACATTTGTAAGGTATCATTAAATGGCATGTAGTATAACTTCATGGTATACCGCCGCATCTTTGAGGATTTCAAAGTTACAGAAGCGATTATACCAAACTTCAATAATATTCTGTGTGAATCAGACACACAGCCAACGGCACCGACACCAACGTGGCTAAGCGCTTCATAATATAGCAATTACATGAATTATGTTACATTGCGACCAATTTTTTACAAATCCTTGGCATGAAAGCATTTGCCGGTGAAAGCTCGGTGCAAAGGAAGGCGATATATATTCTAGTAGAATAAATCTATACTCTAGATGCGACTCATTGGAGAAAAAGCGAATTCACGAGGTACACTAAGCCGTGACCCGCTTTAAGATCTAATCAGTTCACACTTAATCCGCAAACAAAACTCCCATGTTTGATTTTATCATATAGCGAATGATAATGACGCCCACCTGCAAAACGAAAGAGTTAAGACACTGACCATCACTGCGCCATCCATCTCATTTCTTATCAATTTCTGTTGATGCTGCAAACGATTGGTGCAGTGGCCGTAGTAGAAGTTCCACGGGCAAAATGGTAGGTAGGATGTTTACAAAGTGAAAATTTGTTTATGGCATTTAAATGATCATTATTAAAAGACCATTCACTGATCGATGCGATAACATTAAATCATTATGTTTACGCGCTTTGCAGCCATATCATGCCGATCACTCAAGCCGATCATATGCCGCCTGTCCGTCCTTCGTGCCAAGCACGTATTTGAGGCACTCGAGGATGTCTGGGTGGTTTGAATGAGTGAATGAATGAGTGAGCATTCACACAAATTCCTGCCGCATTCGAAGACATATAAATATTATTTTTCACCTATTTTTATATTTGGCAGAGGCATTACAAAATAAGGAAATGTTTTCCATGCATAGTTATTTAGTATGTATTGCGATTAATAAATTTCCATGTTAGTCAAGGAAGAGAGACACAGAGGTGAAGGTGTGGGACCAACCGAACGATCGACGGGTCTGCTGGTGAGGTGTTGGTACTGATGTTGTTTGGCTTGCGAATGTTTTCCTGGGGTAATTCGTGTTGAAAGTTGATAGTAATTTGCCCAATGGCAACGAATACCATAAGAAATATTTAAAATCTAAAACTGTGCCCGTCCGTCTGTCGGTATTTTTGACTCAATCAAAGACAACACACGAAAGATGGATGATGGTTTGTTTTACAACACTGGCATTTTTCTTCCTTCTGCTGCTTTTTGCTCCCCCGAAAATAATGATAATTTCTGTTGTTAAAATAGGTGGTGGTGTTTGGTTACTCATCGAAACCGATTAAAATACCCAGCAACAAGAAGAAGAAGAAGAAGAAAAAACACAACTACAAGTCACACAATCTAGGCAGACATTTGCAGACACACATTGCGCATGATCAGACGCTGCAAGTACCCACCGGCCAACCCGACTAACCAACCATTCAATCCATCGTTCGCCCGACCGTCCGTCCCTCCTTAGCGCCCATTTAGACAGACATCGCTACATTGATCAGAAATTCGGAGGGAAACCTAGCAAACGTCATAGAAATCAACAATTTCAGCATCGCTTGCAATCGTTAATCAGCTGCAATCCTTTATGCTTACACAAAACCTCCGACCCATCCGTTTGTTCGCACTTGGTCCCACCACTGAGAGTTAGTCTGCATGTGCGGTGTGTGATGGAACCGGCAACATTCGGCTTTTTTGTTCAATTGTGTGTAATCACGGTGGTAAAGTACAATGCCAGAAGCCAACGGAAAATTGGTGTTTATACTTTCCGCCGTTGACTTTACATGCAACCACGATCAAGCGATCAGTCAGCAAACTGCAACAGCAACAAATGTGAACAATGAATTTCCAATTGCTGCTGCTCAATTGTAAATTCAAATTCAACATATATATCACAAAACATGAATCACAATCATAGAAATGTTTGCTACAGAATCGTATCATTCGAGAGGGGACATTAGAAGTGAAACGGCAATAACTTGAAGATTGAATCAACAGACGAATCAGGTTAGGATGTGTGCGTTGCCGGTGAATACCAAAAATATGGAGAACAATTGGTCAGATGCACAGCTAGATTCTCCGACGACAATTTTTTGATCATTTGACTTGATCTGCCGAAGGA
>JAHXMU010000251.1:5109526-5173824 GCA_019455685.1 Philornis downsi
CGGTTTGGTGGACGGTGGGGGCGATGGTGATGACGATGACTATTATTATGAGGAGGACATTGATGATGACGTTGTTTGATGGCTAGACAGCGATCAGCAAAACTACGTAGACCGACAGCAAACATTCAAGACGGACCACCGGACTCACGGAACAACAATTGCTGTTGGGTGTCCGTGGCTGCAAGGAAAAACTATCGTTTTCATTATAAGATTACTCTGTATGTTAGTTAGTGCAACCACTTGTATGCACCATTCCACACTAGAGCATGTGAAATATCTTCTGCGTCATCTGTGGCAACCGTATGAATAGACGGACGGACGATCAGCGAACGTAGATGTAACTTTCGTTTTCAACTGTGTGAGAAGTTATGTTAAAAGTAAAACATTGAAATTCGATTACTAGAGTTTCGTTCCAACGTGCAGTATTAACTGCCTGATGCTGTTGTTGTTGTTGCTGCTGCTGCTGCTGTGATATACTGTTGTTAGCTATCATTGCTGAATTTGCAATTGTTAATGTTTGGGAAAAACTGTCGCTGATGGCGTGAGGAAATGTTAAAAATGTTTTTGATTATTTCAAAGGCAAACGGGCGATGACGATAATGATGGCGATGACGATGGTGAGGACGGCGATTACGATGCAGTAATGATTACACTCTTCAACAAAGATAACGAAAACTGTGTTATCTTTGTGGAATGTTTTCTAAAGCATAACAATTCAAAGCATATAAATAAATTCAATATGAAACTTAATAGAGCTGCCGATATAGTTAAGAATGTCACTTTCTGGATCGAGCCTAATAAAATGTGCAGATTTCTAAACTTTAAAATACTAATACAGTTCTTCTCGTATTACATCTTTAAAAAATACGTGATTGAAATTACAAAAAAAAACACGTTATTCCGGGGATTCGAGTAAAGAATATTTATGTATATATTTGTCCGTTTTTATCAGGACGTTTATTAATGGGATAAGAATCATAACGCTATCATTCTTTTTCCAAAGAACCGACAGTTTATGGGATACGACATCACTTTATTACATTAATCGATCTTAGTGATCATTTCCTCTAAATATTTAAAATGTTGCACTGTGGTTTGGCAATAACATCATACCATAGAAATATGGTAAGTTTTGGATTAAGTCAGATGGCTATACCGATATACCACTAAAGTATGTAAAACTTTTGTATTGTTGAAAAATTTTTATTTTTCAAGACTTTGATTAAGTCTTTTTATGGGCAAGACCTTTCCCATTTTGCCCAATTTTATCGCACTCATCATCATTTTGGAAGGTTCGTCTAAAAGTTACAAGTATTGCTTCAATTGTGTTATACAGGGTGGGCCATAAGGGTGTTGGCGGTTTAAATATTCAATTAAAAAAAAACTACGAAACATAAAAAAAATGTATTTGTATTTTTAAAAAGTAGAAGCATGGGAATTTTTAAAACTTAAAAATAATGTTGTCCAAATGGCTTTCCTCGGCTGCTTGACACTCTTGGAACCAAAGTCGCAAATTTTGGAAAACTCGTTGAAAAGTTGTTCTCGGTATTTTGTTACTTTCCTGAATAATGTTCCTCTTCAACTGCTCTAAATTGGTCGGATTATTCTCGTAGACTACCGATTTGAGGTAGCCCCATAGAAAATAATCGCATGAAGAGAGATCAGGGCTACGTGGGGGCCATTCAATATCCCCCCTTTTCGAAATGAGTTTTCCAGGAAAAACATTTTTCAGCAGCTCTATGGATACCTTAGCCGTATGACATGTGGCCCTATCCTGTTGAAACCACATCCTCGAGGTATTGCCTTGAAGTTCTTGCAAAGCTGGCACCAAAAAGTCTGCTAGCATGTTGCAATAATTGTTCGCTCTAACCGTCATCGCATGCCCTCTTTCGCCCTCAAAAAAGTAGGATTAGTCTCGGACCAGAACCGACAATTTTGCTTGATCACATGGCCATTAAGGTGAAAATTGGCCTCATCACTAAAAATCACGTTGTTGAAATTGTTGAACCGCTCTAGCATCAAATTGACAAAGTTAAGTCGGTTATTGGCATCATCGGGTTTTAATTCTTGGACTATCTGAATCTTATAAGCCTTCAAATGCAAATCACGTTTCAAAATTCGTCGTAAAGTTGTTTTTTTTGACATCCAAAGACTGACTTCTCTTACGTGTTGACTGTTGCGGATTTCGCTGAACTGAAACACGAACACGCTCCACAATGTCGGCTGATCTTGCAGAAACTGGGCGACCACGAACCGTAATTGGTACTGTTGAGCCGGTTGTTTCGAACATTCTGATCCATTTTCGTATCACATTGGCGCTTGGAACTTCACTTAAATCGTGTAAACCGTGTTCATGCCGATACCGAAAAAATCAGAAGGAGCCATATAAGGTGAAGACGTTGGTTATTCGACGATATTTGATGAGTTTTGCGTTATCGTGGTACAAAATGTAAGAATTTTCTTTATACGAATCTGGCCTATTTCGAAATAATACACTTGTGTCAATGAATAATTCAATAAATAAAACATTTTTCAAAAACATTTTCCAGAAAAGACTTGAGTTCTCGCCGCGACTTCCCTTTTATATCTTCTATTGACTGAAAAATGGAGCCTCGAATTGCTAGTTTTGCAAAGAGAAACAAATCGACCGGTCCATATCAAGTGAAGAAGTTGGCTGTACGATGTTATTTATAAAGTTGTTGGCTTGAAATTCTTTCACAGTAATAGTCTTTGGATTATGGTGCGTTATAGCGGTGCAAAATCCAAAAGTTTTCTTTCCTCGAATCTGGCCTATTTCGAAGAATTTTCTTCCGACAAGAATTCCGAAAACCGCGGTAATAAAAAAATAAACCTTATTTTATTTTTTGATCAGGTTTGACACGTTGTTTTTTCGGTTTGTTTCGGTTCAGTTGGCATTCTATTCTGAAGCTTGTTGAGTGATTCGCATGCCAAATTCGTAAATATATGTCTCATTAACGGTTATATGTAGTGGCTTAAAGTGAGCTCCCCGCACTTTTTTGATAGAATGTACAATTATTAAAATCCTGATAAAAAAATAACTTTATAGATAACTAAACAAATTTTAAAAGGTTATTCACTTATATTCCTAGATTATTTCTGAAAATATCCAAGCAAAAAGTATAACAACCCTAAAAATACTACGCCGTCTATCAACAGAAGATTTGAGTCCTAAATAGAGGATTTATGGTATGGTATAATTATGGACAGAAATTAATTATACTTTCCTATGCACTTAAATCGGAAAAAGGTAGGTGGAATACAAAAGATCGAATAAAGTTGTAACCTTAAATCATTTCACACATGTATATTCAGTCAAACTCGGATAAGGAGAACGCAGTTAAATGAAAAAACCCATAAATCAATATTTTCCGGTCCCTCCCCCTTGGAGACAAAATAAATTCCTTAAGTAAATGTAAAACTCCTATACGAGTAAGTGGAAGTAGAAATTGATTTTTTTTCACTTATCTCGATTTAGAAAAAGAAAACCGACTAGGGCTAGTCCTTAGTGCTTCAACCATGTTTAAATATAAACACAAAGTAAAGAATAAATGAAAACGTATCGATTTGAAAAAAAAAAAATTAAACTAGGGTGCAACTTTTGTTATATTTTTCTCTTCTAAAATTTGTTGTCGCTTTCTATCGAACAGGCATACGATTACTACTTTAATTTGTAAAAATATAACAATTTTTATTTTGAATATTTGTTTCTTTCTTCAAAACGAGGAGAGGCACTACAAGTCTTTCATTTAGTATTTATAAATATTTGAGAGAGGATTCTCCTTAAAAGCGAAACCCAAGTTAGTGAAATATTTATTTAAAAAGCTCTATAAATGGAAACTGGAATAAGTGGAGTGAAAAGTTCGATCCTTTGAAGATTCCACTTATCTAGGTTTGACTGTATATCTCCCAATGTCTTCAAAACTTTCATAGGAAAGAATAAGAGTAGACTAATTCGAAAACTATCTTACATATTTACAAATTTCTTATCTCTTCGTTGCTGAATTTTTTAACACAAAGTGTATAGAAAGGACAGAAGTGTTAGTATAACGGGTGGTGGCGTGCTAATAGCGGAGAAAAATAGTTATAATTCTTCGCTATGTGATATCGACTGTAAGAATAGCCTTCTTGATCAGTTGACAGTATATATTATTGAAATTGAAATCATATTTGGTAGTAAATGCTTCTATTTGCGTTTTATGATGATGACAATTTACTTCCTTATAACGTTAATAAAAGTTTTGAAATTAATTTTATTGACAGTTAACTCAGTTTAAATTTGCTTCAAATTAATCATATCTGTAACAAATTATCTCACTTTTTGGATTTAATTTTTGTTTCGTATGGTTGTAAATGTAATTTATTTGAATGCTTATTTGAAATCTCGACATCGAATATGCATCACATTCGTGCAATTATTGAACTAGAATTTTAGAGTTTTAGTTTTTTTTTATAACTCAGCAAGCACTGGTACTTTTAATTTTAACATTAAATTTAGTGATTTGAGTTCGATTATTTTTTAGACTATTTATTTTAATTTGTTGATGATCGAGTAAAACTGCCTTTGATTGTTATAATTATTTTATGGATATTTGTAGAATTTTGAAATTTTGTAGAAATAGTATACCGTTGAAGAACCAAAGACCTTACAAGTTTCCGTGGTATACTAGAGGTCTTAAAAACTTAAGTATCTACGCAACAAATTTCATAAAAAGAAAATGTGAAAAGTCATAAAAAATTTTATATTATCAGAGAGAATTTAATTTCTTAACTAAATTTTTAAATAATCAATTTATATTGCAAAACAGAATGAAATTAAAAATAAACTTAAGTCCTTCTGGCACTTTGTTAATTCGAAAAGGAGTGTTTCAGAAATTCCCTCAAACATGATATTTGGTGATGCTGTATGAAGGTCATGCAGTAATTCTGTTACTTGTTTGCTAATATTTTTAGATCAAATTTGATACCTTCATTGGGCCGATGAAGCTATAGCCATAGCTAAATACTCAAATTTGTCTGACATGCTAGACATTGGTGTCCTAGAACTCACTGAGGATGAGGTGTACGACGAAATCATGCATTTACAAACCAGCTATAAATCGGATTCTGACGGGATTTGTGTTTATCTACTAAAGAAATGTGCCTCGTCATTAACTTTTGCTCTTAAATATATTATTAATTCTTCATTAAAGGAAGGCAGTTTTATTGATAGAAAGAAATCGGCGCCCATAACATTAATTTTTAAAGATGGCAAGATGAATGATATTACGCGTTACAGACCGATTTCCAAATTAACAAATGTTTCGAAAATTTTTGAGCATATAATTTATAAGAAGCTATCTTTTCTTATAAAATTGATTATATCTTCATCTCAGCATGCATTTTATCCAGGTAGATCTACCACAACAAATTTAACCATTTTCACAGAATATGGTTTATAAATCATATTTCTACAAAAATAAATTCTATATTCAGATGTCTAAAACTATACCACAAAATTCCTAATATTTCTGAAGCCTTAGATATTCACAATGGTTTAAATAATCTTCTTGATTGCTGTTCCTTAAACAAACTTTTATTAAATCTATCAAAATGTGTTCATTTTCAAGGTCTCGTAATCCAGTTCAACTGGTTTTCAAAATTGGTGATTATATATTTAACAGCATAGTGCTTTGAATCGCGGATTTATGGAATTCAATATCCTAAATGGGATTGCAAGGATTGAATACCCAATTCAACACCTAGAGTTTTGTATGTCTAGAAATAACATTAAACTGTTCCTTTTTAGACATTTAAAATAAAATAATATTTAAAATAAAATATTTACATAACTTTCTTCAAATATGTTATGTCAATTCTTAGTCCGTAAGGATTTATATGTCCATAGACCTAACTAAATGAAATGAAATGAAATGAAGTTCAGAAATAAATTGTGTTCTAAGGATATTTATGTTCAAACTCATAGCGTTATATGTGCTGCAATTCGGGAACGATGACCACAACTTCGCTTTTGTTGCTCAGTGTCGTTGAAATTTGCTCGTCTCAGTATGCTCTAGCGATGTGTGTGGAACAGCATTACAATCTTATGTTTCAGTTTGATTTTTTTTTTTTTTTGTTTTCTTGGTGGTTTTCCCTAAGATCCAGCTATTCATCCGCGTTCATATGTACGGATGTTTCTTGTGTTTCTTATTATGGATGCTGGCGATACCTACGACGATTTGTTGCAGTCTTACTGTGGTTTTTCTCCAGCCGATCAATATTCCCTGGTTGGTGTTGCTAGTCTTGACAACACATTGTCGCCGCTAGGCATTGACTGAATGATGAATAGTTTTCCTTAAGTTTTCAGTTTTAATTTAATTTAAAGCATAGCCGAAGAAAAATTGCTGTAAACGAACAACAACTCGTTGTTAGGAACGAGCAGCAACAGTTGCCATTACTATCATCAACATCATCATCATCATTATCATCATCACTGGCTGGCTGCACCAACATTTTTCCATAACCACCAATTATGAGGTAATGAGCTCACCAAACTATACGATATCCAATCAGTCATTTTATTCCATTTCATTTCGTTACGTCTCTTTATTTTTACGTCTGTTTAGTTTTGCACCATCAACAATAATTTTCCTCCCCCCTCAAATGAAGAAAAAAAAAAATCGAGAAAAGATTCGCAGCTGGTGAAATCGTGGGATCGTCATCGTTTACAACATTATTTTTTCTTAACAATATATTTATATCTAAAATTTATAATACGATTTAATTAAGTTATGACTTTAGATATCAGCAATTGTATACAAAACAAATTTATGTATTTATTACAGATGTGTTGCCCAGAGTGCTGCCGTACCTTTGCTATTGAATTCCATTAAACTTTGCGTGTTTACGCTCAAGTATTTATAACCAGAGCCCTTGTTTAAATACAATGAATAAAATATTGTAAAATTAATTTACTAATTAAGCAACACATACATCTGTAACGAATAATAGAGACATTAGAGAGAAATTGTGCAATTTTAATTGAAACCAAGGGAACTTTTGGGCCTGATTCCTTGATGGAAGTAGAAAATGTTAGAAACAATAGAAAAATAACATCAGTCTGGAATTAATATTGGTGTGCTAAAAGGCTGCCTCCTTTCTATGCAGACAACCATTAAAATTAATGTTATGATATCGAAAATTTAGGAAATGCAAAATTACGAATAGGGATGCTGTATATCAAATGATGCATTTTGGAAAAGTCAAACTTAATTTATACTCTTCACCAGATACAATGCCAGAGACAGGCTTATTGTCTTAAAGCTGCAATTGTGTGCATAGAAAATTCAATTTCATTTTATATAACTAATTGGTTTTGAAGATGGTAGACCATAAATGATTATTGTTTTAATGACTGCAACAATTCAGTCAAATTTTTTAGTTCCGTTTTGCACTCCTCTTGGTTGATATAACCGCATATAAAAAGTCTAGTGCAGGTGACCCTGGGGGGCCAGCGGAAAGTGGAGTTTGTGTGCAGTTACTCCATCTTGCTGGAACCAAATGATGTTGAAACGGATACGTCTTCGGCACATTTCTGGGTAAAAAAAACTCCTTCAACATCTTTAAATAACTGCCCCCATGACATTGACATTGTGTTTGCAGCACGATTCGTGCACCACCCAGTACGTATGAGAGTTCTCCAAAAACGTACAGCGCGTAGAAGATTCAGCAATATCCGAGGTTTTCGTCATTTAAATGATGCTCCAAGCATTCCCTCCATTCAAAGATAGGACTACAAGCCTGAAAATATCGGTACAAGGAGGAGAGGTTAGTGTTGTGATAATCCGAACATTTCAATTCGGAAACGCACAAATGTCTTACTAGCGCATGGATTATCAATGCACCACATGTTGCACAAAGACTTGAGCCGCAACAACTAAAGTACCAGGATGCCTGTCAGAAGCTTGACTTTATCTTGTTTTCGTATGAAGCTGATTTTTATGTCAATGAACACGTAAATAAACAGAACTGCCATTACAACGAATTCGAAGCGAAAGTATCAGAATTCGCTTCATTCGCCTATAGTGATCATATGGGCTACAGTGTTGTCGAGAGGAGTTATTTGTCATCACATTTTGGAGATGAATGGAGAGGCGTAACAGTAAATTCGGCGAATAAGTGGCTATATTTTTGTTTCTGAACTACAAAATTTTCCTGTCTATAACCAAAGAACATAGTTCGAGCAGAACGGAGCAACCTAAAATGTGTCCAATACGTCTATGGCATGAGATCCTGGGAGTTTCTTCGACAAATTGACAATTGGTGACATAAATTGACTTGTACGCAGTCCTGAATTATCCCCTAAGGACTTTTTCGAGTGGGGATAAGATAAGATATTTCACTGTTCAATTAAATGAGGGCCGATAAACCGCTTATTTTTTTGATCGATGCTCCAAATATATACATTCTTTTAAGACACTTTATATAGTAATATTAATTACAGTAAAAATTGAATTTCGGAAAATCAACCAGTTTGTGTGGGAGGTATTAGTTAGAAGTGGAGGGCCGATATGACCCAGTTATTATGTCTACAAGCCATGTAGAAGGACATACCTCAACCGATTTAAAAGGACAAACACATTTCAAGATATTTTGCACTTTCAAAACTTCCATTTGGATGCTACATTTTTGCACTTTTATTCCATGGGGTTAAGATATTACTGTATATGAGTTAGTTTAAATTTAAGTTTCCCTTTTCTGGTTGTTCATATGATTTTCATAATGATTTTAGAGGCATGCGAAAATGACGATGAAACAAGAGGGACACGATCTTAACCCAGAAAACAAAATATTACATTTTTTGAAGAGTACTGAAAATGTTCAACTTTGTATAACATGAGTAATAAAATTCTTACGTTATGATGCATTTACTGTAATTTAAGAGTGAAACTTTTCTATACTTGACTATCTGATTTGAGAGGTGGAGGGTTTTAAATTAGTAGGTGAAAGTTTTACGAATTACTTACTTAATGTGTTCAAAATTTTACAGGAACAATGTTGTCTTTGAAATCATAATGCTCGAAATGTAATCTTCAGCTTTTTGATCAGACTTTTTAATTGCCATAGACGTATTATCAAATTAACAATTTGAATGTAAATATTCTATGGTTTATTAATTTCAGACCGACACTCAGGTGCATAAAACTAACATCACTTCTGAATGCCAAACATTTTACAAAACCACAAAATCCGATAATACGCATCATCACTCAAAACAGCAAATACTATAGCCAAGCATATGCAAATCGACATAGTATTTGCTTTAATTGCCCCCATAACACGTTGAAGTCTAAGAAAAGGCGACCTTAAGTTTGAACGACTATCCATTCGTGTAACGATTTAACCCGAATACCATAAGATAGCAGACGTGTTTCGTCAAATTCTCATGTTTTCCTCATCAAACATACGCATGAATTGGGCGAGGTGAAAATGTCACAAGAAACAACAGCAGGAAAATGCATTTTCCCAATAGGCAAATGCCCACAAAGGCGGGAGGCAGCAAGACTTAAGAGGCACGCATAAGGAAATTGTTGTGCATGATTGTTTCTGCAACAAAAATATGAATGGACGAGCGAATGAATGACATGTGGTGAACTAAGAGGTCTAAGAGGTAACGCTGCAGCAGCATAGTGCGCTTACCGCTGAAAATCCCCAACTGGCGTTGCCATGCATATCACGTAAATACACTCGAACAAAACAAAACGAAGCCAGGCAACGACGGCGAAGAAGAAACGTCAGAAATGTCTACACGCTACTTATAAAGCAAACAAAAGCAAAGGGAGCGAAACGAGAAGAAGAAGAAAAACTTTATTACACGTGAGTGCATAAATTATAGTTATTACAACTTTAGTCGAGTAGTTTTTCTGACCTTATGTCACGATTTTTCTAAACTGATTTTTCACAGAGGTCCCCCGACACCGCCGCAACTGTGTTGCATACAAATTGTGAACTTAAACACAATGCAACTGCCTGCCATAACAGCAACATCATTAGCGGCGGCGATGTTGGCGGTTACAGCACACAACAAACATAAATGCAATATTCAACTAACTTCTGGTTGCGGGTTTTTCATTTAGATTTGCTTTCTGTTGTTTGAAGCTGTCTTTGCCATATTTGCAATTCGTTAGTTGTAATCACTAGATTTGAAATCAGACAGATTTCAAAGATTTCTGAAGATGAGAAATGGAATCATGGGAGCATTTGCAGTTTGGGATTTGAAATTTGGGAATATTGGAATGTACTGAATGTCCTTCTTAGGTTTCTTCGTCGAATTGCAAATACTTTTTATACTGATGATCATTGTGGCAGCTAATTTGTGTTCAGTTCAGACGTTTTTACTTTCTTGATTCTTCAAATTTAACCGAGAACATTCGAGAGTATGGATGGCCATTGGTGCTTTTTGTATAGAAAAATGTCTTCATAAACATATAGTTCTATAGGAAAGTGTCTCAGACTCATTTTATATGAAAAAGTTGCTTCCTAGAAATTTCTCACACAAGAAAGGGCCTCCGCAAGTATTCCTTTGTATAGGTGTCTTTAAATACTCGTACTTTTTCACTAATAGAGAAGCGCTCCGATCGAAGTGTTACAATATTCACGCTGCTGTATAAACGCGCTCCAATTTTGACAAGTGTCAGTTTGTCATGTTGTTTACAGGCTTATGGAAGCCTGTATTTTTAAGCACTTAAAGCATTGTTATTGATTTGTATTTGGCTGGAAAATCACAACCAGCCATTGTCAGTAAGTTACGTAGTGTACGTATAACAAATTATTTGTATATCGAAGATCTACATTGTACAATGATACTGGAATGATAAAAAAGCGTCATGAAGGTTGACATCCAAAAGTACTAATATCGTCAGGAGTAGTTCCAAGAGTTAAGCTCAAAATTCATGGTAATTGTAATCACCGACAAATTTCAATACGTCTGCTCATAGCAAGAGGTTCGTATTGAAACTACGATTGAACACCTAGATAATACAAAAAGTGCAAAATTCAACACCTGAGCAAAAGGCATTTCGCTTGGCAAGATCAAAGGTGTTAAAAAACTTACACGTTGGTAGAGAATTTGCTTCTTCCAGATGGACAAATTCTTACGGTTCAGCAATATGTAAACATACAATATGATCGCATACAGTTAGAGTGCAAATCAATAGACCATTTAGACAACGGATTGCTCTTTACGAAAGCAAGCATCTGCATCAGTGAAAAAAATGATTAGCGCAAAAGGATAAGCGAAACAATATATAGATGGAAGATTTCTAAGGGTGCACAAATTTACCGAAAATAACGCGACAAATTAATTATCTCATAATAATTTTCCTTTTACTTTCCGGAATAAGCTGCTTTTGTTGCCACATTTAAAATATGTCTGACATTCTTAAGAGCAAGTTGCCACATGTTAAAAGAAAAATGGAATAACCACGGATAGCCATTTTATTAGCTACCAATCCAGCAATGAAAGTCTGATTGCAAAAAAGCAGTCTTTTAGATTTTGTGACAAGTCGACATTTTACTGACTTTGCTACAAATTTAGTTCAGAGCAATAAAAATTCCGTAAAAACAACATTTTCACTCAAAATATTGTGTCACACATAAAAATATTAGTCTTCCGTTGAAAAAAAAAAAAAAAAAATTGCCACGACACCGCAAGTAACCGTTAGATTTGCTCTTTCCAGATGAATAAATTCTTACGTTTCGGCAATATGTAAACGTACAATATGATCGCGTATAGTTAGAGTGCAAATCAATAGACAATTTAGACAACGTATTGCCTCTTGCGAAAGCAAGCATCTGCATCAGTGGATGCTTCAACAAGATTCGACACAATTCCATAAAGCCCATAAAATCCAGCGTTTTATGCAAGCAAAAGTTGCCAACTTCATTTCTTTATGACAATGCCCACCAAATTTTCGGACTTAAACTCAATGGATTTTTCCATATTATCTATTCTGAAGGGCGATCTATCTTACGCATACCACATAAATTCAGTGAACTGTTTCTGAAGCAAAATTTTAATGATATCCGCAAATTTTGACGAACGTACTGAAGTACTGAAGTTTCAATTAGATGAACTGACTTACATATACGTACATCCAACACTCTGTGCTGGCAAAATTTTAACTTTCTGCAATTCTCAGCTTAGCTTAGCTCAAATCGGTCAATTTGTATTTGTAATAACCTACGACGATTGCCGATGCAGTCCATTTTTAAGAGCTAAATTATTGCCGAATTTAGTGCAGTTGAATGAAAAATACGACTGTAATTTGTATAAGAGTTATTAGAGAGGGCATGGTTGTTTGGTCGATTTTTTTTTCAAATTAAACCAAGCACTATGTTTGGCAAAAATGTAAGCAACTGTGAATTTGTATGAAAACTGTCAGAAACTGTGGGGTTACTTTTTCTCAAGTTTTACAGAAAATTATAAATCAACATAACGGTGAAAAAAATAATCTAATGCAGCCTTCAAATTAAGAATTAAAATATATTAACGGTGGAAAATAGGAGTAGTTATACAGGAGTTATCGGTCTATTTTTCCGAACTTTGTCAACCATTATAAACCAATACAATGGACAAAATTTAAGATACTCTCATTTACGAGTGAGGAATCTCAGAAAAAATTGAATTTCCGAAAATAGGTTGATTTGTGTGGGAGACACCAGAAGGGGTGGGCTTTTCATCCAAACGGACCAAAGTTTAAATCAAATTCCACGAAAGTTAATAAATGAAACCCCTGTTTCAAAATTGCGTTATAAAATAAAGAACGGACCCCACTGAACCGAAATAAAATTTAAAAATACAGATTTTCGGCAAAAGCTCTTGAAAGTACCCAGTAAAAATGCTTAAAATACCATTTTTCTCCCAGAGATAACAAACAAACGTATGCGGCTTTTACTAGAAAGCAAAAGAAAATACATGAATATAAAATTTGGAAGACTTGGTAGGACAAACGTGATGAGTACCAGAAAGTTTCAAGAAAATTTAAAAAAGTTTTTGGAATATAACACTCATAATCGAAGCATAAAATTTGAAGGAAAATATAATAAGGAAAGTAAGGAAGAGGGTTTGATAGCACTCTTTTAGTTTTAAGAAAATTGGCCTGTTGAACATAGCACAGAATATAGCGCACCTTTGATGCACATTTCAAAAAGTTCATTTTACAATTTGCTTTTTGCAAGTTTTATTTTCAGGTAAGACTTATGGGTTTGATTTTAAAAATTACTTTTTTAGAGCAGACTAAATTTAACTATATTCTATGTACAGCTACAACGGATATACAAATTTAATAACATCGTTGAAACGAGCAGATGCTAACCTAACCTAAATAGTTGTTATTGGCTTTTACTTGATTTTCTCGATAACTGAGGCTGATCCACAGAAACTTAATGTTTTTCTGAAATGTTATTGGTTGAATGACTCATTGGACTGGCAATTATATTCCCGCTTTAGCCAATCCGTGTTGCACAAATACACTCAGTTGGTTTCAGACTTAAAGATGGCACTTGCATGATTCCCCTTTTAAATACAGACATTTTTCAGTTGAATTGTTACGAATACGAATGCTATATTTTGAAATGTGATACCAAAATTGACATAAATTTTGCAATTTTTGTAATGTTTGCATTACAGCAAATACGGTCAGACTCTTAGCGAAATAAAATGTGAAGAAATCTACTTATAGCGTATATTTGTTGTTGTTATTATTGTGTTATGCCACAAACTATTTGCTACCTCATGGATACTTAAGTGTATTGAAACACGCAACACGGCAATAATATGGCTTTTATTCGTTTGTTTTAGATTGTAGTTAGGAAAGGAAAAAAAAAATCGTAAATTCACTTTGACTAAAATGATCGACATCAATTTTCTACAGAAAATTCGATAATCACTGAAGTGCACTTCAAAACGGGATTGTCAATCGCTCGTAAATGTGTTGAGATTGTGTGCAGCTTCAATTTTCAACACCAAAAAAAACTTTTAAATTATTATTATGATAAAATATTTGCATTTGTTACTTTGTAGAAGATGGGATTGCAGAAATGTGGTGGTAGATTCTTCGATTTTCTTTCTTTTGAAATGATGGAAAGGAGCTGTGTTGAATTTCAAAAAAATTTTAAACGTAGAAGTATTTTGGTGGTGCTGAACGCTCCAACCCAAGTTAACTCTATTGCTGTAGAGTGTCTAAAATTGCTAGTGTTGTTACAGTTTTTTTTTCAATGGTGGACTAATAGCATTATCTGATGGAACCGATGAAAACATTGAAAATGTATTTTAATGTGTGACACAACATTTTTAGTGGAAATTTAGTTTATATATTACTCTGAACTAAACTTGTAGCGAAATCTGTGAAATGTCTTCATTTTCAATCTACTTCCCACAAAAGCTATAAGATTTAAAAATTTAATTTTATTCCGGATAGTAAGAGAAAAATTATTGGGAAATAATTAATTTGTCGTGATATTTTCGATAAATTAAGGCATCCTTAGAAGTTTCCCATCTATATAATGTTTTGCATATCCTTTCGCACTGATCATCCTTTTGTTCATTTTCTCATTCACATGGATTAATAACTTGGGCCAATTTGTTAAATATCTATATCGGGCAACATCATGTTAAATAAAACCGGAAGTTAAGGGAAAATGAGACTTAGTGTTTAACAAAATAGGATACTGTTTAGATTTCGACAGAGGAAATAAATAAAAAATCGCTATTGACGGTCATATGCCATTTCGATAAGAACTATCAACAATTTTTGATTTATGGATTTCGACTTGACGTTTCGGTATATGAAATTAATTGGGAAGACTACAAAAAAATAAAAATAGACCTTAAATTTTGTTTTTTCATAGTCGACACTACGATTAAAATTATTTTTAATTGTTACAAGCTGTGCAGCCTACTAAAAATAAAATTTAAATTTATGTATTTTTGTTATACTCGTATGTTTTTATAGTCGACAACGCAATTAAAACTATTAGGATCGTTCAAAGTCTGAAGCCAATGACAGTTTAGGAATAATGCAGATTGGCTCGCATCCTAAACACTAGTTTCGAGTGTTTAAATTCCACAAAATAACTCAAATATTTGTAAATTGTAGTATTTTGTATTAGTGTATTATGTGCTGTATTATTTAGATGGCAACTATAGTAGAATTTATTACCTATTAAGTGACGCAGGTAGACAATAATCCCAAGCGTTTCTGTCTCTTACATTTCTTCTTCAACAGTCCCACCAATTTTTTACAATATTTGCCTAATCTTTTCAAGAAAGTTTCGAAATATGTTGTCGAAAACTTTTCTTGCTGGAGGGTTTGCATCCACCCGTATAATACGACTAAGCGCTTGACAACGTCGATGCTAGTATGTAGCTCGTATAGCTCATGGTTCATGCGTCGCTGATATTCTCCTGTTATCGATAATGGGCCCATATATTTTCGGGAGTATTTTACTCTCGAACACTCCTAGCACTTTTTAATTTTGTAAACAGGGGAGCTGAGATAGATGAATATATCCACAACTTCAAGGTCATAGTTCTCAACGTTAATACAGCGTCCCAAAAGAAAAGATTCTTTGTTCATCGAGACAAATAACTTTGTTTTGACCCCGTTTACAAACAGACCCATTTTTTGCTAATTCCTCCTCAATGCTGGAGAAGACTGCAGTAACAAAACTGTAGTATTCAAATGTTTGACTTTTCTGGAAAACCTGTTCTCGGGTATTTCAAAGATGACTTTTCTCAAAATCCAATTTTTTATTATGTAAAATAAATACCTACAACATTTGAAAACTATTGGCAGAATTTTGAGAGCGTATTTAGATCATACACTGAAATATCGTTAAATGAAATCGAAAATATTCCAGAAGAATAAGGAACCACATGCCAAAGTCGCAAACTCTGTTAGCCTCACAAAAGACAGCCCTTTTGAGCACATTTTTCATTACATTCTCACACATTTCACGCGGTATTTCATTAATTTCATCACAAATAGTTTGTTTGAGTTGCTCAAGCGTTTCTGGTTTGTTTGCAATAACCTTGCTTTTCAGATATCCCCACAAAAAGAAGTCCGGGAGCAGTCAAATTAGGTGACCGTGGAGGCCAATCAACATCAACATTTCTTGAAATAACTTGTTGTGGAAAGAGGTCTCGCAGTAATTCCATTGTAATCCTGGCTGTATGCGATGTGGCACCGTTTTGTTGATACCACACGTTAATCAAACCCAAAACATGCAGTTGTGGCGTTAAAAACTTTTCAATCATATCACGATATCGCTCTCCATTGACAGTTACCGCTACGCCGTTTTCAGTTTCAAAGAAGTAAAGTCCAATGATTACTCCTGACCAAATTGCACACCAAACTGTCACTATTAATGGATGCAAAGGTGACTGATGAATAATTTGAGGGTTTTCCATGGCCCAGAACCGACTAAGTTGTTTGTTTACATATCCATTCAAATGAAAATGTGTCTCGTCACTCATTATGATTTTCTCATGAAAATCGAGGTTGTCATGGGCGAGCTGTAACATCCTATTTTCATATGTACGGCGGCGTAAATGGTCTTGTGGAAGAAGCTGTTGTGTCAACTGAATCTTAAATGGAAACAAATGCAAATCTTTGTGCGAAATTGTGGCCAAAGTTGTTCTTTGAAGACCGAGCTTCTGAGCACGACGTCGAATTGAGGTTGATGGATTGTTTTGAACACTTTCTTGTGCAGCAGTAATGTTGTCAGCCAATCTTGCAGTACGTTGTGGTCCATTCTTGGCCCTATCAGCTGCAGACCCTCTTTCTTCGAAATCATTCACTACACTGTAAATAGTGCGTCTTGTTGGCACGTTGTTTCTCCCAAAAATTTCACGTAACTTTCTCATCGTAACAGTAATCGATGATTGATTTTGATAAAATGTTTTAACGATTAAAACACGTTGGTTTATAGAATATTTTTCCATAATAAATTTGCCACGTCTCTACTTCACGACTGCCAAATATGAACTGTCAAGACTAATGTTTACTAAAATGGAAGCAAAACAAAGTAGTATACCTTCCCGACAGGCACCCTGTATTACTTAAGTTATTATAACTGCGAAATTCAGAGCTATCGAATTTTCGGAGTTGTAATAAAATCTTTTTTTTTTAAATCAAGTGTAGATAAAATGTACAAATTTTCAAAATATCGCGCAATGTTGCTTATGCATTCGTAATTAATTACAAATGTAAAATAATTGGAAAATACGTTGTTTTTACTGATTGTGTTAACAAATTTTAAATTTTAGTTTCTGCAATACGCAGTTATTTTAAAATCATTTTTGTAATTTTTCAAAAAGTAATTGACTGAAGTGAAAACCCCGTTTAAAATGATTACTCGAAAATAGCGATTTTGAAAAAATTAGTATTCGGTTTCGGTTGGTTTGGGGTTTCGGTTTTGAAAAGAATAATCACTCATTTTTTGTTTAGATTTCATTTGTACCGATTGCATTGCGTGTCCAATATTTTGATTGATTTGTATAACAATTATGGTCCACATACCAGATGGAATAACATTTAACACAATGCTCAGCATAGTGCACGACAGCTTTATTAAAACGTGACCAAATGCAATCTACTTTCGGCTGGTTAAATAAATTTTTTCAATATTCGATAAATTTGTTAGGAAATTATAACTGTTACAAAAAACAAAATGGCTGAATTAAAACTACCGCCGTAAAGACATTTATTTTTATCAATCAGAATTGTCTACCATATTTGATTGAATTACGATGCCATCATCCATATTCGACTAACCGATAGGTGAATTCACGACATGGTGGCGGTGTGATTTAGATATAACAACTTGACATCTGGCTATGAAAGAGCAGATCGAAATATCTGCGAATATATTGCCAACTTAAAAAGTCGAAAATGCCATCTGGATGTAAATGGTATCCCCATAATCGATAAATATTTAGTGGAGACAAACTCACTTGGCAGGCAAAGATAAACTTCGAACTCTTTGCGGTTTATTCCCATTCCACATTGCCGGTGTCATGTATTGATGTTATGGTCTGTAATAAATTAATTTGTATTCCAATGTCTCACAATGCGTATATCAGCCAAATCTAACAAAAATTAAATTCGACATTCAAGCCAGCTCCATTTCTGTACTTTCATCAGGCTTTAACTTACCGAATAAAACAAAGTAAACGTTAACAAATCTGCTAAATGAATATGTTATGAATATGATCATTTTCATTGTAAACTATGGACGTTTTATCTGCACTAAAATTAAGCAAAATCAAAAAAAATCAAGCGATCATACAATTAAAACATAAATATATTTGTTGTCCGTCCGCCGTAACTAACCGTCCAGCCGTTCATAAGGCTGTGCGTTTTATGTTTATCACGTCATATTAAGCGTTCCCCCCGCCAGCCCCAAATGCAATAATTACTAAGACCGAAGTCGTATCGATTGTATTTCTCGTAGTCCACGTAGATCATTATGTTTCATATGTAAATATCAATATTTCAATTCACAACAATTACACGAATTAAACAATATTTTCATATCTTTATCGAGATGGTGGGTTATTAAGCTTCGAGCTGATTCATTTGGGCTGGTGGTCGCTGGGTGCTTCGGCCGTTTCTTACTGATGGCTATAATGATCCACAAGAAGGCGGTGGTGATTGTGGTCGTGGTTGGTTGGTGTCCAATGTGGGCCACCGTGTTAGCTGTGGGTTAGTCGGTTGTGCTCCGCTTCACAGTCTACATGATGGCCATTACTCCTGTGGGTCGGCTAGATTTGTAGTGAGTTTAAGGCAACATTGTTGGGAATTTGCACTTTTGGTTTTGTTTGGTTGGCTTCTTTTTCTCGTGTTGTTCCATATTTATGGGTATTTAAATTTTTGTGGCCTTTGGTTATCAATTGCATTGGATCGGCAGCATCAACATGAATGGATTGGAAATGAGAAATTTATTTAAACATAAAAGCACGCGCGCCCTAAACATAAAACGTGACTTTATTTCAATTTGTTGAGGAAATTTATGGATATGGATCAATGGTGATGTGGTACGTACGTACCTTGTTGGATTGGGTGGAGAAAAGCGACTGGTGTTTTTATGTGGTCTTTGTTGAATACAAATTTCACCTAGAAATACTTTAATGAAT
The DNA here is from genome assembly GCA_019455685.1 of Philornis downsi. NCBI lineage: Eukaryota > Metazoa > Arthropoda > Insecta > Diptera > Muscidae > Philornis > Philornis downsi. The sequence goes on from JAHXMU010000251.1 coordinate 5,128,722, forward strand.
TCGTGGAAATGCAATGAAAGCGGATGGTGCTTAATTGTCATAGCCAGTAGAAAAAGGGGTCCGAGTTGTTGTACACATCAAAGTTATTAAACAAATATTAAACTTAAAATTAGCTCAGAAATTTTTGACACACTAATTGACGTGTAGATATGCTCTTAAGACTGATAGAAATTTTTAAGGAGAAACAATTATTCTAAAACCTTGAAAGCTGTACTCCCTTTCCCTATCGAGAAAACATAATAGTATAATTAAAAAAAGGAAATTGAAGTTAAGACGAGCCTCAAAAAGTTATAGTTTTGCAAACCTTGCAGTCGTATCACATGCTAGTTTCTTTTATAAATATTTTATTGTGCCTGATCGCTAACTTGGGGACCTTAGACGAGTAAAATGTGTGCAGTTTATAAAACGTTTTTTTGAAATATCCGTTATGATACCACCAACATCAATAAATAACAACTTTTTGAAATCCTCTAGATCCAGACCGGCCATAGTGCTATTTGCCATTATGCCATTATCGTTAGTTATCTGTGATACAGGGTGGCACACCAATTGTGCTATAATAAGAAATTCCAATATTTTTTTTATTGTACAGAAAATTCAATTTTATTTTATGCAACTGATTGGTTTTGAAGATAATTGACCATAAATGCCCACCATGCTCATTCAAGCATGTGCGACACCTGATCAGGAAATTATTCATGGCTGCCTAAAGGATTAAGCCAGGGTCCTCTCAATTATTGTTTAAGTGGACTGCTTCAATTCAGCAAAATTCGTTGGTTTCGTTTTGTACACCTCTTGCTTGATACGACCCCATAAAAAACATCTTCAAAAAACGGTCCCAATTGACGTTGTATTTGTAGCACGATAAGTGCGCTACGCTGTATTCACATGTTGTTAGGACATATAACATCCTTTCTAGGAAAATGCAGCAACTGTGCTCAGTTATTGTGAAATAATTATTTTGGTAAAATTTTTCCTGATAATTTAATCCATCCTTAGTCTTCAGATTGATCGCTTTATTTCACTTTCAATATATTATATTCTTCTTCTTGTTCATGTCATATACAGTGCTTGATAAAATTTGGTCACAAAAATCAATAAGCAGCAAACAACAAATCGGCAATCTGTGAAGTACTTAGAATCGACAGTGTTGAATCAACCAATTACAGATTGTTAAGCCCGACACGCGTGAAAAAACGGAAAAACCGTTTGCGTTGTTCTTTATAAAAACATTCTAGCTGGAAACCATTAATCACACTATGAAGAAATCAAAACAGAACTTGATCGATAATATTGAACATGGCGCTAAGCTAAGAAAATTGTTTCATTTTCCACACAAAATAAAGGTAGCGGCAACAATACAGAACTAAAGCCTTGCTAACAGATATGCGAGGGCGATCCCAAAATAGCTGACCTGACGTGTAGATGGTGTCACTGGTTTGAAAAAAAAAATATTTTGATGAAAAGTGCCAATCTTATAAAACATATGTTTTAAGTTTCACGATGCCACGTTATTTAGTAGTTTTATTTGAGCCATAAAAGTAAACGATCTCCGTGAATTGGTAAACATGAAGAAAATTGGTCACAGTTATACGATAATTTGAAAGGTTTCAGTCCAATCAATATTAAAGCCGAGCTATATTCTACTCTGGGGAGACTGCTCCTTTGTTTACGAGTGTAAAATATTGGGTAGCAGAGTTTAAATGAGGCCGTACGAGCTGCTAAGATGAACAGCGTAGTGGTTGACCAATTGAGGTGTCCACGATAGACACGGTTAAGAAAATCCACAAAATGGTATTGGGTGATCGTCGGCTGAAGATGTGTGAGCTTGCTGAAATAGTAGGTGTTTGTATATTGACTGAAGATATGAAGATGAGAAAGCTGTGCGCAAGATGGGTGCCGCGCTTACTTTCAATAGAGCATAAACAGGGTCGTGAAGATGTTTCAGCAGAGTTTTTGGTGATGTTCTACCACTTTACACTTAAGACAAAGGAATGGGAAAATCTATCCAACGAAGGCTAAGACGGTTCTATCTGCAAGCAAGGTCATGGCGTCTGTTTTTTGAGATGCGTATGGGATTATTTTTATTGATTATCTTCGGAAAGGAAAAACGTCAAAACATCAACGGCGAATATTGAGCCTATTAGGTAACGAAATTATGGAAATTTAATGAAAAGAAAAGTTTTGGTTCATATAGATAATGGGCCACTTCACACGGCCACTATTGCGAGGACCAAAATTAATTATTTAAAGTTCGAAGTGCTTCATAGCGCACCTTATTTGCCAAATTTAACTCCTTCGGACTATTTTCCAAATCAAAAAAAAAAAAAAGAAAAAAAAAATATATATGAATCGGTAGTAAAAGATTTGCCAACAATAAAGAGATGTAGTCTGCAATTGATGACTATTTTAAGGAGTTTGACAGTTCTGAATATCGCTGAAAAAAGTGTACCGGGCTAAAACGAGATTATGTTGAAAAATAAAGAAAATGTTTCCCAATTTTTTGTGTCTTTTTTTTTGTTAGATTGGCTAGTTTTGGAATAAACCTCCTTTTTGAAGATCATTTTATATGTCACTATGTGAGCGCAGAATATGAATTTCCGAATATTTCAGAAAGTAGCCATTTGTCATTTTATTTTAACCACTACACGAAATTTGGCTCAATACGGAATAATAAATAATTAATGCAAAAATACACAACGGTCTTATCATAGCCATAATAAATAAAATTAATAAAACATAATTACATCACTGATAAGGGGGTCACATAGGCATTTCTATTGCATTGGTCGGGGAAAATGGTGTTTGCTTTGGCTGGCTCACTTGATATAAAAGTGGTTGAAGTGGTGTAACGATTTTGCCCATTTTCAATTTCAAACCATGAAAATTCTATCTCTGACAAAATTCCGTTTGTTGGGGAAATGTTTATTTTTAATTCATATTGCCATTTTATTTATAATTAGCTATATGTATTTTTATTATTAATTAATCAAGTCTAGTTGTTCTAATACTGCTGCTATATGTTTGCCCATCACTATTGTTGTTATTGATCGCAGTCAGTGATGGATAACTGTTATCTTTCTCGTTTGTCTGTTTTGTCGCTAGACTTGTACATATGTAAGTTGATCATTGTTTTGGTTTATGTGGTCAAAGACTTTTGTTAGAAAATTGCATTATGTTTTGCTACGCTTCTTGTACTGTTCATTTATTTTATATTTTTCGGCACTTGCAAAGTAAATAAGAATTTTGCTTTGAGTGACCTTTTGGTTTGTTAAACAACAAGCGTAGCAACAGTTGAAAAGTTTAAGTCGATCGACACGGTTGTTCTGTCTGCCCCGCTGCAGTTATTATTATATTTTAATTTAAGTTTAAAGTAGAACACATAATTTTCTATGTTAAATAAAATGTTATAGTGGTTCAATATTAAGAAGTAAAAAACTGTGTTTTAATTCTTGGTGGCTCAACTTCCACAAGTTTCTCTAACACCGTTCGAATCGGTACAGATTTATTCGAATTATCGTGTCGAGCGATTAGCCGTCCATGCAGCATGCCAAATATACAGAAGGACACGACTCAATCGTCGTAAGAAGTCCTGAAACGACTGGTAGGGTCTACAACGTTTCCTTCAATGCTTCACACTTTTTTTCGTATCGTACACTTTTCTCGTGGTTGGGGCTTGGAAGAATTCCTCACATACAGTAGCCACTCTGTTTTCTGACCATGGAACGAGACCTATTGTTTACATGACTTTTCGAAATCTTTGTTAGCACATCGAGTTGAGCGCCACTTAAAGAAAGGTTAGTTATTGCATCGATGCACGAAACCACGATTATACGATTCATTGCGCCGGATTTTTGCAGGAAACCATGAAATCACAAATTACTGCAGCATTAAGGAAATAAGCTAGTTCGAGGATAAGAACAATCCTGTGTATCGTCCGTTTTTCCCCAAATTTGTAGTGCATTAGTTTTCTATAGAGTACTATAATATTCAGAATTTTAAACTTCAAAATCCATATATTTGGCCTATTATGGTACCTTTAATATTTTAATTTAATCTGAATCTAGCTGTGGTATGAAACTTTGTTCCCTGACTTTGAATATATCATAAAAGTAGTCCATATTTTTCATCATATTTTCACCGATTTCTTCAGCTATTACGTATTTTTTTTTATTTTGATTTTCAAAGAAAATTTAGTAAAACATTTTTTTCTTGTCTAAATTAAAATTTAATAAAGACCAAAAACTGTTATACAACTTTAAACATTTTGCAGTTAGTTCGTTTTTTTAGTAAAATCTTTACGGGGCAAAGGTCTAACTCATAGACAGGTACATCTAAAAATTAAAGAGTTTTAAGTTCAATGCAATCAATTTCATTAAAAATATGAAATGAAATGGCACTAAATGCGTACTGAAGCCAGTACGGAGATTTATGGCAGTTAAACTGAGGTAAACTGCAAGAGCATGCGCCATGTCAGAAAGCATGGTAAACCGCTAGATTTGTATTGTATCGGTAAGTTTGTGAATGAGGTGCTCTAAAGGGAGCGGAATATATTCGTTAAATTAGATAAAAATTCTGTAAGTTAGTTACTAGAAAAAGTGGTGTTATCTGGTCAATTTTTTTATATTTTATAACATTTTAAGCTACTTCAGTATACGAATTGTGTTTTAAAACACAAAATGTCGATATTTCTACAAATGTGTACGAGAGGAAATCGGTTGCGCCAAAGTATCATTTTTACCAGGCAGCCAGCCTGACAGACGGTCATCGCTTAATTGGTGTAAAAAATATTTGGTCAAAAGATACCTGATACTTCAAATTCTTCCTTTTGGGTGATATATATCTTCTTGGCAAGGTCTGGCAAGGCTGTCAGCTGTTAAACACCTGCCATCTAAAGTGTTATTTTCTTGGTGAAAGGTTTCCCATTTACAAATATGGATCGTTCAACATCAATTAAAACTTACTATAAAGGTAGTGTCTTAAACGTGGGCAATTTTCGTGCATTACGAAGTGATTATGGTGGCCATAATCGATCTACTGTTCAAGGAATTGGTAAGATTATAAAGAAATTTGAAGACACTGGAAGCGTTACAGATTTGGTCAGGCCTGTGCATCATCGCAATGTACGCACTGCCGAAAATATCGCTTCTGTTAGTGAAAGTGTGGAGGATTATCTGAATTTTAATTTAGGGCCCTATGGCCGTATAACAACTGACCTATTTTTGGTCTGCAATTGAGGATTATGAACTGGACGATATGTGGTTTGAAAAAGATGGTGCCACGAGCTACACAACACGATCTATTTTGGCTTTATTGTATGAGAAGTTTCCACAAAGCGTAATTGCACGATTTGACGGCGTCAATTGGCCACCAAGATCCCGCGATTTGCCACTGTTAGACTTTTTTGTGGGACTACTTCAAAGACTGTGTTTACGCAGATAATCCTCAAACGTTGGAGCATTTGAAAGCCAACATTTGTCTATTTATCGCCGAGATACCGCCCGATATGTGCGGTAAAGTGATCGAGAACCACCTCAAAAGGATCCACTGCTATAACCAATCCAGAGGCGGTCATTTAAATGACATTGTGTAATATTTTGTACATAATGGCAAGTTCCATGCATTATAATGAAGTTAAAGTTTCATCGAAATCATAGCTTTAAGTGTGTTATATTTAACTTTACTTTTGAAACCGACAAATGGATCATCCAGATATTTTCATATTGCGTGTTATCTTAAAAACTACTAGATGTAATAGATATAATGAAGATAGGAACTACATTGAGCACTAACAGTTATTACTAAACAAAAAACTCATTTTGGAAAAATAAAGAAAGCTATTAAAAAGTAACCATAAAATGCGGCAAAATTATAAACTGAAAATTGTGGCAGACAAATTAGTAATATTTCTTAATTTTTCCTATCTTATTTACACAGAATGCATTAATTGTTGCGCTGCTGCTTTGTAAAAGTTGTATCCTTTTGTTGTTTCCTTCTAGTTTACAGTTAAAAGTATTATTTCAAATTAAAATACAGTGCACTTTTGTTAACATTTCCGAAAGCAACCTCACACGTTCAATTCAAATTTCGCGTTATCAATTCGCTGTGAGTATCACTGAAGTGGCATTGCATACAACTCTGCACTTGCGAAATGTCAATTTAATGCAAACAGTTTAAATAACTTCATCACAATTTAATTGCTAGCAATATTTTTAATTTTGTGTGACAACAACGAGTCACAGTTACATATTCGGATGCTCTAACGATGCCTCTCAACAAATTAAATTCAAACTTAATTTATCGTTTCGGTGTATAATCAACAATAATCAAATATTTTTTGAAATTGAATTCAATAACGGCCGCCTCTGGACAAATACAATCTAGGTGTCGTACTACGCGACCAATCCATCCGAAGACATCATCAATGCCAAAATAGCAGCAAATGGCTTTCATGTCTTGTCAAACAAACTCTCAAATGAACCGCGGATTCAATGTCGGCGTCGAGTTCACACTCTGTTTGTGGGCCAAGAGTTATTTTTGCTATTGTTTAATATGCATTTAATAACTATATTTAACTGCGATGTAACTATCTTTTAATATATCACCGTATACGCCAAGAGTATATTTAAACATATTCAGTTTTGTTTTTTTTTGTTTTCTCTTAAATATTTAATTATTTATCTATCTGCATTTGGACTTACCATCTCATCCAGACTCTTCAAATCATTTGTTATGATTTGTGGTTGTGGCCCATACATTAGCATGGGACCTTGATTATCATCATCTTCATTTTCACTGTCACTGTCGTCGAACATATCGGTTTCGGTGCTGACGGTTTCTGTTCCTACACCGATTTCGGTTTGTGTACTATCACCTTCGGTTTGTGTGCCGCAGCCAATGCTATTGGCTTTGTTATCGGCTGCGATCTCACGATCTATTTGACGTTCCATTTGAACCAACATGGGAGCCAGCATACCTGAGCAAAGACAATGGAATGATTAATGAAATTAAGGACTAAGGATTTCAATTGTTAACATGACACTTTAAAAGGTGGACGTTAACGCAGGATATGAAAATGTATTTTTAATAACTTTACAGTGTGGTGAAACCAAAAATGTTAGAGAAAATTGATAAAATATAAACTTAGAACTGTTGGCAAGAAATTATGATTCTCAGAAAGGTTCAATCTTTAAATTTACATATTTTCAATGGTCTATTCTGAAGTTCCAATATTCGGTGTTGATTTCAAATTCCTCAATCTTAACCTGCTTATCCGTTTAAATTTTGGAAGAAAGAAAAAAGTTTTGAGACCGTGATATCACATGATCCAGGCATCCAACACATCGATCTAACTTCAGAAATTAACTTTTCGCTGAGTTGTTATGCCAACAATACTTTGGTTTATGGAATGTGTACGAAGTAACACCGCAGTCAGCAAATAGTTTTGAAAAAATATGAACCAATGACTCCGCCAACAGATAAACCACTCCAAACCGTTGTTTAGTCTGGTGTAATGACAGCTCATAGATCTCCTCGGAATCGCCAAACCGATTCACTACAGCAATCGCTGCTTTATTTCACTTTCTGTGCGCTGTGATCGATTTGATAGCGTATTATCCAATAATGGAAATGTTCGATGGTGCATCAAATTTTGAATTCGATACGCCGAACCATAAGACGTTCTAAGCGTGCGGACCACATTCCTCATACAACGCTGATTTTCGTAATATCCCTGGACACTTTAAAAACGCTATTCTATGACTTTCCATGATGAAATGTCAGACAATACTACAATAAACAGGTTAATATGTGATAATCACTGTATCACTTATTATTTTTAATGAAGAAATATGTCGAATAAACATTTGAGAAACTCTGCAAAATAGACATTTTTGAGAAATTTTAAAGAAATTAATTTAATGAACGAGCAACACTTGCAATCTGAAGAGCTTTTAAAATATTCAACCCCAAGCTTCTATTGACGTAATTGTCGAAAGTTAGCTTCCATATTAAGGTGACCCACGAAGAGTTTCAAAACTAGACAAATTTTTCAGTTTTGAATAATTCCTTGTCTGATATGTCGAGCAATAATACGAACGTTTGATGAAGTAATGTAAATTTTACATAATGAACCAATTTGAGTATCACACACTTCATTTAAAAATAGATTGAAATTTTTTGAGTTATGTAATAAGAGTTTCTAAGTTATTTGAAATAATATATGAATTAATAGCGCAGTAAAAGAACTTTATTATCTTTGCATCACATTGAAAGTTTTGTTCGATAACTTGTTGCCATTTTAAAGGTAATTCCATCGTGCCACTCACGTAGAAACCATCGGTCTTTTTGGCAAAAAACTGGTAAAATCGTTTTCAGAAGTTTCTCTTGAGGCGAATTTTTCAATAGCACTCTATTGTAAGGTGGATGCATAAAAATCTCCTAATCAAGCTAACAGAGCTTCTGGCTGGTAACTATCGATGTTTATGGCCGCGTTATTTTCACAGATCACAACAACGGTCTTCCTGACCGTCAGTTCCGGCTTCGACACCGTTTGCGTTGGCTTAACGCGATTCGAGCAGTTGCCATTTACCTGAGAAATATGGTTGGGATTCAGCAGCTATTCGTAGATGCAAATTCGGTCCATGACGTTTTTTTTCCATTAATTTGTGTGGCATCCATACATCGAGATTCGTTTTCTATCCTTATTCAAATGGTTCCAAAAGGTTTCTTATGCAGTGTTTAGTTCCAGGGCAGTAGACGCAGTTTCACTTCGCCATCTTTGATGGCGCTCAAAAAATACTGAGTTAAGCAATCACAAAATTGTCTACGTAGTTTTGTTAGTACAACATCTTGTCTTTCTAATGCCATCGGGATTTAGATACTAGAGCCACCTATTGGGAAAATGATGAATTTCTTTTTACTACATTTTTATACTCGTACGTACAAAATTGCACCCAACTCTATCTACGCTGCGAGTAGGCTTAAAAACCATTTCTTTAGTCGAACAAGTAGGACAAATCCAAAACTTCATATAATTTGCAATCCAAGTATAATGAAATATTTTTTATAATTAATTTAGCCAAGCGACGAACAGTGATTATTTCAATGAGTTTAGGGTTTTTTTTAGGAAAATTTTTACGTCTTTCATAGATTAAAAGTTAATTAAAGCGAACTTTTTTTGAAGGTGATTTTATTTTCTGTATCCTACGCTTCATTTTTCGCTGGTATTTATTAAAGTGTCTTCTTATATTTTCGGCAAACTTTCACACAGACTGCGAACATACAGAGTGTCTCAAAATAAAGTTTATATTTGATTAGCTTACGGGATGAATGTAACAAATCCGAGGGCCCTTTTTCTTTGAAACTCAGTCTCATTGAGTTGGTGACTGTATAATGTAGAAGATTTTGCAATGTTCGAGGTTTTTCCAACTTAAACGATGCGATAAGAATTCTTCTTTCGAAAATGGGTATACAAATTTGAAGGGATTGGTACAACTTTGGAAAAATCTAAATCCGATAGAAAACGCAGAATACTTTAATCTACCATGAGTCTATGGTAAATTGACTTCCATGCAGTCCTAATTTAAGCCCTGCAGATTTTACCCGGTGGGATTATGTCAAAGTTATCTCTTAAAGTTTACGCCAATAAACCGATCTCCTTGGCGTGTTTGACAGCAAATACTCGTCACGATTTAGCAGCCATCACGGAATCTACCTGTCTGTTCGCTTAAATCATTGCTGCGAAAGCGGAGGTTAACAATCGGCCAATATAATTTTTAAGAAATAAGTTTGCAAATTGTGCTGTAGTAATCAATAAAATTTTTTCGTTAGTCAGCCTACGGTTTTTAAACAGATCTTTAAATATAAACCGTCTTTTGTACATAGAAAAATTGCGAGGATTGACATTCAGTTGCAGTTATATCGATGTGAAGTTTCTTGAAATATCCTGAGCTTATTAGGTGCTGCTTGATCTATCAATAAATTGCAATTCGAAATATCCTTGTATTGGAATCACTTATTAATATTATTTTATTATTATAATATATTATTTTATTTTGGTTTTGCTACACTGTGCCAAATGATTGCTGTCATATGTTGAAGTACTTACCAAATTTGGCTCCTCTACGGGCGACTTCTAAAAGGCATAAAATAACATGTTTCTCGTTTTTTCTCATAATGAGGTCGTCTGTTTCGAATAAGAGGCACTCTATAATTTTAAGGCTTTTTCTGCAATGACAACAAGAAAAAAAAAACAAACAAAACATCCAACACATCAACAAACTAATTTATCAACAAATCAATCAATTTAGTTTATTAAACGAACTGAAAGAAAATAAGAAGAAACAAAAACCAGCCAAAATACTTAGGAGATGATCAATATTTGAACGAATTTATTTATCTTAAGATTAACTGCATAATCTTTTACGTTGGCTAAAAGGTGTTTAATTTCAAAAGTGTTGGTCTTTTGGATAGATTACTCTAAACAGAACAGAAGAATTTAAAAATCTTAAGATTTACAAAATTGCTTCTTCGCCTCTTCGTGTTTTGTGCTAAAGTGAAAATGAGATCTGTTGACCATGCAATTTTTTTCTTTCCTCCCCTCTACTTTTACGGCGTCATTCTGCTGTCTGCCTCTTTTAGGCTATTTCGAGGCATTTGGCCACTCATTGCCTCATTATTAGTTCAGACCGCAGATCAAAGAGTTGCGACATGAGTGCGTGATGCATTTATTATTTAGCATTAATTTGCTGTGAATGAATTTTACGCGGATACGGTTTAATTTCGTTGATCTAAATTTAATTGAAATTTTCATCTTTAACATGCATATATCATTCTCTTTGCATGAGCGTTTTAGGCTATTTGGCTAATCTTTGGGTGGTGTTTTCGCTTTCTGCGATTGCCAAGAATTTCAAATTTGTGAAAATTCTAGTTGAAAGTGCAATGATCGGTAGGAATGTTTAGTCTGCTTTTAACGTTTTACTAATTCGCTTTGGCAAATTAGTGTAATTGCAAGTAAAATCATAGGTAGCAACATTTACTTAGATCGCCAAATCGAGATAAGTTATTGACACTGTGTGAGGTCATTAAGGGGTGCGCGAGTGTCAGTCGGTCTGTCCGGCACAAGTAGAACAGAATGGAGAAAGTGTGAATGATTCATGAGGTTTTATAGCAGGCCGCATAGAAATATCCCTTGGATACAGTGCAGTACTACACGTTTATAGGCGTGATACTTGAAGATGTGTTCAGATCTTGGTGTTTATCGTTAGATATGGCACGAGAATGTTTACAAATAACGTTAAGGAACAAAATGGATTTTTTAAAATGTTGCGCAAAGAAACTTAAAAACTATATTTTGTTTTTTTAAGCGCAATTTCCACCTAGATGCAGTTACTGTGCCACTCTGTTGTAGCTTTTGTACGTTCTAAAACAAATGCGAGATGTTACTGTAGCCTTCTCAGACATTGAGAGAGAATCAGTAAAATTGGCTCTGGTAGTAAATGAGGACAGAAATTATGCTCATTTGGAATGCTGTGTCAAAATTGACAAGTACAATTTTGAAGTTTTGGATGAATTCATCTATCTCGGCTCCGTTGTGAATAAAACCAATAATGTCAGCACGGAGAGTTGGAGAAATGTATTGCTTGCGGGTAAATGTTGCTATGGGCGAAGCAAGTGATTCAATGACGAAGCCTTCTCTCGATAAACAAAACTACCAGATATTAATTTTACTTGTCTTGCTTCATGGTGTGATGAATGCCTGCGGGAAGTCTTCGAGAAAAAAATATTCCGAGCTGTATGAGCTGTAAATCAGCATCGACGTTGTGTGCCATGTTGAGCGGATGGACCCAAACAGTACGATAGCTTCTCGACAACGAACTCGGTGACAAGGCCGAAGCGCTAGAGGTTATTTTCTACGAGCGACATACGAGTATAACTAATAAGGATACATAAGTAGGTATACGTGCCATAAACTGCGATGTGAAAATTCTCTTAACTTTTTTCGGATCTGCCGTAGTTAGTGATAGATATACCTATATATAAACAAGTAGACAGCACCGTTATACGTCTCGGACTGAATTCTTTGGGGAGTTTTCAGTAACTACGCCTACTTTCTAACCTTTAAATATATAGCTTTTAATGAAAGAGTATATGGTATAAATAAAAAACAAATTCTCTTGCATCTCATGATTGATACATGGGAGAGCTTCTTACATTCAGTGAGTTTACACACATTCTAAACTCATGCAACGAGATCTACAGTTTGACGACCACTCCGAATGTCACAGTTTGAGAAGCATTTACCAGACTTATCAATTACTCGATTATTCGAAGTGTTCGTCAGATACATCGAGGTGACCGCCGCTCAAATAATGAAAGGTGGCTGTATGCGGGGTTGAGCCCAGGATCATGAGAGTGATAGTCGCATGTACTGACCATCGCACTACGGTCGGCCACGAGGGTATATGTATATACTTATATGATATAATTATAGAGAATCAAAAGCAGAAAATTTCCTTCATTTCTAAGTTGTATTTAGTCTGAAGATTGCATGCATATAGCTTAGGTGGCCTGCGGTCCACCTTATAAATGACGTCAGAAATGCTTTTTTTTATCATACATCACATATTGGCTTAGTCCATTTTCCCATCAAAATGGATACTTTCAGTATTTCTTAATAACTTTGTGTTTATATTTATTCAAGCTGAAGACCTTTTATGCTTTTTGCAAAGCTTAATTGAAAAGGAGTTTTAACGGAATGACAGTCTCATAATGCCAGGCTGTCTGTGTACCTAATTCGGATACAGCTGCGAAACCTGAACGACAAATTTGGTATGATGATTATGAATAATTTGCCACGTCTTGTGCATCAGAAACTAACCTGATGATAATTTCTTTTTAAATGCATGGACTGGAAACCTGAACTACAGTTAGAACGATTTTTAAAAAATGTATGAATAATTGGATTATGATAGAATAGACATTCGTGCGATCCCAACAAAGTAATTTACACCAACTTGCCTACATTCATACATTTTATAGCGTATCGAACGGACAAACCCGCTATTATCATATAAGTATTGGAAAAGACTCAGACTGTGGAAGGTGGGATAAGGACTAAGATAGCCCACTGCTCATAGTTTAAAATAGTCTTGTGGAGGAGAAGTCTGCAGTTGGGCATTCGAGGTACACCAATACAGCCTACTCAATGCAATTCACTAAATGTTCTAATTTGTCGATCTCCTTGATATAACGAAATTCCAAAAGATCGAAAAATAATATACTCGTAGACATAGGATATAGGTTATATCGCAGACTACGTCGCCGTAGCAAAATATTTTTTCAAGAAAGTATTTCATCTAGTTTAGATGCGGGAGTAATTCGTAGCTGATTTTATGTAACTATTGGAATAACAGCGAGATTTCTGATTATGAAATTTGAAGCTCAAGTCACGTAATATTTTGCTACTTGGTCTGAAACTTACATTCGCAAAATGAGGGTAAAATCTAAGTGCTATATATATTGTTTTTTTTTTGTATCTAAGCTATTCCCACGTAAATATCTGCAAAATTCGTATTCATGCGTGGTTTTTCATGAAAATTGAGGAACGGCTCTACTTTAATCGCGCTGCAGAGTAGGAAAAAATGGAAGAAAATTCAAGAACTATAGGGATCGCTAATCGGGCGGACCGATGTCAAAGTGGAATAAAACAAGTTGCATATGAGGCATCAACGAAAGTTTTCTTCATTTAAAAGGCCCAAGTGTGCCATTATGTATAGAATACAATACCTTTTAAACACCCATCGCGACTTTGCACGGCAGCACGGGCCCGGGAGCTACAATTTTCAATGATTGTGTAACACAAATCTGGCCTTGATTATGATGATTTTGGGGGCACCGGTCGGTTGGAACTTAGTGACATAGACTTGCGACTTCCAAAAAGTCTTGATGGGCGTCTAGGTTTTAAGAATCAATCGGTTTTCATTAAAACCGGATTCTTAGGACCGCTGGGAAAAGAGCGGTAAGTTTTTGCGCCTGGGAACTTGTAAAGCGTATATCTTACATATAGAAATTCTGAGCAAATAGAACTTCTTTTATGTCTTTTTGTTATGTAACATATTGGGAATCTAAAACGATTCCGAACTTGGTGACCACCGAGTAGTCAGCGTAGAGGAGAATACAATAGATAAACGAACTCGTTCACCTCAGATACTCGCCGTAGACTTAAGCAAACTAAATGTTTCCAATACTTGATGCAACGATTTATATAACACCTAAACACGGACTGTGGTATTATTTCAATGAATATAACCTTTGGTTTTATATAGCGAGCGAAAGTCAAATAGCATGGTCTTGAATCAAATCGTCATCAAACTCTACCAAGCGAGGAAAATCTGTTTGAGCCTATTAGTCGAACATTTTACATATTGGAGCCCAGAGCGAACTCTTTTCTCTATTGTATTCTCCTCTATGGTGCGATCATACGATCAAACTCCTATTTTTTTTCGAACCGCCAGTTAAAAACAAATTTAAAACCGGATACAAAACGAGGTTGTTACATTGTTACATTTTATGTATTTTGGATTCAGCTGTCATTCAAGTCTATAGTCGTTGGATATTCCTCAGTTTTCGACTATTCTAAAGGGTCTCCCAACAAGAACGCATTATTTAAATGACTGATGCAGCAATTGAATTGTTTCTCTGCCTGTATGACGTCTAGCGCCGTCTTGTAGAAACCACATGCTCTGCACATTCATTTCTTCAATTCTAAGCACGAAAAAACTGGTTATCATTTCACGATACAGAACACCATTGACTGCTTGCGCTTGACATGCCTCATTTTCATAAAAAAAAGGTCCAGTGATTCCTGCAGCCTAAAATCCACACCACACAGTGACACGTTGAGGATGCATTTGCTTCTCGTGAGTCACTCGAGGATTTTACTCACCCCAAATGCGGCAATTCTGCCTATTGACGAAGCCATCAAGATGGAAATGGGCCTCGTCATTGAAGATGATTTTATTGGCAGAATCAGCATTTTCATGTTGTCTCTCCAATACCCAATTAACGAACTCCCTTCGCTGTCCATGGTCAGCTGACTTCAGTTCCTGAGTCAATTGAACTTTGTATGCATGAAGATGCAAATCTTTCGTCAAAATTCGCTGCATAGTGGATTTGGAGACACCAATTTCCTGATGTCGAATTGAAGTGGATGGAGTTTGAGCGACATCATCACGTACAGCTGCGACATTTTCGGTCGATCGACTTGGTCGAAAGCGCGTTGTTGTCTTTACGTCACTAACGGACACAGTTTTGGCAAATTTATCCATTAATCTCTTTACAGTTGACTCTTTTCAAGCATTATTGTGATCCCAAATTGATCGCAATTTGCGAACTGTGGCCGCAAAACTTTCACCATTTTGGTAAAACAATTTCACAATGAGAATGCGTTGTTCATTCGTGTAGCGCTCCATTTTTACTAACCTCGTACCTTCTACTAGCAAACAATGATACTTCGAATGGCGCGAAATTTAAATCTTGCGTTCTTGTTGGGACACCCTATATAATGACATGTGATATAATGGGAATGAGGCATTTCCCAATTTTCACAAAAATACGGATTAGACAGATATTTACAATGAAACGCCTAAGATATTTAAAAACCGTAATTTTTGGCCCAAATGCGCCACATTTCAGAATTGAGATTTCCCCTAAATTTTACACTTAGTAATTTTACAACAAGTGACAAAAAATTAGACCGCGCAAATTTCGAAACTCAGACACGGGGGGAGAAATACTCTTCCTTTAAAACCCAATTAATTGCACAAACCGAAAACACTGGTCAGCTTCATATACATACGGTCTCTTTAATCTAGCGCACTTTCAATCTCCAAACGGCCTTTGCTATGTAATGAAGTTTTTCAAATGTCGTTGGCAGTTTCTATTTCTTTCCTAAATTTCTATTTTTTTTCAATTCCAATCTTCTACACTCACCTGCACCATGTTATGAAATTTGAAACATTATCGCGGGCAAAGAATGTACCGCTTTTTGCTCCAATCAAATAGTGTACATTGCCCATGGCCAAAATTGGCCCAGCCGAGCCGGAAGTTATCGAGCGTGTCATTGATTTGTTGCGTGCCTGACGTCGGGCCAGATAATCCTCAGCTGCTTGGCGTACATTGTTGGCGTGCTGAAATTAAGCATATAGAAATGATACAGCAGCATTAGTATTTATACAATATGTAAATAAGAAAACAGTAGTGATTTCTGTAATCGATTGTTGTTGAATACTTGATGGCCCTTCAAATTAGTACATATTGCCAGATATAACCGATGACGTTAATAAACACATACAAAAATGTATCCATCAACAAATTAATTGAAATTAAAATCGAGAATGGACCCAAAAATTTTGGACAGCGCACTGCAAACTAGATGCTCAATCCAAAAGGATGGGTATCAACAATCTACTTCCTCTACGGCTTAAAAAAGAAAAATTACCACGTAATGTAACTACGGTAAACGTTTGTGTCTGCGTATGTTTGGAATTAAGAAGGCCAATTGGAAAAAAAAAATAAATAAACCGATAAGCGTACGGTTTAGACTACTAATAGGAATTGTGGGTTATAACGATGCCTCCAGAGGATGAACAATGATTAAGAGGAACCAGATATTGTAACAATTTCTATCACGGACGTAATTTTTTATTCAAATAGCAGGTCCGATATTTCGATGTAATCGAAAAAAAAATTGACACGAAAATATAAGCAGCGCAGCTGAATGCGACGCTCTCACATACATGGAAGCCTGCAGACTTATCTCTTGGAAGTTTTGCCAGTAATCGGTAGTTTTATCCGCAAACACCTGTTCACATATGGCATTTTCTTTTAGATTACGTAAATGCGGTGATATTTGCTTACGTTTGAAAGCTTAATGTTTAATACAGGGTGGGCCATAAGGGTGTTGGCGGTTTAAATCTTCAATTTCTCGGTAACGCGCAGCACGTGGTGGCGGGGGGATATGTTGTTCGCTGCGCCGCTTCCTGGAAATTTAGTCGCCATGGAGCCGTACACGGGAGTGCAGCGTGCATTTTGTGTCCGAGCGTATTACGAAAACAATAAATCAGTGATTACTGCACGACGTTTGTATCGGCATGAACACGGCTTACACGATTTAAGTAAAGTTCCAAGCGCCAATGTGATACGAAAATGGATCAGAATGTTCGAAACAACCGACTCAACAATACCAATTACGGTTCGTGGTCGCCCAGTTTCTGCAGGATCAGCCGACATTGTGAAGCGTGTTCGTGTTTCAGTTCAGCGAAATCCGCAACAGTCAACACGTAAGAGAAGTCAGTCTTTGGATGTCAAAAGAACAACTTTACGACGAATTTTGAAACGTGATTTGCATTTGAAGGCTATAAGATTCGGATAGTCCAAGAATTAAAACCCGATGATGCAATAACCGACTTAACTTTGCCAAGTTTTCCTGGAAAACTCATTTCGAAAAGGGGGGATATTGAATGGCCCCCACGTAGCCCCGATCTCTCTCCATGCGATTATTTTCTATGGGGCTACCTCAAATCGGTAGTCTACGAGAATAATCCGACCAATTTAGAGCAGTTGAAGAGGAACATTATTCAGGAAAGTAACAAAATACCGAGAACAACTTTTTAACGAGTTTTCCAAAATTTGCGACTTCGGTTCCAAGAGTGTCAAGCAGCCGAGGGAAGACATTTGGACAACATTAATTTTAAGTCTTAAAAATTCCCATGCTTCTACTTTTTAAAAATACAAATATATTTTTTTATGTTTCGTAGTTTTTTTTTAATTGAATATTTAAACCGCCAACACCCTTATGGCCCACCCGTTCGCACAAATCTTCAATCACATATTTCTCTTGCATATACAATGGCTAAACGAATATTTGTGATCTGTTCACCTAGCTTAAGGTTAGTACTGATCTCAAGCGGAATTCGTTTTCCCATATATATATATATATATATATATATAGATATATATATATATGCATATTCTGCAAACAGAATTACGTTTCTCAAATTTGCAATTGTTGTTCCGTTTTGAGGCTAATAAAGGTTTTATAGAGGTAAAGATTAGAAGTTCCTAATCGGTGATGAATTACGAACTTAATAGGTGCTGAATTACGCATAAGTTTGATTGAAGAAGACTCCAAAATAATATTAGGAAAATTAAAAATCGCAAATAAATCAGTTTCGCTGAAAATCAGCTGTGTATTGTTTTTGTTTACATTAATTTTGGCTAATTCTACATTGGTATTTTTCCGCGTACAGATAAAACTAAAATTGACAAATAGAAATTCGGTTTTATACAAGCCTTTAAAGATTAGTAGTGACCTCAGATGGAATTCCTTTACCCGTAGAAAGTGCAAACAAGTTCTGCAAAAGGAATTCTGTTTGGACAAATTTTTCGTCACCATTCCATTTGACAGTATTGTCCTAAGTCGGAATAAACAAACAAAACAATTTGTCACTTGAGGGCAATACAGGGTTGTTTGATGTGAACTTTGGAGATGTGTTGCATTGCCCCGAAACGGGGTTAATCTTTGGGTAATTTTTTGGTACAGTAGTTTTGGTATTTGGTGCCTTTCGAATGAAATGTGATTGAATAAACACACTAAAATAAGACGAGGTGAATTAAAAATAAACTGAAATAAACTGAATTTCCCAGGCGGCAAGTTTCTTAAACTTTGTTCAGTTACATTTTTTACATTTATAGAGGTCATTTCTAGTTCCATGGGATTAATTTATACCTTTTCCGTCCATTGGATGTACCGCGAAGCAGAGAGAGAAAAGCGATTTTTCTTTCGAATACTCCCAGAAAGGATCCATCCGCTTTAGCCATAACCCAAGTTTTTGTGTCTTACAACAAGACAAGTAAAACCAATGTCTGGTTAAGTTGAATTTTTGTTTATCGAGAGAGGGCTCGATAATTCAGCCCATAGTAATATTTATTTTCAAGCAATACTCTTCTCTTTATGTCCAGGCTGATATTATTACACCGATAAAGTATATTAGGTGCGTAGTTGAAGAGATCAATAGTTGATTTCCAACAATTTAAAATAACTATATTAGTTACTGCCAATTAGTTTATTGGTTGTTGTCACCATTTTTTTAACTGTTATGATAAAAATAAACATACTTATTTCAAACGCAGAGCAACTTTTTTTTTAGGTATGTGATACTACTTACTATATAAAGTAGGTTCTCTCTCTTTTGAAAGCATCGAATGGATGGACCATTGTTACAGAATATCTACAGAAATCCAGAGAACTGTGAACAGTATGTTAAATAGTAAATCAAAATTGAATTTTTACAAACGCTTATGAAGAAGCGTTTTAGATAGAACTTTTAATATAAAGCACTGTTTCGGAAGACGCTTTTCTTGGGACACACCATTCATGTAGAAAAGTGTTTTATTTGCCCCGGTTGGTTTAGAAAAGGCAGTTTTCTTTAGTAAAAATCTCTTCGATTTCGTTTTAAAATGCGTCTTCTAACAGCCTTTTGCAAAAAAAACATGTCTTCCACGACCTTCCTCTATATGATTTTTCTACATGAATAGCGTCTTCCATGACTCATTTCTAAATTTGGTTATTCAAAATAGCTTTCATGCAAAATATGCACAACGACTGCCTTTGGATCGTGCCCTAAAGTTCCTGAAGGTAAAAATAATATTGTATTTATTTTAATAAACGTACGTTTTAAACAATTATTCGGTATTTTCTTTAACTGTTCTAATATATAATATCGATGTATATATTTAAAACTGCTGATGAAGTCATCCAGGTTGACAACGTTCACGCAGCCTCGTAATAAGATTAAGTTATTTTAAAATTGAAACCTTCTCATTCACTTCCAAATGAATGTGAAAACCCCGTAAAAATGCGAAAATTTTATTCATTTAGATTTCCAAATGTACACTCACTTGAGTTTAAAAATATATATATTTTACAAATTCCTAAATTTTTTACTACAGGGTGGCGCACGAATTGCACTGCAATAGAAAATTCAAAAAACTTATTTCAATAAATGCATTTCATTTATTTTATTTTTTTCTATTGTGTAGAAAATTCAATTTTATACAACTAATTGGTTTTGAAGATGATAGACCGTAATTGACTTCCATGCTCATTCACGCATATGCGACTTCTGATCAGAAAATTATTCATTGCGGAACTCAATTAATGTTTTAACTTACTGCTTCAATTTAAATTCCTTGGCTTCGTTTTATACACCTTTTGCTGGACATAACCTTATAAAAAAATCTGGTGCAGTTAGGTTAGGTGACTTTGATTGCCAGCGGAAAATTCAGTTTCAGAATATTAATTTGTTTTGGGAATTTTCGTTGGAGCTCCGCCATAACCGGTCTGCCTATGTGTACAGTTATTCCAGTTATTGCTGGAACCAAACGTGTTAAAGCGGACACATCTTTGGCGCAATCATGGGTAACAAACTCCTCCAGCATTTAATTACAGTTCCCGTTGACAGTTCACAGTAATACGATTCGTGTGGCACCCTGTAATTTCCGGCGAATTTAAAAACATTTTCAAAAACGTATTAGAATTTGTAGTAATATTTTCCATTCTAAGCCATTTTTATAATACTCAGAAGAGAAAATATAATTCATTTAAAACATGCAGGTCATTTACAAATACAAATCTAATGCAAACCTATGCGTATCCAAAACCACACAATTTTTGGACATATCCGAATACTCGCCAGATTCGCAACACTAAAGCGAACATGAAAATAAGCATAACAATTTGTTTTTATTTTCGGCTAAATACCATCGAGCTATCTTAAGAATTCTTAAATCAACAACAGATACGTCGCTATTTTTAAGGCCCCAAATAGAGACGTTGACGCGAACAGAGACGCAAATATTTACGCTCAACAAGAAAATGGTGGCGCAAAGAATGCACGATGAGTGTATCGTCCATCTATCGGTGTATGAGTGTATGAGTCAAAATTGTATGTAGATGTCAGACGACATTTTGAGGGTAAAGCGATGTAATTAAATTAAATAAATTTGTTGACAAATTTTTTCTTGTAACATTTATGTTTCTGGGGTAAAAAAGCGCAAAGCAGCAACGCAACCACTAACATTTTCTAAATTATTAGCGATGATGACTGAAATGTTACATCATACGCGCAAGTGAGCGTCTTTAAATGCCCTACAATTGGTGTTCAATGTGGAACTTATGCATGCTTGTGATGGCACTATGTACAAACATTCTCTTTATATTTCATTCACAGGCTATTTTAAGCTTATTTAACGAATTTATTCGCTATTAAAGAAGGTAGTTCAAATTAATGGATTGTAGCAAAATGAGTCTATTTCTGATACTATTATATACAACCCTGAAGATTCCAATTTAATTATTTTTCCAATTTATACAATTTATTCAACGGTTTATAGAGCGGTAAGAGGATATGTCCAATGGCGAGCTTTGTTAATTCCGGTAAAATGATGTCAGAACGGACGATATAAGAAAAGTGTGATATTTAAGATACGATAAAGATTAATTGTATATTCTTTCTAGTGACAATCAAACATTATGCTTTTTCATTTTAACAAAATTTGGATCCTGCGCTTTTTGAAATTTCTATGAAATGTGGAATATAACAACACGGCTTTAGGAAATGCACGTGAAACCATACATTTTGGATGTACAAGATAAAGAGTCAAACGAAAAATCAACCAGACGTCCCCGTAATTCATTGCATTTAAAACGAGACAGGTGAAATTTTTATTAATCGTCAAAAAAAAGATGTCGCGCAAATTTTTTTATATACATATAAATAATTCATGAAATGCAGTAACAAACGTTTGCGTTATTTTATTTAAAAAATCAAAGAATGTGGATCAAAGATGTGTCTTGTCGCATGTGAAAACTTTTTTTTGAAAGAGAATCCAAATTTGAGTATCCACACAAAATGGGGTCCAAGGGACCTCTATTTTGGACTTCCATTGGCTTTGTCCTCCTATTTTGAACTTGGTTTCTGGCATTTGTAGATCAAACTGAAGAGAGTGACACACTTTTTTTCGGCGCTTTGTGCAGCCAATTATTATTTAGCTCAAAATCGACTGATATCAGCCTGTCAATCAATCACGTGCTATGGATGTTTTCTTGTGATAACGATGCCTTTGTTGCACCCATTTTACACTTTATGTCGTCGTTTCAATCGTCACGTCGACGATACACAACAACTTCTAAAAACATTACCGCTGTCCGTGAGAGAGTGCAGGAGAATCCGAGACAGTCCACTCCATGCAACGCATAAGAACTCGGCCTTCCACAATCATCAACTTGGCAAAGTTTGCGTCGGTATAAAATCTGACTAACCCAGCAGCTGTGGAATAGAAATGTTCACAGACGATGAAATATTTTCGCTAATTAGTTTCTGAAGCAGTTGAAAGCGGGATACACCAGGTGCAGAAGGTCACTCTATTCAGCGCCAACTTAAGTCTATATTTTTTCGAAAGCAATGATGGCATGGCTATCATCGCCGACATATAGAGCTATCGATCGAAGATTACCAATTTCTTTCGTCTAAAATTAATTGATATGGATATAAGCTGGATATGATGCCACAACTGATATCTCACACTTGCGACTTGAGATCGTGGATACCTTACGCAAAGGCAACGTAAATTGGCGACAGAAATCGTGCGATTTGACTCCGTTTAACTATTTTTGGGGGTTTCCTTTTCGCAGGTTTGTGACGGTTTCATAAAGTTAACACATATCGAAAGGTGGATCTCTGGGTTGCCCGTTATCCAGCAAAGCCGTCTCTAAAACAACGAAATCTATAATTAAATTTGTTTTATTAAATTTGTACTTCTAGCCGTACCTACTGGGACGCCCAATAGAGGTCAGTGATTGTCGTTTACGAGTATTGTTCCTTTTCAACGATTGAAAAACTTGACTCCTATGCTGGCAATGCTGTCCTGGCTCAACAAGAGAAACAACGGTATATATTTTTAGATAACTTTTTAAGTTGGTTGATGCGCGATGTGCGTCTGTCTGGCTGGCTGGTAAGGATTTATGCAATTTCTTACAACTTTGCACAGCCAGATCTTGGACCTTGTTTCCTGGTACATATCACACAAATGAATCGAGTTTTCTACAATTTATTTTTTCACTGTAATTCCTAATTTGCAGTCTGCAGCAACTTACATTTCTGTCCATTTCATAATATTACACTGAAAAGTAAAATTGAAAACACTACAGTTTAACCACAATATTTCTGGAGCTATCCATACTAATTATCCATTTATACCATAAATATTTATGTTCATGACTTTCAAGCAGTTGGGCCAAAGTCAAACGGAATTGGCACGCGTCATGCAAACTTAGTTCTGAGAGTGAAAATGCTGGCAGATCTAATACAAATTGACCCAGATCAATTTTTTTCCTGCAACTCCTAATTCGAATACTGCGACAACGTTTTTGTACATTTCACACCATTATAATGCTAGATAAAATTTGAAAAAGTCCACCGTTTAACAACTCTCCTTCTTGTATTATGTGGTATCTCCTATACCAATGACCTATTTAATCCATATATTCTTACATTCATAACTTTCAAGAGATTGCCAAATTTGCCACACATAATGAATTTGATAGACTTAGTTTTAAGAGTGAAAGTGGACTGCATTGTTCCAAACCTTCAACTCCTGTATAAATTGACCTATTGTTCGTAAATCAATCTCTCCCCGTAACTTCTAAATAACCATAAATAAATGGTATTATAACCATTAAGTAACCAAATTTTTTATCCATTATATTGATATTTAATGCCTGGTAAAACTTGAGAAAATATGACCAAGTAACAACACCCCTTCTGGTACCTGCAATACAATGGTACATTTAATCCATATATTCTTAGGTTCACATCTTCAAGCAGTTACAATGAATTCAGTCCAATTTGGCGCACATAATGCGTTTGGTGAACTAACTTCTAAAAATGATTATGATGGCATTGCCACACGCATTGCCGTACATTCAAATGTATCCAAGTTTCATGATTTAAACTCTAATTCGTTGTTTGCATTAACCAAGATTTATGTCAGTTGCATTAAATGGCAATGCTTGGCAAAATTCGAAAAAATTCGACCTTACCCTTTGCGGTATGTCCAAACCATATATTCCTAGATTTATATCTTTCATTCAGCTGTACTAAATTTTGCATAGTTTAAAGAGTATGGTGCATTTTTCCAGTGGTAGGTCTGCAAATGAAAATGGTCTGCAAATTAAAATTGTCTGCAAGATCTCCTTTCTTAGGTTACCCCACACACATGTTAACCAATTTGACAAAAATCAATGCCTTCTCCATTATTTCTAAGCAGAAGACAGCAAGTTATAATAATTACATTCTGCAAGTTACATTTTATTTCTTTTATTGCGCTTTAATACACAGCATTTGTTGATAACAATCCAACAATTTATCACGCTCCCTTTTGGAACTCCGCACACTTTTGCACCAACGCAAAAGGACGCTGGGTGAGCCTCAAATTATAATGAATTTGATACTAAGTATGTCAAACAGAACCTTTAATGTTATTTCTAAAAACGGGAGTCAAATTTGATAAGTACTTTCGTAAAAATAAGAAAACTGTTAATTAATAGCAAAAACCCCATTAATAGAACGTGGCATTATAATTGTGAAACACGCTAAAACAGAATTATCGCGAAAACAAAAGTACCGTTATCTGCACAAATCCCAGAGTTTGTGTGCCAGGTTGTTTCGTCCAAACAAGTATTTTGATAGAACTTCATAACAACAAAAAATGTACCGTTACACAAATAAAACAAATTTATAGGTGGCTTTATAAATATGAAACGCACTTTATGTGCAAGTCAGTTGAACTGACTGAGGTTTTCATACTGGTTAGATATATTCATGCCTTCAACCAGAATTCACTTTTCCTGATTTCAGCATCTTATTTTTGAGAATTGGATACCCTTTTTTAGCCTTTTTTAGCAAAGAAGGATAGAATTTTTTCTATGCCTACAAGGAAATACAATCAAATTCAAAATTTATTATCTTGAAGTATTAAGAGTTTTCCAGGAAATTTATTATAATTTCGGGATTATAAGAAATCTTGAAATGGCGCCAAGACAGTAACGCAGGTCCTGACGGCGCAAGCAATAATGATAATGCTCATCTTTTGGCTTGAGTAAATACTTAAATATATTACGTAACTTTGCAAAAAATTTTGTTTTGAAAAATTGATATAAATCATGAATTACATGGAAATCTGAAGTGGCGATTAAGTCAAATAACAGTCCAAATAAGGACAATTGTAATAACAAATAAACTTGATTTCATACTCCTCTCCTCCTAAGTCGTTTTCATTGTGAAATAAGATTTCATGACATTTGAACAAAAAGAGGGAATACTGAGAAATTGAACCATTTTTTGCCAAAGTAGGAAGTTAGATTAAATGCGAATGACAGTGGATTTGGACCTCTGATTTATTCATTCGCAAACAAAGGTCTGCACATAAAATGTGCTTACAAATCATATAATTTTCTACAAATTCATATACTCACTTAAACTTTATTTGCAAATGTAGATCTCCTCAAAGTCGACTATGACCAATTGCACTCGATCGATATTCTCATTCATTACTTGTTATTATTTGTAAAATTTCAATTAAAAATTTATTACAAACTAAAAGCGAAAGAAAAAAATTATCGTCACGATTTATGTCTTTCATTAAGGAAAGTTTATGTCATTTTGTTCAGCATCTCTTTTATGCAGTTTCAATTTTTGGCTCACCGATAAAGATTTTTAATAACTGTCATAATGAACGGCTTTTTGTTGAAATAACTATGATGCAAACAATTAAAACAGTCTTAAATAGGCAAAATTATATGTAATATTTGTAATAAGTACAGCACGGTTCAACATCCATTGCATTGTATTGTGTTGGTCTCCATTGTGGCATTATGATTAAAAACCATTGAGTGGGTCATTGCAGGAGGCAGCCTCAAGTGAAAAGGGTTTGTTCGTAGCTCCTACATTGTGGTTGTGAATTCGTGAATAATTGGTAGCTGTTTCTGGCACTGTCGTCATCCGTTGTTTTCAATGTCTTTTAGTATGCATTGGGGCCAATTAAATGTCATGTCAGTTTGTTCGCTCAAAAGTGTGCTAAACGCTTCAGACACAAATGTGTGCAATTACCAGCACCATTGAAAGGCAAAGGCAACAACAAATTCGATCGCCACCGAATGCTGGTTATGCTCTGACAACGAAACAGGACCGCTGAGCATAAATGCGACCACTGTATTAAAATGTTGGTGACACATAACAAACTGAGAAATAAATTGTAGCTAAGGTTTGTAATGAACACCATGTTTTTTCTTTCAGTCTGCAATGTTTCAAATGGTGGGAAAATTGAGAAAATGTCAAAAATAGAGATACACTTTATGAATTTTGACATTTCAAAGGGTTTCTGAGAAAGAGCATTGTTGGCCTGTCACTGGTGCAGGTAAATAAAGACAATTAACCTCAAGAATAAAATAGAACATTTGACAGATATAAGTCGGTTCAACTATCCTCTATACTGTCATTTAGTTTAATACAGGATCCATTTTTCTTTTTCAACTAAAGTTAAATAAAACCCACATGAAGCTGTAATTTCGATGAAACTTTTATTCCATTATAATAACTGGTTGCAACAGTGGATCCTTTTGAGGTCGCTTTCGAAATAATACATCCCAATGACACCTCTAGACCATAACGCGCACCAAATAGCCACTTTTTCTGAATGAAATGTCTTTTTCACAATTACTTCTGGGTTCTCCGAGCCCCATATGCGACAATTTAGCTTGTTGACGTAACCACCGAGTGAGAAATTAGTTTCATCGCTGAAGAAAATGTTGTTCGATTGAAAGCTCACGTTTGAACCACAACTTTTGTAGTAAGTTTTAACTACGAGAGCGATCTCAAAACTAGTCGACCTAACAAAGAAAACACAGCAAATTTGAGGAAATTTTTCTTTATTTTTCAACATAAACTCTTTTTAGCACCTTCTTTTTTGCCAAATGCGGCCTTTTTCCATAATTTTATTAACTAAACGCTGCTATAAATTTGCATAATATTCGCGGCAGATGGTTTTTCCATTCTGAAGATTGTCAATAAAAATAATCCCATGCGCATTCCAAAAAACAGAAGCCATGACCTTGCCTGCAATTGGAACCGTCTTCGCCTTCTTTGTTCACATTTCTCCCATTCTAGTCAACTGCTTTGATTATTCTTTTATCTCAGTTGAGAGATGGTGGACCCATGTCTCATCCATGATTATAAATCGACGCAAAAATTTGGTTTTATTGTGGCGAAACATCGCCAAACACTCTACTGAAACATCTTCGCAATGCTTTTTTTTCCTCTATTGGAACAAGCGCAGCACCCATCTTGCGCTTTCGCATCTTCAAATCTTCGATATATAACACTTTTTGAAATGCTGATTATTTTAGCAAGCTCACGCACCTTGAAACTTGAAACATATGCTTTACAAGGTTGCCACTTTTCTAACTTTTTCTAATGGCAGGTCGGCTAGTCTTGGAACCGCCTTCGTATTTTTACGCGTTCTTTGGTCGCTAAATACATAACACTTCAGATGACAGGTATTATATTTAACAGCTGACAGGGCGGATAACCCTATATTTACCAAGGCATTAAACACAGCAATACCATTTTAAGCTTTTACCATGAGTGAAATTTGGTAAAAATTAAATACATCGAATAGCTGCCTTTTTATGCGAGTTATAAAACAAATCTATTATTTCCTAATAAGTTTTTCACAGAAACCTATCAAGAAATTTCAGATTAAAAAAAATCTCATTCTAGATTTTTTTTCGATCGAATATTAACGCATTTTACATTTGGTGAGAATTTGAATACCCAAAATTCTACAAAGGTCCCAATAAGACACTGTTAAATATGTTGTAAAGAGGGAGGTAACTTTGGCGATTAACATATCGACTAGAAAATTACTTTCCTTCTTATAATTTTAGCAAACTTTGAGTCAAAAAAAATGAAAGTTGAGGTCAACTAAAAACAGTTAGAGTGCCGAAAAACATCTGTGCGGATCTCCCTTTTCAAAATCATCAACTATGCCCTTAAGGCTGTATAGAACGGTCAGTTAGGAATGCCGCGTCACCATTTGTTTGCCAGAAGTCTTTGGAGCTATAAGAAAAAAAAAAAAAAAAAAAAAAAAACAAACAAACACGGATCGTTATTTAGCACATTGACAGAGTTTTCGAGTTCGAATTTTGAGTTGCATTACAATTCGTTGCTATAGAACCAAAGAATAGCACAGGCGGTAAGATAGGTCCCACCTTTGCCAGTGGAGGATGTATCATACTGACATACCCAATTTGATATCAATTTGGTCAAAAGAGTCGATAATCTTCATATCTATTTCTAGATTGTTCAAGCTTACTTGATTATCACAAGCTTCTCTGGCAGATCATTGCAATGCGCCCACCGTGGCCCCCATTTATCCACATCAAAATAAATTGATACGTTTTTGGCGCTTGCGGAAGCGACTGGCGAAAATAAATTGGGCTGAGAGCATGCAAAAGCGTATTGACTTTTATCGAGAGTATTTTGACAAAATAAAAAGCCATTTTCGATGATAAATATTTGATTGCATTTGTTTTTTCCCAAAACATAATATGAAAGATAACTCTAATAGCATATTTCATTATCAATTTGAATAACAAAATTCAATTTAAATTACATGGATATATCAAATTTCGAAACATTTTTTTCTTTTCTGAGTTGGTAGCACTGTGATAGTTATTTGTGCCAAATTCCAAATCATACGAATTGGAATTTTTGCCGCGGTTGGTTTAGAATATTGTGGAAGGCCTTCAAAGAAAATACTTTTTTAAAATTTTTAGAACTATAGTCACATTTAACTATTAAAATCACATGCAATAAATTCGACATTTAGTGTTCAAAAACCGTCGATTTGAAATTAGGGGCTTTGCTGATGACGTTGGCATTTCAAACGGATTAGTCGACTCCATTTTAAAAGATATCTTCGGTCGCAGAAGCGTCAAATTTTGAGTAATGCCAGCAACTCTCTTTTTTTCGATAAAGACCGCCGCATTAAAATCAATGAAGAAGTAAGATGAGATTTGGTTCTGGAAACAACCGACTAATCGAGTAAATATCGCTCCACCATTGTGCACTATGAACTTCTGTCGTTGGGCCAAATTGCCAGCAAGGAGTCATTTGCATTAAGCAAATCGCAAAAATGCAACTCTTGGTTTTTTGCACTACAATGATGCGTCATCTCACTCTGAATTTTCTTTTCGTGAGTTAATCGACAAAAAGTTGACTAAAATCACTCCACAGCCACCGTATTCGCACCGTATTGGCCGTATTTGGCACCGTGTGACTTCTGCTATTTCCTAAACTTAGGGAGCTGCTGCGAGGACGCCATTTTGTAGCCGATTGAAAAGATTTGACATGAATAGCAGCGGACCCTGAAGGCTACTCCGGAAGTTGACTATTTGGTAAGCTTGGACTTTGGTAAGTATGGAATACTGTGGGGGCGATGTAATACGTGCATTTGGACGAATAAGTTGCGTTTTTTTTTATAAATGGCAAAACTGGTCTTATTTTTTAAACACTTTATCATGTTTCATATTGACAACATTTTAAAGTGGAAATGTCTCCTTTCAATTTTAAATCAACCAACATTCTACATCGTACATTGGGATGTGCTGCCCATTTGTGGGTCTGCGGGCTTATTTTTATGTTACTCGTAGGACTGGAAACATGTTGAAAACATTTTTTTTGCTTCACCCAAAAATGTCATTGACTTTTAGTTAATATGCTCAATTAATTGCTTACTGATGTATACTAGCGTTTGCAAGTTATTTTACTGACTCGATACTGATACTTATAGATTACCATGGTGACCAAGTATAGATTTGTATTATTGCTTGTTGCACTGACAAAATATAGATTGCAATTAGGCTCTCTAATGACTTTTTGAATTGGATTCAGAAGTACCTGCGGGTACGATGTCGTACCTGTACTTCGCCATTTTCCATCTGTCTGAATGATTTTATTATGTTAAGTGAGAAAAGAAAGAATAAAATCTGATCACCCTAAAGCTACCGCTTCGGTAAAAAGATTTAATTTGCGTGAAAAAAAAATTGAAATTTCTCATTTGTAAAACTGATGCCAATTTGACGAAGCAACATAAAAATGGATTAGATGCGAATTGGAACTCCATTCAACTTTTTTGCATTTCTGTAAATTTCTTTCAAAACTTTTTATATTAATCATTTTTATTACACTGCAGTCACCTCGCGTCTTTAGCCGACAACATTTTTATGCGTGTTCACTGAACACTGACCAACAAAATACGTCTTTATGTGGCAACAATTCTAATGTGGCGCCACAAGCAATGATAAATGGCCGCATTAAAAAAGCACACACAAGAAACGTGAATATATTCACGAATGCATTCACTATTCAATATATTCGCCTGTTTTAAATGCATTTGGAACATTAATAAAATCCACAAACGCGAAAACTCGCAAGCCGGCGACAAATCGTAAATTCCAGAAGCTAATAGCGGTGACATAATGAAAAAGTTCTGTGAGTACACTTTCGAACAGAAGTCGCCAATGTAGATAAAAAAAAGTATTGACTATACGTAATTTACGGCATTGCCAAGGATAAAAGAGATCTAGTAGCTGTTGGCGTTTGCTCCCTGAAGATGCTGGCTACTCCATTGGGTTGTGTGGATCATTGTATTCAGACTTTGATCACGGACCGCCGCGGATGGTTGGGCAAACATTCTGTTAAAGTGTGGTTCACTTGCATATATAAGTTACGCCTTGTGGCGCATTTGTACTCTTGCTAACGACTCGAACATGTGCTGCAAATATTTATGTCAATTGTTCACTGAAATGTTAGCTAAAAGCCATTAACAAATAAATTGTCCAAATAGTCAAATGTTTGTGCAAACCAAACGCCCCCCGAAATCGGGATCAAACAATGGGTTCACATTCATGAGCTTCTACGTCTTTCGCACGCTGGAGGTCTCACAAAGATCACGGAGAAGGTGATGACTTAAAGTGGATACTCGTGTATCGCCAATGCCAATAATGATGATTGCCACCAGTATCGATCAAAAACAAACTAACAACTAAAAGGGCGGTTGGACGGACGCATGAATGTTTGGAAACTTCTTCCATTAAGAGTTTAACGATGTTAAAATGCAATTGTTTAAACGCTATTTGCGAATTTATTGATCCTTTTTGTTTTTATTAAGGACGCCGAATCCCTATGCAGTATTGTACAGTGGGCGACAAAAACATTATTGGAAAAAAACAGTAGAATTCGGGAAAAGTTGCCATTTTCCATTTTCATTTCAAGTTTCCATTTTCCGTTTTCTGTATAACGAATCCAGTTTATAAAATCATAAAAGGTTGATAAAAACGATATATAAAACACACCGCAAGTGGTCCACTGTGCCAGTGTTGATCTAGTGCTGCTGATTGTAATACGTTAAAATACAAGAATATTTCCAACTATATTTATACTGATCATTTCGGAATCACTTTTTAATCCATAACTGTCTGTCTGTCCATAAATTCCGGAAAATAAGTTGCAGTGCCCATTTCTTGAACATAACTCAAGAACGAATCAAAATGACAGAGCCTCCTACAAATTATCCATCTAAGCCGATTATAAACTACATACAGCGTTCACAAATTATCGAAAAGAGACGTAAGCATCTAAATATTTATCAGGATTTGAGAATCTTGAGTTGCTTCGAAAACTGCCGCCAGAAAGTAATGAACTAAAAACAGAATAGCTCAGAAAAGGGCATAATAATTCTTAATGACAATTATGCTATTTTTGGTCGTTATTTTCGAAGAGTTGCAGAATATTTTTTCTTTTTTTAACTGGATTCTAATCTTGGCTTAAGGATTGTGAGTTAGCTTATTGGTATAAAATATAAATATAAAATACAATACTAAGCTAATGGTCAGGTTTACTATTATCTAAGATGGAAACAAAATCTTGGAGCGGTCATTGAAAAATACTTCTCGAATCTGTTAATTTTAACGACTAAAAGTCTCATTTTCTCCGATGCTGAATTGCTTTTGCACGGGTATGTTTATTTTTCATACAAGCGATCCATAGGACAGAAGATGATGCATCCACTCATTGTCAGATAAATGGAAGTGTTAAAACTGATTTGTTTTCATACGTTTTGTATTGATTTATTTCATTTTTCTAGTATTTACATTTAGGCTGTTTATTTACATCGCTCTAAATGCTACAAGTAGAATTATCACATAGGCTAATAAGCTAGATAGAAATACAAATCAGGTATCTTTGTCCTGGGTAAAACGTTCAATCAAAGCGTGGAGTTTAAATCTGTCCAACATTTTCAGTAATCTTTTAGCAACGAATACTATTAAAGCGCATACCGTCATTCGGTTAAAGTACAAGAATGAAAGCTTTTTTGAACATTCATTTTTTTGCTAAGATGTCACAACAGTCCTTTAAACTGTCTTGCAGTTTTAGCGCTTGTATTTAGTTCGATTAGAGTGCTCGACTTTGTCCGTTTATGTAATGTGTCTTGCAATTATTACAATGGATAGAAATAACGAACAAATGGAAATCCGTGTGCCAAATCGCGGAAAATGGTAAAGAAGGCTTGCGGTGAATCAACTTTATGAAAACCACGTAGATGTGATGAACGATTTGTCTCGCTCTGATTGGCCATTACTGTCTTTAACTGAAGTTAACCTCTACAAAGTGAAGGAAATAATGATTAAAAATCATCATTTAATTTGAAAAATATAATCATTGGACTTTCTGCATTTCACGATCTCGCACGTTTATTTGAGTCAGAAACCATAACAAAGTCGATCAAAAGTCAGGATAATGTTAAATGCTTTCTGTTTTATTGCATTTTTGTGCAATCGAAATTCTTGCCAGAAGATCAAACGATAAATATGGTTTATTATTTCGGCGGTATGCAGTGTTTGAGGGAGAAGATTCTTCAAAAAAAGGACACATTTGTAGAGAAAACATAATGAATTTAACACACGATCACATAAGGCTATCATTGTGAACGAATTTCTAGCCAAAAACCCAACGGATGCTGTCGGACAAATACCATGTTCATCTGATAAGGCTTCGGCTTCATTTCTTGGCACTCGTTTTCCGGCGATGACAGATATAAAACAGAATTCGAGAAAAAAACTGAAGTTTTCTAAAAAAATGCGTTTGAAAAAGGTTTGGTGATCGTTGGTATAAGCTGTATAATTTCGGAAGGGTTCACTTTGAAGGCGATACAATAAATTTGACTGATTAATATTTTGAAAAGCCTATTCCTGTGAGCTGCAGCATGGAGTTATTCATATGCCCGTTATGTCGAGGGGGGTGTTTACTATGTATTCTGAAATCTTAGGATCACGTTATTTGCGTGTTTTTGTGCACATCCTCAGATTTGTATGAAGAACGTCTTACCTCACAATTGTTTCTTTCGGCTCTAGGTTTTATTTGATTCGAAAACAAAATAATGTGAAAAATAAGCTGTTAAAAAGCATTACTTATGTTAATATTTTTATGTAGCTTTTTTTCCATAAAACAAATCAAATAAAACATTACCTGAATAGTTGAATCAAAAGTGATCCACGTTTGCCGAAATGATTTGAATAAACAGAAGTCTGCTGTCTTGAATTATAAATACATTTATGATCTATTGGCTTTAAGAATATCATTGCTCAACTGATGTATGGTGATGTATGGTGATGTATGCACTGCAATCAAAATTCGCTAAGTTGACTACATAATAAAGACAGAAGATGAAAACTGTATTAAACTGTATAAGAAAACTGTCGTAGACGCAAATAGTTTTGTCCTGTTTTCGTTTCGTTGAATGTTATACAAAGTTTATTTTTTGTAAATTATTAATCATTAATTATTGATTTCTACTCAGCGATTAAGGATTAAACAAAACATCCCAAGAGTAAGAAAATGCTATCACAAAGAGAAGAAGACCTTTAAGAGTAGTTCCCACTGTGAAAGCTTAAAACCACTATTTGACGCAGCCCGCTGAATGAGCGAAGGTGTCCATACTTCCTCTAAAGGATATTTTGCATGTAACTTTTTCCCACAACCAATTGTATAAGACATTTTTTGCCCAATGTGCCCCTTCTACCGTGGTTATTGTAGATTTAACTTGTTCATGTTCGTAAAAAGTACTTTGCACATTGTGGTGTCAGTTCTAGTATGTTAACACTTTGTACGCTTATTCGTACCGCCACTATCCTCCACCATCCATCCGCCAGCACACGGCCGAACCTCGAATGGAGGTTGACCACCAAAACAAAGAGTGCGAACGTCGTCTCACAAGATCTTGGGGCTGACTGCCACATGGGAGGCATCGAGGACGGGTGCGCTTAGCTTATTTGCATTTGTTGTTCTTCTGTTGCATTTGTTTGGCGCTTGAGGCGTTAAGGCCACCACCATTGTTGTTGGTGGTGGACTATGTATTGGGTGGTTTGGTTTGGCCAGTGTTGGCTGCAATGAATGGATATTCAAACAAACTTCAACGTCCACTTTCTTAATTGTAGTTGATGTAGGTATCGATGTCGGTTAATTTCTGTTATAGAAAAGTTTTTTCGTCTTTCATCTATAATATTTTAAACAAAACGACTTTCCTTATTTATTTATTTATTTACATATTATCGAGTTCTTTTTTTTTGCCTTGAAAAAAAGCCAACGAATAACGAATAAACCAGCCACACAGTTGGGCGGAAAAATTCTTATAAGGAGCTTCATGCTACGCTTAAAGAAAAATCTGACAACATCGAAAACTTAAATAAGATATATATCGTTCGAAACGGCAAAATGTAGCACACAGATGGAATGTATTAGAAGTGCCAAATGTCTGTTGAATTCATTCAAATTTGGCGCACGTTAAGCCCTGTTCCTTTTGACATCTC
Organism: Philornis downsi; assembly: GCA_019455685.1. NCBI lineage: Eukaryota > Metazoa > Arthropoda > Insecta > Diptera > Muscidae > Philornis > Philornis downsi. The sequence continues at coordinate 5,163,772 of JAHXMU010000251.1, forward strand.
TAACACAAATGACCAATTTATCCCATATATTCTTAGCTCTTTATCTTTCAAGAAATTTTAAAGAACTGAATCAAATTTAGCACAAGTGATGCGGTTGGTAAAATTAGTATTAAAATCAGAATGGATGAAGTGTGGCAATGATATCTCCCATACAAATTGATCGATTTGTTGAAATTGTTATTAATTGTAATATTATTTTACAAAGCTTGTTATGTTTTGGAAATATCAACCAAATAATCCAGCCAATTCATTTTTTCCATTGGCAGTAATTTAAATTGTTGTCCATAGTACTGGTTTCTATAGCTTGATAGAAAAATATCGATCAGTTATCCATGACCATTCTGGTACCTACCATATATTATTAGGTTCATATATTTCATATAGTTGTATTATATTTTTTGAAATTTGGAACAAAATACGGTCTCAAATAAAACGATCTGCTGAAATTTAATTTTCTCCCTGCATCTCTTATTTCTTAGATAGTAACCTGAACTTTTGTTCTTTTAAATAATTTGTAACGCAAAGTAAAATGTGAGAAAAATCGGTCAATTAACTATGCTTCTTCTGATACCTGCCATGCAAATGATTGCACCAAATTTGTGACATAAAATGAGTTTGACAATCTTTGATCTGGAAATGAAAATAGACACCGTTGCCGTGGTCACCCGGGTACTTCCCAAACAAATTGGCCGATTTATCGGCATTTAATTTTGCTCCATAAACTTAAATGTTTTTCAGTCGCGTTGAGTTGAAACAACCCCGTTCTTTCTGGTACTTCCCATACAAATTAGCTAATTTAACACATACCTTATATTCAATTTGTTTGTTTGTTTGGATAGTACACGCGACTATCGTTCGCTTGATCGCGAGTTCAATCCCGCATACAGCCACCTATCATTATTTGAGCGGTGGTCACATTCATGTACCTGACGAGTATTTGAGTAATCGACAAGTCTGGTAAATACTTCTGACTTCGCACATTGTTACCACACCAATGCAAAATAAGATTGGGTGAGAGAGCATATAAGTCAGTTCACACGACAGTTTTCGCTTAATTTTGTGTTTTATGTAATACGATGCTGCCCAATTGAAGCACCACAACACAAATTGTTGATGTTCATGTCAATCGGTCTGAATGAATGAAGAAGAACTACAAACAGGAGGGCGAAACGAAAAGGCACGCACTTAAAGCTTCTAAGTATGTATTTTTTATCGAATTCATTGTGAAAAATTTATAATGATTTTGACTCAACATTCCATTTGGAGATTATTTATATGTCGAGTTATCCATTTAATGGTTTCAAACCAGCCAGTCTGGCAAAGCTGTCAGCTGTTAAAAACCTGTCATCTAAAGTATTATTTATTTAGCGAAAGGTTTTGCATTTTACGAATATGAATTGTTTAATAACCGAAGAACGGGTAAAGATAGTTAAAACTTACAATAGAAGTGGTGGCTCAAACGTGGACACTTTTCGTGCACTACGGGGTGATTATGGTCATCAAAATCGGCCTACTGTGCAAGAATTTGCAATATTATACAGATATCTGCAGTAACTGAACCGTTACAGATGTGGTCAGGCCTGTGCATTGTCGCAATGTACTCACTGCCTAAAATATCGCTTCTGTTAGTGAAAGTGTGGCGGATAATCCGCATTTGAATTCATAGCTATATGGCGGTATGATAACCGACTTTTTTGGTCTGCAATTGAAGATTATGAATGTGGTTTTTACAGCATGGTGCCACGAGCCGCACAACACGACCGGTTTGGTTTCCAGAAAGCGTAATTTCACGTTTGGCGATGCCAACTGGCCACCAAAGATCATGCGATTCGACACTGTTAGACTTTTTTGTGGGGCTACGTCAAAAACCGTGTTTAAGCGGATAATCCCCAAACGTTGAAGCGATTGAAAGCCAACATTCGCCAAGTTATCGCCAAGATAGCGCACGAAATGTGGTGCTGCAACCAATCCAGAGCCATTTAAATGGGATTGTATTACATTTTGTACATATTGACATTATAATGAAATAAACGTTTCATCGTAAAAGTAAAGTTTTATTTAACTTTACTTTTGAAACCCAAAAATGGATAACCCTGGTAATAAAATAAAATGGATAATATATACTATTATTGCTAATAGAAAATAAAATAAAATGGATAATATATATTATTATCTGTATACTAAAACTTGTGAAATTGGTTATTTTGGTAGTTGGTTGGACAGATAGCTATTTTTAGCGCCATTAGCTTTTTGCGTTTGTTCGAACATCATCGCGACCTAAGGGTCTATAACTTCACCAAATAGTTGAGAACTTTTAGCCAGTGAAGCGGAGACGTTTTCAATGAACAGCTCATGCCAAACATAAAGCATTTAGCACAAGCTTTTGTTCTTGCATGATTTCATCAGATACAGTTTCATAGAAGCTGTTATTGGCAAAAATGTCAGCATGTTATGCTAAAATATGGACAAAATATGGACATGTTATGCTAAAGATGCATAATAAATTAGGAAACGAAGAAAATTAATTATTTCACAATAATTTTTCTTATACTGCAATTGTTACATTTGTGTTTTTTCTGTCATTGCACAGAACCGCTTGCCACGCATTTTCAAAAGATGAAATTACCACAGATAGCTGCATTGCTTGTTAGCAAATATTTCACTTCATTTTATAATTTTTCTTTCAGTGCATATCATTTTGCAGACAATAGCTTCCTTTTCGGGGAAAAAACTAAAAAGAAAACAAAACTTTGGCTTAGTGGAACAAAAAGGAAGCAGAAATCTTTCATTCACCACATTGAAACTCTCCCCTTTAATGCCTTGGGAGTTTTGCACAATTTTTTTTTATTATTCCATTCGCTGTTGTTTTTACAGAACAGAACCAAAACGATTCTTAACTTTGAAGTGTTTGCACAATTTACAGTGATGCGACCCATCCACAAAAAATCACTCTCATCTGCACAAGACGACGACAACAAGCGGCCTGGTGGTCCGGTGTTGGCTGTATTCATGGGCATATCCACGGTAATGCGAGTACAACCAATAAGAGGTTTATGAGGGGTAAATATTTGTATATCATACAACGTATTACGCTTACGATTACCCACTTGAACCTAGGAATCATCTGTTGGAATACAACTTCGTCAAGGGTTTGTAATTGTTAGGCAAAGTCTGGAGATGGTTTTTTAAAATCAATTTAGATAATGATGATATGTTGTTGAAAATCTGGTAATTTGTTTATGTATAATACTATCATCACCTATCGAAACAGCTAACGAATGAAAGTCAAAACTGATGTAAGCCATTGTTGTCAATTCATGAATATTTCCCAGCGTACAATCATTTTCGTGCACAAAAATTCAAAAACTGAATCCACAGATGAAATCTTTTTACTTTTCTTATACCGATACCTAAGAATGTACGTAGTTATATGTGCATACCTATACATAATAAACTTAAGGAATTTGTATTCGAATTTTAATAACCACTTAAACAACTGCATCCAAACGCAGGAAGCGATACAGAATTTTATATTCTAAGAAATTCTATAAAACGACAGTTCGTAGACAAATTTGCTCGGAAATTATATCGTGTTGACCTACCCTAGCAGTGTGGTTCGAGTCCCGATAATGATATACTTCCTTTATTAAATAGTGATCACATCACATGAGGCCGACTAACGTAGTCAATAATGAAAACAATCATTAAATGGTAGTTCTCGTCCTGTGAGTTTAAAAATTTAAATGCGTCTAAGCTGAATGAATATGAGAAGTTCCCCCATGTGCGATTCATGGGATGAAGTGGAATTTGACTTATTATTTATATTGTATTCCCGACGAAAGGATCGTATATTTCATTTGATACTGCAAAGATGCATTACGTACCAAGTATCTTTTGACCGTATAGGTTTCATGATTTTATAAGCCAATCGAGCGATATCCGCGTTTCTGGTTGGCTATCTGGCTGGTCAATATGATAACTGTCGTAAATATTTATGAAATTTGTTAAAACTTGACACGGCCTAATATATCGTAGCTGGTGGACTGGACTGTAAGTGAACTATTTCAAAAAATTCATATAACTACCCATTCGTAGACTGCTGTGACTTACTTTTCTGTTTTTTGCATTTTATATAATACTTGGAAAAATTCTCGTAGCATCCACACAAAGACAAGACAAGACACGATTTTCTGCTATCGAAATAAAAATGGATCAAAGAGGTTGCATTAAATTTTGTGTAGAAAATGGAATTAAGTGATCATGTTGTGAAATGTTAACAGCGGCATACGGTGAGAGTACTCTGAGTCAAAAAAATTTGTTTACAAGCTTTTCACAGAAGATCGAGATGTGAATGACGATGCTCGCTCTGGACGCCCCAGCACAGCAACAACCGATCAAAATGTTAAGAAAGTGAAGAAAGTTGTTATGGAGCAGAATCGTCGAATCACAATTATAGAAGTTGCTAAGGATGTTGGCAAGCCAGTTGGCTCATGCCATGCAATCTTTGCGGAAATTTTGGACATGGAGCATGTGGCGGCGAAGTTCGATTCAAAATTGCTGAATGTTAACCAAAAACAACGTCGCATGAGCATCGCTCAAGAATTGTTGAATGACGTCAACGATGATCCAGATTTACTTAAAAGGGCCATAACTGGTGACGAATCATGGGTATATGGTTATGGCAACGAAACCAAAGCGCAATCGTCCAGGAGAGCCAAGAACAAAAAAAGCACGCCAATTTCGATCAAATGTCAAGGCTTTGCTCACTGTTTTCTTCGACTACCATGGCGTAGTGCATCAGAAGCTCTTACCGCAAGGTCGTACGATAATATTAGCTCGAAGTTATGCGCCGTTTGCGTGAAGCTATACGAAAAAACGCCCGGAATTGTGGGAAAAAAATTTATGGCTTTTGTACCATGATAACGCACCTGGTCACTCATCTTTGCTTGTGAGAGATTATTTGGCCAAAAGCAACGGCGTTATCATGCCTCAGTCACCGTATTTAACAGATTTGGCCCCCTGCGACTTTTTTCTGTTCCCGAGATCGAAGAAACCCATGAAAGGACGGCGTTTTGCGACGATTGAGAAGATAAAAACCAAATTGCCGAACACGCAAAACACTTGTCTTATTTATTCCTTTCACAAACAAACTAAACATGCTAAATGGATAAAACCGTCAACATATCTTCAAGACGAGTGTACCAACATAAAAAAAGATAATCGAAAGTCGAATGTGCGTAGACCGCGAAATTTGAAAATTCATCTTATTTTTTGAACACACCTTGTATATTGAGCTTTGGTCAAAGTATTGTCTAAGAATGAAAACGAAGTGCTTTGCCACGTCCCTTCTGATACCTCCTATACAAATTGATTGATTGATTGATTTTCCAAAATCCAATGCTTCCTCTGTAATTTCTTTTGCGTAAACTTTTATTCGTTATATTGACTTATAACTTTTAATAAAACCACATACTTTCTGGTACCTTCCATGCACATATTTCAAGCAATTCCACTGAATTCTGTCAATTGCATCTATACGAAGTCACGCATCTATACGAAGTCATTCAGAAGGTTACACTGTTTCTCCGCTTATTGTGAGTAAATTCATTCAAGATATTGTTTTGACGGGTACTTCAGAACAAGTCGCAGATGACATAGTTCCTGTGACATATTGTGAAGTTGAAGATATTTTGAAAAATTAATCAAATTCTAAATCTCCCGGTCTTGACAACATTCCCAATGCATTGATGAAAAAGTTGCCAGTAAGAGCTATTAAGCTACTAGTCATAATTTTTAATAGGTGTCTGCAACTTAACTGCTTTTCAGATATTTTCAAAACGGCGAAAATTATTCCTATACATAAGACAAATAAACCCAAGAACCTTACAACCAGTTACAGGCCCATTAGTCTTTTAAGCAACATTGGAAAATTGTATGAAAAGCTAATACACCCGCGTTGCGACGGTTACACACGTAACAACAATGTTGTTCCCAAAGAACAATTTGGGTTCAAGCGCAAACACAGCACTATACACCAAATAAGTCGTATCAAGAACAAAATTTTAAAGAATAAACGAAATAGAAAATCTACGGGAATCATTCTCCTCGATATTGAAAAAGCGTTCGATACAGTATGGCAAAATGGTATCATCTACAAGTTACTTAAAGCAAAGTAAACTAAATATATATGTAGAATTATGGCTGATTTCTTAAACTTACGAAATTACACGGTATACATAAACAATTCGAAATCAACGCCGAGATCAATTCCAGCCGGGTTACCTCAGGGTTCAACGCTTTCCCCGATTATGTACTCGATATATACCGCCGATTTTAAACCCCCAAAACTCATAGATACGGCGTACTACGCAGACGACACAGCGCTGATTACATCCAGCAAACTAACCAGCGTTTTACTGAAAAAGATGGAGAGAAGTTTAGCTGTTTGTAATAAATTCTTCAAAAAATGGAAATTTAAAATAAATAACGAAAAAACTCAGGCGATTATCTTTCCATTTAATAAATCACCTAAGCGAATACCAACACGCCAAATTATTTACGAAAACGACTACATTAACATTAATGATCATGTAAATTATCTCGGTGTAACTTTAGACAAGAAGTTGAATTTCCGTCAACATATTGATCAAGTGTGTAATAAAGCTACTACATCCTTAAGAGCACTATGGCCCTTCCTAAACAAAAGATCACCTCTAAGCCGAACAAACAAAGAACTATTATTCAAATGTGTCATTAGACCAATCCTGTCATATGCTTCGCCGGTATGGAATACTGCAGCCAAAAGCAACTTAAAGAAGATGCAAATTATCCTGAACAAATGCCTTAAAATAATATACAAAAAGAATTGGCGGTTCTCAACCAGATTATTACATCTTGAAACAGGCTTCGAAATGTTTACACATTTTATTAATATAGGTAGATTGAATAATAATCATTTCTATAAAGTTGCAAATTCTACTTATGCAATCATGAGAGAATGCAGAGATCTACGAAACCCCATCTGAAACTTATCAAATTAAAAATTTTTGTCTTATAACAGATTATTTTCATTAATAATCATACTATAAACACTAATTTTTTTATAAATATTTGAAAACCCATTTTCCATAATTATAATTATATGAAAGTTTTTCCCTTTTTCCTTTTCCATTGTTGTTATAAAACAACAAACAAATCCACTTGAGTCTCACAAATGAAATATGGAAGAACTTCTCACATTCAGTGAGCTTACACGCATTTTATTTTTACACTCACTTAGCGGAACCTACAGTTTAACGACGACTCCGAACGTCACAGTTTGACACGCCGATGCGACCGGCGTTCACCGGCGGAATTGAACCTGCGATCATGCGAACAATAGTCGCATATACCTATACTAATCATCACGCCGCGGTCGGCCAAATTGAACAGTGGTTGCTGAAATGGATCTCAGATTATAGGGAGGCAGCCATTACATGTTGGCGTTGCAAACTGAGAAGGCTGCTACTGACGAAATTAGGCAATGATTGCTCTTTCTCCTCGTGCAAGTACGTAACGTAAGTAATCGGATTAATGAAATCTATTGTTTGGCTGCATTTAAAAGTTATATAAATGTTATTTTACATTTTTTGGCAAATGTGAATAACCCAGCAGGCACACACATTCACACACACACACACATCTGAACATAAGTTGTAATCCGTTAACCTTGACATCGTAAAGTAAAAAATGAAGTAAATGAAAACACACACACACAATTTAACACCTTCCAACATTCCAATTATTTCCGTCATCAGTACGACTTCTTTCTGTTTCGCCGAAAACAACCGAAAAATGTGTAGAGTTTAATTATTTTCCCCCAAAACTCCCTGTTGAACAATAAAAATGTTAAAGCTATTTTTTTTTTTTTCAAACAAAAAATTTTTTTTTAATTTTTGCGGATATGTTCATGTATGATTTTTTTACAAAAAAAAAAAAAAAAAAAAAAACAAAAAAAAACAAGCAAAACATAATCGAATAGTCGTCCCGTAGCAGCATAATCAGCAACGTAACATCGTGATTTGGTGAAAAATTGTCATCGCCTTCCATCGAAGACGTCGTGGTAGCAGACGGTCCAGTGGAGTCCAGAGATCTCGACAACGCCGAATGTAAATTGTGATAATTGTTTAGTGTTGACAGGTGTTAACTGCATAGACAAATTCCATTATGTTCCGCCCGTATGACAGCGTCACCAGCAGTATCACAAAACAAAATCAAAACAACATTAAAGAAAAAAAGCAATTCGATTACTTCTGCTCGTGATGACTTGTGCGTTTTTCTACCGAATGTCGCACACAAAATTAAAGTGCAAACTGCTCGCACGACTGTTGTGAGCGTAAACAATTCGATAATGTTAAATTAATTGAAAAAATATCAACAAATTTGTGTTAATTTGCAAAATAAACATGAACACACAAACGCACACGCTATTACCGGTGCTAGTTCAAGGGTATCCGAGGCACAAACCACAAAATTGTCTTTCGCTCCACTTTGCCCCTTAAATTAAGTTGCCATCAACCAACAATCATACCATGCATGCTCATTCATACCAGGCCATACCGCGGTGATTACATGACTACTTCTTGCAATTTCCAGCGGATGATCTACAGCGGCGTTAAAATAACAATTTGAATGTATGTTTTCATTGTCGGTTTCGTTGCATATAAAAAACAACAACGACAAAAACAAAAACAAACTTGAATTTAATACACAATTGAGTGTGAAAACGTGACTCGTGCCGAATACGACTCCGTCTGGTGTGTGTCGTATTATTAGATCAAGTGAAATATGACATAACACCGACGACCATTTTTTATGGCTTGGCTTCAGTAACATTCACATTCACATTTACATTCACATTTAATTTGATATCGGCGATTTGCAATCGAAACAATTGGTTCCAATTTAAAAGTTTAAAGACCTTTAATTTTAACACTGTTTACACTGCCAATCGGCTGCAATCTACTTTTTTGCATGGTGATTGTTCAAATATGATTTCAGTTCAAGATCATCACAACAAATATATCAGACACGAATTGGGTTTGGTACGAAACTCATTTTAAAAATAAAATTGAATTGAAATTAATTATTGCTCATTTGCGGTCTGGTGATACCTTCTTTTGGTTTTTCTTTAACAACATTTATCGTTATAGTTAATTTTTAAACATTAAATTGATTAATGACATTTTTGTTGTATTTTAACATATTTTCCGACATACGGAAGAATAAAATATAGCCCACATTAGCCATGTCCAGTGTGGAATGGGAGTGAAAAGAGGTATGAGTTTTTTTAACGTTAACCATTCAACTGCAATTTTCGTTTGAATCACCCAAATTTAAGCAGAGACTTGGCGCAGAATGCGAAGACTCTTCATCACCGATTTTAACTAAGCAGAATGGGAAAGATGGAAGTAACCAAATCGGAAACGTTTGTAAAATGTTGTTGGATAGTTTGTAAAAATTCGGATACCATAGATATGTAGATAGATATCAAATGGTTTAGGCTTTTCAAATTTGCATGACCTGTTGACAGAAGAGGATTTAAGGTATAGTTTACAAGTTTTCATGCAATACCTTGACAATATTTTTTTTACTATCGGGTTTGGAAAGGACTGATAATGAAAATATGGTGTGATAAACAGAAATTTATTATACTTCTTATAGGTGATTTTAGTTAAAAATAGGTTTTCATACAAAAACTCCTGACGCAATTTTGTGATTACTTGACTCAGTACTATTTGAGCGCGCGAGTTAAATATATAAACACAAGTACTAACACTCACATTAGGAACGACCCTATAGACGAATTCATTGCAAACATAATTAAAGACAAAGAGTAATATTAAACCCATTTCCGATTTGTTTAAAGAAATCATAATCAAATCCATAAATCAAAACTATTTTTCGGTCGCAATTGTGAGAATTGCAACCTTCACAAATTTACTAACTTCCCACTAAGAAAGCAATTTGCAATGGATAGTGTCAAATAGGCATTTCCGTTCCCAAACGAAAATG